>JASTUI010000045.1:0-111876 GCA_031125405.1 Saccharomycopsis oosterbeekiorum
AGCTGGAATATTCTTAAGTAACAATGTAAGGTTCCAGAGTCTTTTAGGATCCTATGGAACTTTCTGGAATGTTCCTGGAATAACAATTGGTATAAATGATTAGGTTGAGAATAACAATAATTATAAGTATGATTTGGATAACTAATTAATGATTGGTAATCAGTAATTAATCAGTAATAAATGATTACCAATCCGAATAACAATGGATTTTCACAGTCATCCTTTAGTTAAGAGAGATAATGTGTATTCTTTTATATATTCTATATCCTCGTTTTCCTTTTTCTTCCTTCTTGTGAAATATATTATTCTGCGTACCTCGGAAAATGTGTACCACTTATATTTCAATTGGTATTACTAGCAATTGTATTGCTTATTTACAGTTATCATTAATTAAGTGATCTTCCATGATCTTCCTTAATTTAAAAGATTTGTCTTGGCATATCCCGTTTTGACATAGCCTAAGTTAAAGCACGTGATATGTAAATATCTTGTCCTGACATTAACTAATCAATCTTTCATGCAATATTGAGTCAGCCTTAAAATGAATTACTGGCTCAACAGTGTTGCATTATAATATATATAATGACCGTTCTCTTCCATCCTGCTCTTCCTTTTTCTGCTCCTGTCCTTTTCCAATATAATGATGCTCTTCTCCGACTTTTTTTAGAACCACTGAGATTAAAATATAGAAGAATATATAATCCAGTCTAATTTTCCATGGGATGGAAAATGAAGAGGAGCAGAAGAAGAAGGATCATCGAGTTGGACGACAATTATATATAGTATAAAATACAATACATAAATTATCTCTCCCGAACAAAACAATGAGTAACGAGAATTTAATTAATGAAATTATAGACTTAGAGGTTAGCAGAAATCATCGGACTCGACACAGAGACTCTATTTCAAAATACCAACTTGTGTGAAAGATCACGTGATATTATATAAAAATATTTACATGTGCACGTGAGTCACATAATATAGTAGTCTTAACACATATTAAGCCTTACACAATTAAACTGTTACATTGTCCAACCGGTACATATATAAAACCTATACATAAAAACATTTTGTAAGGGTTTACAAGCATGATTACATAAGATTAGTATATTTTTAGCATCCAATTAAATATATATGTATAAATCAGTAAAGTTAATTACAAAAATTTTCAGCAATTATAAAATAACTGCAGTTTATTGATGTTTTATGCTGAACTTCTGAAAGGAAAACTTATGAATTCAAAGGTTGTAAGAATTTTTGCTGACCTAAGCTATATATTTTGTTACCCGTCTCCGGCGGCAATTTTTTTTTCTAGTTTTGAAGAAAAGGAAAAAAAAAAAAAAAAAGCAAGAATTAATGCGAGAACGGAAAAGTAAAAATATTCATTAAGAAATCAAGAAAAAAAGCCAGACAGTTTTTTTTTTTATTGGCATTATTTTTTCTACCTGGCAAAGGTAATAGTATTATATAAGAAAAATTATTATATAAATTAGCATCAAAGCATAATTGTTAGACTTTTAGCCTGATCCTTCGAATTTACTGATTAGCTGATAATAGTATATTCTATTGTTGCTGTTGAATTTTTTCTTCGAATATAGTTAAATGAGCCATAAGTTGATTCCTAAACATTCAGTGATGTCGTTACCTAATTCGAGGATAGCTGTTGCCACAACTGGTTCAAAACCTAGACCAAACAGAAACTGCTCCAACTGTACTTGTTCACCAGGCTTACTTTCTAGACAGAATAGAAGAGCAACATTAATGGCGAAGAGAATGAATCTCAGAAAAGCCTCTCTGGCGAATGTTCATGGTTTGGCTGGCTTATCAAGAAGTGTATCAAGAGTAAGTATTGCTGGTTCAGAAAGTAATTGTGGCACTGGATTGAAAGAAATGAACACTTCTTATAGATTGGAAGTTTTGAGAAATGAAATGAAGAAAAATGATATTTCCATTTATGTTGTTCCTTCTGAAGATGAACATATGTCTGAGTATGTATCTCTAAAAGATCAAAGACGTGGTTTTATTTCAGGGTTTTCAGGATCAGCAGGGGTTGCAGTCGTTACTGTTGATCCCTTATCCATGAATGACGTACCTACTGGTTTGTCTGTGTTAAGCACCGATGGTAGATATTTCATACAGGCTGAAAATGAATTAGATTTCAATTGGAAACTTTTAAAACAAGGTACTGATCTCAATTGGGATGACTGGACAATTTCAAATGCTATTCAATTAAGCTTGGATAGTGGATTAACTATTAAAATTGGTATCAATCCAAAATTGATAACATTTAAAAACTTTTTGAATTTTGAAAATAAATTGAATGCTTCTGTGGAAAAAGCTAATGCAAAAATAAAAAACGCTAAGAATTATTCTAAAGTTGAAATAGTGCCTGTTGGTACTGATCTTATTGATAATTTTTGGAGTAAGTTTGAAAATTCTCCTGAATTGTCACATTCAAGATTAATCAAAATTGATGAATCTTTATGTGGAGAGTCCACAGAGTCAAAAATTAAAAGAATGAGAAATTTTATGAATAGCAAGTATGTCAATGAAAATTTGATTCTTACGTCCTTGGATGAAATTGCATGGCTTTTAAATTTGAGAGGATTTGATATTCAATACAATCCTGTTTTTTACAGCTATTTTATTTCCCATAAAGACGGTAGAAATGTGTTATACTGTGATATGGAAGACAGGTTCGAAGAAAATGATGAATTGATTCTCAATTATTTGGAGAAAAATAACATAGAAGTTCTTCCTTACAAAAGATTCTATACAGATATCTGTCGGTTAGGGCAAAATAACGAAGACTTCTATATTACAAACACTGCAAACTGGTTGATAGGAAATTCTATTCCAAAAGCTAAAACTATTGATTCTCCTGTCGAACTACTTAAATCTGTTAAGAATGAAACTGAAATCAATAATTTTAGATTAGCACATACTAAAGATGGCATTGCTAATATAAAATTTTTTGCATGGTTAGAAGATGAAATAATAGCAAAAGGTGAACTCATATCAGAATTTGAGGCCGCGTTAAAACAAGAAGAATTTAGAAAACTACAGAAGAACTACGTTGAGTTATCTTTTGAAACTATTTCCTCAACGGGAAAAAATGCGGCCATCATTCATTACAGCCCATCTTTGGAGGTAAGTTCTATTATAAATCCAAACAAAATATATTTAAATGATTCTGGTGCACAATATCTTGAAGGCACTACTGATATTACAAGAACGTTTCATTTCGGACATCCTAGCGAGAAAGAACAAATAAATTACACTTTAGTTTTGAAGGGAAACCTAGCTATCGAAAGCTTGAGGTTCCCACAAGGAACTACAGGGATCATGATTGATTCTATTGCCAGACAATTTTTATGGTCTAGAGGTCTTGATTATAAGCACGGGACATCACATGGCATTGGATTCTTTTTAAATGTTCATGAGGGCCCGATTGGTATCGGTTTTAGACGAAATTATATGAATCATGCTCTTGAGGCAGGAAATGTGATGTCTAATGAACCAGGTTATTATAAGGAAGGCGAATATGGGATTCGTATTGAAAATGTCATTGTTGTTGATGAAGATGAAACCATAAATAATAGCGAATCAGGAAAGCTCGCTGATAAGAAATTTTTGAAGTTTGAAAATATTACTAGAGTTCCATATTGTAGGAAGTTGATAAAAAAGGAATTACTTTCTCCTGAAGAAGTTCAATTGATTAATGCATACCATGCTGGTGTTTACAATGAATATAAGAAGGAATTGAAGGTTGATTTATTAACATTGCATTGGCTAAAGCGTGAATGTCAACCATTATAAATAAATAGTTTAATTTAATACATTATAAGTCAACACTCATTCATTTAGATGAACATAAAATTTTTTTTCAGCATTCGCCGTAAAAATTGAACTCCTGAATGAAATATTCTGTTGAGGGATCTCTTAGAAGGTTTTGCTTGAAACCATCTCCGTAGATGTTGGCACTGACTTGCGAATATATTGCCAAAAGAATCTGTGATTGAATCATTCATTCAACAGTACATGTAGAAGCAGCTGTACGCATGCTATTTGTAAAATCTAATGAACAATAATGGAAGAACAAGTTTTCAGTCAAAATAGTAGCATCGAAGAAATCACCGTGAGAGAAAATGCAGTGAAGCCGTGGATCTGATAAATATAGAAAAAAAAAAAAGGAAGGACGTCTTTATAAAGCAATGATTTTTAACCGGGCAATCAGCTAACCATTAATTAACCGCGCGATAGTTGGACGCTCATTAGTACCTTAATTGATTCATTAATTAGTCTCTTGTGTGTGACCTGCTAATTAATTTAACTTTCTTCTTTCTCGGCAAAAAAGTGTGTCATTCTCGCTTTTCTATTTCCCAGGAGGTTAGCCGAGAGCGACAATGCGTGTGCTCATAACATACTTAAGATTCAATTTTTTCACTATACAAACATTCCTGATTTTGAGAGTTTCTGGAAGAATTTTTCTGTTCTGCGCCTACAAAGTTCGAAGTGACTAATTATTTTTGGGCCATTCTCTCTTTCTCTTTCTGTTTTAGTCATCCGTTCCACTTCTTTCTTTTTTTTCTTTCGCTTTTCAAATAAAATCAGATGTAAATAAATTTGGAGTATTTTTAATCACGGAAAACCAAAAAGAAAAATCATTACTGTTTAAAACCTTTTTTTTTCAATTTTTTTTTTTCTTTTCAAGATGTATAAATATTTCATCAAATATCTTTCGATCTTCTCTCCTTTCCGTATTTCATTAGTCGTTTAGCAATTATCATTGATTTACTATTACAGCTAATACAAATACAATCCATTGCAAAACAATAAAAATGAGTGAAAATTTAAAAACACCGACAGTGAATCCATACGGTCCAAACCCTGCTGATTTCTTATCTAATGTCTCCAATTTCCAATTGATTGAATCCACATTAAGAGAAGGTGAACAATTCTCCAATGCTTTTTTTTCCACCGAAAAAAAGATAGAAATCGCTAAAGCTTTGGATGACTTTGGTGTTGATTATATTGAACTCACATCACCTGTAGCCAGTGAACAAAGTAGAAAAGATTGTGAAGCTATTTGCAAATTAGGTCTTAAAGCTAAAATATTGACCCATATCAGATGCCACATGGACGATGCTAAAGTGGCTGTTGAAACTGGTGTCGATGGAGTCGATGTCGTTATTGGTACTTCTCAGTTTTTGAGAGAATACTCACACGGTAAAGATATGACATATATCACCAATGCTGCTACAGAGGTTATCGAATTCGTTAAATCACACAACATAGAAATCCGTTTCTCTTCTGAAGATTCCTTCAGATCTGATATCGTTGACTTGTTAAACATTTACAAAACCGTTGACAAAATTGGTGTTAACAGAGTGGGTATTGCTGATACCGTTGGTGGTGCTAATCCTCGTCAGGTTTATGATCTCGTCCGTACTTTGAAATCTGTTGTTCATTGCGACATTGAATGTCATTTTCACAACGATACTGGTTGTGCCATTGCCAATGCTTACACAGCCCTTGAAGCTGGTGCTCGTTTAATCGATGTCTCCGTGTTGGGTATCGGTGAAAGAAACGGTATTACGCCTCTTGGTGGTCTAATGGCTCGTATGATTGCTGCAAACAGGGATTATGTTCTTAGTAAATATAAACTTCACAAACTTAGAGACTTGGAAAATCTTGTTGCCGAAGCCGTTCAAGTTAACGTTCCTTTCAATAATCCGATCACTGGCTTTTGTGCGTTCACTCATAAAGCAGGTATTCATTCCAAAGCCATTTTAGCTAATCCATCTACTTATGAGATCTTAAACCCAGGTGATTTTGGGTTGACTAGATACATTCATTTTGCTCATCGCTTAACTGGTTGGAACGCCATCAAAAGCAGAGTTGATCAACTAAACTTACATTTAACTGATACTCAGTGTAAGGAAGTTACTGCCAAGATTAAGAAATTAGCTGATATCAGACAATTAAATATTGATGATGTTGATTCTATTATTAAAGATTTTCATGCTGATGTGAGCACCCCAAGCTTTGCTCCTCTTGATCTTAGTAATAATGAAATTCTGTCAATAATCAGCGATAGTGGTGAACAGAATAAGGATGGTGTAGATGCTCACGTTGACAAAAAACAAAAAATATGAAAATTTAAATAAATAGATATAATTGAATATATAATATACAAGCAACAGACTCCAATCTAAGAATTTTTGTAGTTAATTTGTTCTTTGCTAAAAGTTGTTCAGCTATGAACGCACAAGGTGAGCCGTAAGCTACTCATAATGTAAAACAGTCAGAAATTGTTCTTGAATGTGATTTTGATTGATTTAAATATTATTCGCTGATACTGGCAAAATCAATAAGAGATGAATGTTCTATTCTTAATATGACAATCTTACTATACTATAATAGTTTTTATGTTGTTATTTTCTCAAATAGTTTTAGTTATTAGTTCTAAGTTCTCGCTCTATGATTCATGAAACATTTATTGATTATTATCCACATAGTCCTACATATTTTGTGGCTATTATCTCTTTAAATTACCTTTAATGGCACAGACCTGAAGTAATATGCCTGTGATTTATCTGCAATATTTGCTCTACTATTTTTCTTCTAATCTCTTATTTAATTAATTCATTTAACCATAAGCTCAGAATTCGTGAACAATTTTAAGGAATGCAATAAATTCAACTATTATCTCTGTATGTAACTAGTGTTTAAATTTAATGAGAAATAATATCCTTTTAACGAATATAAAAAAGGGTATGTCGCGTTCAATCTAACAAACATATTTATAATCAAGATTAAATTAGATTGTCCAGGAAGAAATGAATTAAGATATTCATGTATTTTCAACGTTCTTGACCCATGGTAAGTCAGGTGCGGCACGTGACAATTATAGGTTTTGTGTTTTATTGTTTCTTCTTATTTTTTTTTTGGGAAGAGATTTGGATATTTATAAACAAATCAAAATACATAAAACTGGTAACATGTTAGATATGTTTTGGAATCATCCTAAAAAAAAGAATAATTATTTAAACCGAGAAAGAAGCTATTCTTATTTTATGAGGATAATACTGAGTTGATAATAATAGAACAATATCCTAATGTTTGAAAAACAAAATGTACAGGAACATCTTCAGGTTAATGAAGTAGTAGCGGAATCAAACGATCTAGATGCGGTTGGAGAACAACAGCACAAAATAACACAAGGTAATGTTAAAAATAAGCTTCTGGCAAAGCTACTGATAAAAAAAAGTGATGGAAAAGATTCTGTATTAAAAAACAACTTGAATGATACAAAATATGGAATAGACAAGTACAAAGAAGAAAAGAAGCCCAAGGACAAAAACGGCGATGCTGGTGATAATAACGACGAAAATGATGAAGATAATGAAGATTATGATAGTGAGGAAGATGACGATGATGACGACGATGAAAACGGAAAATATCTTGAACAGCTTCAACTCAACGCCAAAAGAAACATATGCGCTAATAATAGATCAAAAAAAAAACCAAAGAAATCATTGGAGCCTGAGCAAATAAAATCTGAATTTAAAGATATACTGAATAGGTTTTATGGATTATCAGATAAGTATAAAGTTTTGGGAAAAATTGGCCAAGGCACGTTTTCTTCTGTATATAAAGCAGAAGATCTTTCAGGCGTTTCATACAAATATATTAAACCATCAGATAATAATATTATGATCTCAGAGTCACATTCAAGTTGTAGGCCCAAAAAACGATATCCTTTAGTGGCTCTAAAAAAAATTTATGTGACGTCCTCACCCCAGAGAATATATTCCGAGCTTAAATTTCTTCATGATTTATCCGGATGTAAAAACATCATTCCTATTGTGGATGCAATCAGATATGAAGACCAAATTATAATTGTCCTACCATATTGTGAACATGTTGATTTTCGCGATTATTATAGAGATCTCCCATTAGATGGAATAAAAATTTATATGTTTGAATTGTTCTCTGCGCTTTCTTTCATTCATTCAAAAAATGTGATACATAGGGATATTAAACCAAATAATTTTTTATTTAATCCAATTACTAAAAGAGGTGTTTTAGTTGATTTCGGACTTGCTGAAAAAGTAAAGGATATTTATGAAACTAAAAATGTTTGTGTTTGTGTAAATGGTGGTTTGTCATTAAGCCAGTATGCAAACATTAATGATGCGAAGGGTTATCCCAAAGATGATGAAAGGCCGGCAAGGCGAGCTAATAGAGCTGGCACAAGGGGCTTTAGAGCACCGGAGGTTTTATTCAAGTGTACCAATCAGACTACTAAAATAGATATTTGGTCAGCAGGCATTATTCTATTATCGTTGATATCTAGAAGATTTCCTTTTTTTGATTCACAAGATGATGTTGATGCAGTTGTGGAATTAACTACGATATTTGGAATTCATTTAATGAAACATTGTGCGGCATTGCACGGCCTTGGATTCGAAACCAATTTGCCAACTTTGAATGTCAACTCTACAAGTTTTGGTGAAATAATATATTACGCTTTGAAACTTGAATATGATGCAGGAACCTTTCCTAAAGATAGTGTGGCACAAGATACTTTGAATTGTCTTTCTAAAGAAGGGAAATGTGATAGCTCTGGGATAGGTATCAATCATAAGCATTTATTTCATTTACTTAAGTATGTTATGGAGCTTAATTATGGTAAAAGATTTACTGCTGATGAAGCTTTGGAACATCCTTTTTTTGATGATATCAAAAAAAAAACACGTAAACGCGTTAAAAATGATAAAACTTTTGAAACCTACGAGAATGATGGTGAAGATACTTGAATGCATAAATCAGAAGAACGAATTTCACATAGTTTATAGATGAGATGTGAATTATGTGATATGTATATACGTATAAATATAGATATTAGAAAGTAAATTACTCAGTCAACGGAGTTTCATATTAAAAGTCAAGCGATTTATTTTCTAACTACTTTATTCATTCAGAGAAAACTATATGGTTTTATATTTATTGATACCAGTGGTAATAAATTATTTGGTTTGCTCAACAATACCGATAAATATTCAATTTTCGTTTACACACTATAATACATATTTGTATTCTAATAAATTTAACCTTAAGTATTGCATGTTGAAATTAAATAATTTGGTGGTGTTGCGTGCCCTGTGAAAAGCATATTTCCTTAAAAAAAATTATATACATTCTTCATGAAAACCTGAAAGAAAAAACAAAATAGTGAGTATCAAAACTACTGAAGCGAAATCTCATTATCATAATTACACTTACAGTTGTATTTATCTTGAGATCATACTCTTATCCAAATAAGAATCAATTAACATGGCCGAACCTAAGTTAATTTCTTGGTCTAAAAATGGGTTTATAGCGTACCCGTGCAACGAGAACAATTGCAACGTAGCAGTTACTCATATGGAGTGTGTTAATGGTGCAAGTTGGCGGTTGGCGAACTCCTATAAGTTCAAAACCGCAGGATACTCTTTAAGTATAGCAACTGGAAAAAGTAGTTCGGAATCTGTTAAGAATAGCAATTCGCACAACCTACCTAAGATAATTTATTTACAATGGAGCAATATTGGTGATTATTTAGCGTGTTTTGATGAAAAAGGTAATTTTACTATCATTGGTTGTGGATTGACAAAAGAGACTAATTCCCTAAACTATAGCTTTTCACCATTTAATCATTCCGTAATGCTTCATCTGGATAATATTTCTCTAAGTATAAATGATAAAGAATCAAATACAGATATATTAATCTTTGAATGGCTTCCCGTTCATAAATCAAATCCAAGAGTGATTCCTGCCACGAAAGCGCCTGGTGAATTGAAATACAATTATGGAATATCCAGTCTGCATAATTTAGGATTCTCGCATCCTGTTTCTGGTAAACAGGCATGTATAGGCGTTCGTAAGAATGGGGAACTATGTCTCTGGTACCAAGCCAACCAAGGCTTGAAATTTCTGAAATTGGATCATATTTTGGAACCTAATGGATTGAAATTCATAACACATGCAACTCTTGCATTTCTTAGGGATGGAAGTGCAATTTTGATGACATATAATAGTGCGTTAAAATGTTTGAGAACTTATGTTTTGACAATGTTTTGGGGATCATTATCTGATAAAAAAGAAGCAGAAGCACAATCTACACAGCCAAGGGTTAATCCAAAATTAACTGTTAAAAAAAAATCTGTTCAATATCTCAAAAACTTGAATAAAGAAGGTAATCCGCATGAAGTCAAATTTATTAAAGCGATAACATCTAACCATATACCGGATGCGGAATTAAATACTATTATTGTTTATGAAGAAAAATCAGCTGGTAACAGAAGTGTTACCAGTAATATTTGCAGGTATCACATGGATAATTCCAATATATTCAAGGATCATATTTTTGCGAATAATCCTAATAATAGTAATAATGATGTTCAAGCAAAATCTACTGAGAATAACTATAAAGACGGGTTTTCAAAATCTCTAATTTTAAAAGAAGCTTTTCCATTAGATCATAGAATTGTTCAATTTGATACTGCGTGTACAAACCTATACTTATCTCTTATTCTAGAAAATAATGAGATGTTACTTCTTTATGCAGATGATTTACATAAGAAAATTACAGAAAAAGGATATGAAAAGAAATGGCAAGTGAGATCTCTCTATGATGCGGGATTTAAAATTCGACTCCCTAAGGCTTCTATTAGATATTGTTGTTTATCGCCAAGCATGTCTGCTTGTGTTTATTTATCAAATAATTCCTACAGTAATAACAAATTATCTCTTACTCTAGCGCAAAGACTTCAAGGAGATTACAACAAAGAAATAAGTGACATAGAGAAACAAGTCATTGCTGCAGCTTTTGCAATTTCGCATTCAGAGACTTCTTTTTATAATATGTGCTGTGATGATTTGATTGCTTCACTTCAACTCGAAATTATGAAATATAAAATGGTTGGAAATGATGGCAGTGCTGAGTCTTTAAATGATTCTGCTATCAAAGAGGCCCATCTGGCTTTAAGATTTTCATTAATTTATAGTAACAGTCAATTGGATAAATTGGTGGGAAACTTCCCATTACAGAAATTAGTCAGTTTACAAATGTCGCTTGGAACATTTAATGATTTCAAAAGAAATAAAACAGGTAAGATGGCATGGATCATTTTGAATTTAAGACTTTGTACTTTTGGTACAATGATAACTATTAAAACATGGTATCGAGATACACAAAAAATGATGGCTAAAAGAAAAGATATAAAGATGAAAAATATTCCATTATACAATTTTATAAATGGTGATTGCAAGGCATATTATGTTGCACAATCGTTGGGATCTACTAAATGGCTTTTGGATTTATCTACATTTATCTGTCAAGATTTTTCAAATATTATCACCATGTGTTCTGCGATTTACAAGCCTAATAAAGATTATGTGTATTCCTTATTGAAACAGTCTTTTGCTTTGCCTATTATTATGGGAAAAATATCAAGAGTGTTACTAATTGGTTCCTTAAAAGGGTTAAAGCTGTTTATACTTATGATAAATAGATTTTGTGACGAATATGAAATCACTAGAGAAAATCCTGTTTATAATGCAATCGAAAGACTTAGAGAAATCATTGAGGATTCGATTGTTCCAATTGAGCATTTTGAAACTTTTTTGGCATCTATTGAAAATATGGTTGATTCTAGTTTTAAAAAATTTTGTCAAGAAAAAAATTATACGCAAGAACAAGCTACGAAATTATTAGCTGAAGTTGAACATAAACTTATATGTAAGGGAGAGATCCCCGATGAAATATTTGAATCATGTATAACTATTGTGAAACATTTCAATGATACAGTTAAGGAAAAAATCGATATGAGTCTGTTATTTTCTATTGACTTGAAATGGCTAGCACTATATGATAGTCAAAGTATAAGCATGGAGGAAGTTTATGATTTGAAAAATCCGAAAAAGAGAAAAAAAAGAAAACATTCCAATTGCACAACTATTGATATTAATCCACAATATGTATCACCGTCCTATTGTTTTGATAAAATTGATAAAATTGATTATTTAAGAAAAGTTATCATCCCTAAAAGCACTTTTATAAATGTTGTTACACTTACTGAAAGTATTCCACCCACTCCAACAACAGCTAAGGCAAAAGGGAGAGGAAGACCTAAAAAGCAACTGCAACAACAACAGGTATCACAAGCAAAAGTTGAGGAAAAGATTGTTACAAAGGAGAAATGTGAAGCCAAGTTAAGAAGATGTGTTCGATGTGGTTCAATGTCTAGTTCACTTGGCATTTATGGATTAGTTCAGCTGAATCAAGATGAGAGAGGTAGGCAATTTATTGAGCAAATGAAAACAGCTGGTTGGGATATGGCATTTCAAAGAAATTGTTTCTGTGGTGCTTGTTGGGTTTCAATTAATTGAAAGAGTATAGTTGTATATTTTTATTTAGTTCAACGCATTCTAATTAAGTATAATCAATTATGTATCAACCAATTATCATATAATGATTTGTAAATTAGCCTAAACTGAAGTTTTAATCAATTATTAGGTATCGTTCTTAAAGACTTTATTTTAAATATTTTTAAAAAAATAATTATCGAAATAGAAATAAAAATTATGAATTTTTTGTTTCTGATTTTATTAAAAATAAATAAACAATTAGTAAAATACATAGAAAAAGAATTTTAAAAACAAAGAAAATGAAAACTAAAGAAATGCGATAGAAAAATATAAAGTGAAATAATTGATAAATATAATAAGATGACAAACGCAAAAACAAATTGATCATTGTGTTTTACTGACTGTGAAATTACTCAAGTCATGGATTACCATACCGGCAACACAAGCAGATAATAACGTGGCAATACAGCCCGTAACCAAGGCAGAGAAAATAGTCTTAGCCACAATAGGAGCCTTATTTGGAGCCAAGGTACCCAATACACCTAATTGAGTACCAACAGAACCCAAGTTAGAGAATCCACAAAGAGCATAAGTGGCCAAAAGTTGGCCTCTTTTACTCATTTGATTATAAGGAGCGTCGTTTATAAGATATGTGTACCCGTTATATTCATTTTCAATGACTTTGATAGCGATCAATCTTGCAATTGGAATCAATTCATCTCTTGGAGCTCCAAGGAAGAAAGCCACAGGGTAAAAAAGGTAGCCTCCAATCAATTCAAAGGTCAAATTTTTGATGTTCCAAAAATTACCAAACCAAGTAAGCAAAGCGTTCAAAAGAGCAACTACACCAATAATACAAAGCTGGTTAGCCATGATAGTACCAGCAACAACTATACCCAAATAACAACCGTTAGAAAAGGCTTGAAGGATGTTATGCGCTTTTTCTTCTTTTGGAGCATCTTCACCAAGTTGAGCCATTTCTTCATCACCTGGCATTTGAAAATCACCAGCGGTAAGAGAATTTTCGACTTCTGGATATCTAAGCTTCAGCACTGCTAATGATGCAGGAATAGACATGACACAACTAGAAACTAAAGCTTGGGAGTTGATACCGATACCAATATAAGCAATTAAGACGGACCCAGAAATTGTAGCGAAACCAGAACACATGACTTGGTGAATTTCAGCAGTAGTTAAAAAAGGCAATAAACGTTTGATGAGAACTGCTGACTCACCAATACCAATAAATGGAGAAGCAGCGGCAACAACAGCTTCACCACCTGAGACCTTCATTGACCAGAAAAAGAATTTTGAAAACTTACCTGTAGCCCATTGGACGACACCTATATGAAGAAGAACATAAACAATAGCAATGAAGAATATAACAGCAGGAAGAACGGTGAAAAAGAAATAAGGCAATTTTGAAGTCTCATCAGAGGTAACAAAGGCTACACCATATTTGGCAAAACCAAGGAATTTTTCAGATAAGGTTGAAATGAAATGAAAAATATCATAACCAGCTTTGGTACGAAGAACGAACAAGGCAATGATAAATTGAATCAAAATACCATTGATAACTGTAATCCAACGAATTCTGGAACGGTTAGTGGAAGTAATGTATAATATAATAATGGAGACGACTATACCCAAAAAAGAAATAAAACGATCAATACGTTTTGAATCTTTAGTCTCAGATGGTACTAAAGAACCAACAAGCATGACAGCAATAGTAAGAAGAGCGCCGGCGTAAATACGAAATTTTTCTGGGATAATTAAATCTCTAACTGTCAAACCATGAAACCAAATAAATTTGAGACCACGCATTATCCAACGATCAAAATGTATATGATAGGTGATAATACGAGTTATTACAAAACCGTAAAAAATAGTAGGAATTAACCATTGATGACGGTGTTTTGGCTGAATTATAATCAGAAGCCACCAAGAGGTGAAAAACATACCCCAGAATAAATGAACGATCCAGCTATGACGTCTAAGGAATGGTCTTATTCCTTTAAAACCAGTAATCTTAGAGAATATACCATTTGAAGATGATGAATTATTTTTTTCATTGGTTGTTGTTTGTGTGGAACCTTCAAAGTTTTCTTCTGGAGCTTCAACTATAGAGCTGATTTCAAGTTGTTCACCGGCTAATTTCTCCTTTTTTTCATCATGGTTATTGTTTGTGATTTCTTGCGGGCTGCTTTGAACAGAAGAAACAGAAGAATCAATTGTTCTTTGATTTACTAGGATGTTTTGATAATAAGGTGGGTGCTGGTTATTATTATTATAATTATTATTATTATTATTATTATTATTATTATTATTATCTATATGGCTCATTGTTGAATAGATATTGTCAAGCTGAATACTGTTACTGTGGTATTGTGCTTATAAATGATGAATGACAAGAATTAATGGCGAATGTAATAGTATTGAGGAGAAAGGATAAGAGTGTAGAAAGAAACAGCAGGCAAAACCAAAATGAAGAGAATATAAGAGAGAAAGTTATTTTGTTTTATATAATTTCAGAAGGTCAGGGAGAAAATGGGAAAAAAAATCGGATAACATCCATATCAGTATTTGATTGGAATGGATAAAAGAAAGTTTGCAGAACAATATAAAGGGAAAAATATCCTTGCCAAATTAACCGGTGCTATGTTGATAAGGTAAAAAAATAAATGGACTTCTGACAAGTAAGTCCGTACTAGAGAAATCCATGATAACAGTTTATCTAAGGCAACAAAAGATTATGCATATGGAAAATTCCAAATGCACTATATTTTGATTAGAAGCGCAGTGTTTTGAAAATCGTATCGAAAAAATCTTTATGCAGTACGGATAATCATAGGTGTTATAAGACAGCAATTGCTGTTACTTTTTTTGTTTTCTGCATGTTGAATATTGCTGATCTAAAATTTCCTGCATATCGTGCACTAATGCAAATAGAAAAAAAAAAAAATCAAGGCACAAATTCAAATTTATGCATGGGCATGCATATATGCCATGCCGTATTATGATTTGCTTTGATTGATCAAGAGGAGTTTTGTTGATAAAGGATATTTTTGTTAATAAAAAAAAAATATTTTGTTTACAATAGATATATGATTGCAGTTTATTTATAGAATGAAGGGATCGTAAGGCCATCATGTGTTGCCAGCTTTAAAATTTTTACATAAAGTTTACAGGGCTTCGCATTGCTCTTTGAAAATAGCCAATTGGCAAACAATATAAGTCAGCAATACCCAAGCCAGTAGGAAAATAAAGTTCATGCTTAGCGGAGAAAAAGCCTCTTTTACGTCCAAAATACTCCTTGGAAATGACTGGCTGACTAGAAACTGCTTGGTCGATTGGATGTAGAAGCATATTTTTTTCATAGCCTGCAACAACGCGTGTGTGGAGGAAGATAGGACCATGAACAAGTTGATATTGCGGCATCTCTAGGCTGTTGAGAACAGCTACTGGAGGGTAAGTGTAGGCAAGTGACACCGCGGGTGAGAACAGCAAATATATAATAGAATATACATGGTATTTCTTCTGTTTGCGTTCTGACAATCTTGAAATAGAAAAATAAAAAAAAATAAAGAATAATAAAATGACGCGTCACGGTTCGCGTGTTTTTTGTAATTAATTATCACAACACGTTCGACGCGTATTTTTATCAGCCAAAAACTGTATGTTTTTGCTTTAGTTAAAGCGAGATAAATTTCAAAATGAACAAGCCTCCTTAGGGGTGTTAGTGTCTCGTCAAGAGGCCCATTAAATAGTCTACAAGGGCAGGTTTACGATTTGTTTTGCGGCAATTAAAATTTTTTTAGTTTTGTTCTTGTAGCTTGTCCTCCAGTTCAGCAAATGGATCGCCAAAATACGAGTTTTCTGCTGCAAACATGTAAAATTCTTCAGTAGTCACTGGAAGATCCCCAGGACTGAGAAGGGACCTGTATGTTGCCACCACTGTTTGTTCACTTTACAAGGTAAATTTCCGCAAGAATTTTTTTTTCTTTTGGCTTCGTTTTTCTACACTTTACGCTCTGTAAACTCCCCCAAAAGCCAACAACAAAAGCCAACAACACATCACGCAAAAACCAGCAACACATCACACACAAATAAAGCAACGCTATTCGTTATTACGCGCAGAGGGGCCTCGATATCGAAATAATCGCTGCAACTCAGCTTTAAAGATTCAAGAAAACCACAGAAGACACGAGACAAAACTGCCAAAATGGTTATCTATGGGGCCTGCCAAAAAAAACTGTAGTGCATACGGCTCCCTGCGGATTACGTGCCCACGCATTTTTTTTTCAATAATTACTTTCGGATGTCTCTAATTTTCAATTTTTTTTTACGGTTCCCCACGCATTTGGCTTCCAGAACGTCAACGAAATTGCTGTTCCGACCCGCCCACGGAAATGTGTTCCACCACCAGAAAGGCCCCCACGCACGGTCCGCCACCGCGATGTCCGTTTTGGGAAGTGGGTGTCCAGTGTTCCGTTGGTCCAGAACACGGAAAAACACCCCCGAATATGGTTGGAGGCAGGGTAACGGCACGCCAGATCCTGCTGGGGGGTTTCTTTCTCTTTTTGGCACCCCCGTTGGGGGCAGGCACGCTTCAAAAATAAGAAAAAAGCGCCACAACGTCTCTCCCACATAAAAACAGACAAACGTCAGACAAAAGTTTATTTCCTTTGAGATACATACTACCGCCTTCTATTTTGTTTTGCTTCCACACCGCCTAAAGGTATCAAATCTAGTGCTATTCCAATTCCGTTAATATCAGGTTCTAGGAATACAATTGTTGCAACATTCGCTGGAATACCGCCAACAAGATCTGTATAAATAGCTGTTACATTTCCATTTAGATTTCCAGTTAGCTTTCTCCATTCTGCCCTGTGTTGTCGATATTCGGATTCAGATCAGATTCGCCCTGCAACCGCCTTTTCTATTTTGCTGCCATCTGCTCGCCTCCTGCCGCCACCCCTTCCTTCTCTCTTTCTTTTTAGCCAACAACGATGCTTGAAACACCCAACATCGCCTCCTTGTCCATGGCAAGCTCCAGCTCCGGCTATGTTCCGCTCCCTTTTGCTGACAAGGACAAGCAGTACGACCTTGTCTTGGACGAACTTGACAAGGCCGGCTTTATCCCCGAAAACCTCATTGAGCAAGAGGTCAAGTGGTTCTACAACGATCTCAACATCGACGACGTCTACTTCGCCAAAGAGTCCCCCAAAAACATAGTCGCCAACATCCATGCTTTGTACGCTGCTAAGTTGCAGATGTATGCCTCGTCGTCAGAGTCGTCCGAGATCCATTACTGCATAGAGCTGGAGGACCACGCCGTTTATTTCGATTCTTCCAACGACAACTCGTTTGAAAAAAGAATCGACGAAAAGTATTTGAACAACGTCAACTCCAGCACCTCTTTCAGGGTTGAGTCTTTCAAGACCCAAATCTCTCTTGGCGAGAAACTGCTTGTTCTTAAGCTCTATTTTGTCTACAAGAACGTCTTCCCATTTACCGCTTCTTCTGTCGCTTCCCCGTTAAGCTTACACCACATTTCTGACAAGACCTTCTCCTCCATCGCAACCGATAACACTAAAGAGATTTACACCTCAGTTATTAAAGAGTCTCTTAATTCTGGGGGCGCTGATGCTTCTGGAGGTCCAATTATTCGTCATTTCCAATTGGATTCTGCAGATTCTTACCGTATCGTCATTGGTTACAAGCAAAACACCACTCTCAACTACGCCAGTGCTTTGTCTTCCTTACTTGCTTATTACAACTTGACTGAATCCGCAAGATACATCGAACAATTCAACAATGGAATCACTATCATTTCCTCCTACATCACTGTCTCTTCATCTTCTACAGGAAGTATTGATCTTTCTTTGCAGCAAGTCATCAAAGAGTCTTCATTATTATATTGTATTCCAAATAATGACTTTGCTACCTCTTTGTATGACACAGGCATGCTTTCTTTACAAGAATGTGTCTATGCTCATTGTGGTGCCATTTTTGTGGCTCATTTTCTTAACCGTTTAGGTCCAGAATACGTTGCTTTACAAAAGTTGGTCATCAATGAAAAATCTGCTCAAGAAGTTCTTACCGTTTTGAAAGACAGATTGCGTTCTGAGACTTACACTCCTCAATTCATTAAAGACATCTTTGTTAAACATAAGGATATAATTTCTAAATTGTATCGTCACTTCGCCGATATTCATTATTCTTCTACTTCTGGTATTAAAAAGACTCTTTCTTATCAACACATGAAATCTCTTGAACCTATTGAAAATGATGCTCATTTCGAACAATTGTTGCTTGAATCTAAAATTTCGAACTATCAAAATCAAAAAGATGCTTTGGTCCTTCGTGCTTTATACACTTTCAACAAATCTATTTTGAAAACAAATTTTTATTCTCTGCAGCTGAAAGTCGCTTTAAGTTTCAGATTGCATCCTACCTTCTTGCCTAGGGTTGAATACCCTGACGTTCCTTTTGGTTTATTCTTTGTTGTGGGTGCTGAATTCCGTGGTTTCCATATCAGATTCCGTGACATTGCCAGAGGTGGTATCAGAATCGTTCAATCTAGAAACGAGGACACCTGGGACTCCAATATGCGTACTTTAATTGATGAAAATTACGGTTTGGCATCTACTCAACAACGCAAAAATAAAGATATTCCTGAAGGTGGTTCCAAGGGTGTTATTCTTCTTAATGCCGACTCAAAGTCTCAACTGCGTGCCACTGCTGCTTTTGAAAAGTACATTGATTCCATCTTGGATATATTATTGATTGAAAATATGAAAAAATCAGGCATTGTTGATCTTTATGGTAAACCAGAAATTCTTTTTATGGGACCTGATGAAGGTACTTCTCATCTTGTCGATTGGGCTACTGAACATGCCAAGAAAAGGGGTGCTCCATGGTGGAAGTCATTCTTCACAGGTAAATCTCCTAAATTTGGAGGTATTCCTCATGATGAGTATGGTATGACCACTTTGTCTGTTCGCGCTTACGTTGAACTGATTTATGAAAAGAAAAATATCAAAGACAAGAAAATCTTTAAAGTTCAAACAGGTGGTCCAAGTGGTGATCTTGGTTCTAATGAGATTTTACTCAGTTCAGAAAATGAAACATATCTTGCTATAGTTGATGGTCCTGCTGTCGCTGGTGATCCTAATGGGTTAGACAAATCAGAATTAAAAAGATTGGCTCACGCAAGACTCGATATTTCTCATTTCGACAAGTCTAAACTTTCTTCCTCTGGATTCCTTGTCATTGCTGATGATTCTACTGTTGAATTGAAGAATTACAAAAATGAATTGTTGAAATTCCCAAGTGGTGTTGCTTTCAGAAATGTTTTCCATTTAAAATTTGCCGAATTATTTAAAAAAGTCGATTTATTTGTCCCATGTGGTGGTCGTCCAGGTTCTATCAATATTACCAATGTGGATAGTTTGATCGACAGCAAAACTGGCCAGTCTGTGATTCCTTACATTGTGGAAGGTGCTAATTTGTTTATCACACAACCAGCCAAGATTGAATTGGAAAACGCCGGTTGTATTTTGTTTAAAGATGCCAGTACTAATAAAGGTGGTGTAACTTCCTCATCTAAAGAGGTTCTTGCATCTTTAGCTTTCAATGATGAGCAATTCCTGAAATACATGTGTATCAACAATAATGAAATTCCATCATTCTACAAGAAATACGTTGAAGAAGTTCAATCCATTATTACCAGAAATGCAAAATTGGAATTCAATGCTCTTTGGAAATTACAAGAAGCTACCAAAAAGACCTTTAGTGTTTTATCTGATGAATTGTCTCTTTCTATAAATGTTTTGGCTGATTCTTTGGCTGCTTCCGATTCTTTATGGCATCAAGATACAGAGTTCAGAGATGCTGTAATCATCGATTTTATTCCAAAGACTCTTCTTAAACAATTAGAACAAGATGCTGGTACGTCAACTACTGCCAATGCCAAGGATATTATTTCAATTTTGCTGAAGATCCCAGAAACTTATCTTCGTAGAATGTTTGCGACTCAGTTAGCTGGTGATTACGTGTATCTGGTTGGGTTGGATAGTAATCCGGCCAAACTTTTGGAATTTGTTTCGATTTTAAGAAGAAAATATATCAAAGAAGGTTTGTTGAAGTATTAGAGTTCTTGACCATTTTATATCTCGGAACAGATTGACCTAACATTATTTATAGGTTGACTTTTTTATTTATTTTTATCTTAGCATATAACCGCTTCTCACGTATATGTAACCAAATTTTTTTAATGTGATTATAGTTTTTGTTGTAGTAATTATGGTTTGTGGATATTGAGATATTAGATTCTCTTCGATTTACTCCATTTCTGTTAGTCACACGAAATTATTAGTGACCCAATTTTTCTATGAGTGAAAAATTTCAACGAATTATTACACAATTAAAAAAATTTTTTAAGACAGGATATAAAATTACCGAGAAAAATTCATGAAATTTATGAACTACACGAAAAAAGTTCCAGTTTTTCCTAACAGGAAAAAGTTCCTCGAGAATTAATTTGAATGCTTCATTCTTCAATATTTATAAAATATATTTATTAGCATTTTATTCTAATTATTTTTTCAAAACAGCTTCTTATTTCTTATTCGAATAGAAGAAATAATACATTAGAGTTTTCTTTTAATTATTTAATCATATCTATTTGAACAATATTATAATAATATAAAAGAAATGGCATCTCAAGAACAAGAAAGCAAGGAGCTTTCAAGTGTTCCTAAAGTGATCTCAGTTGTGGTAGATCTCTTTAACGTTAAAGAAGATGTTCCTGAAATTAAATTTCAATATACTGTCAATGAAACCGTCAGAACAGTAATGCAAAACCTCACTCTTTTACCATACACTTTACATTTGACTTGTTATGATCTTTTCTTGAATGATGATATTGCTCCATTATTGGATTCTGATGTTTTAGGAAATCTTTTAGCTAATGAAGATGATGAGACTTTACAATTGACTTTGAAGAATAGAAAATATACTTTGAAAGACATTCAAGATCATATTATGAAGACTAGAGATAATTATGGAATGTTGGAATCCGAAAAATCCGATCCTTTAGGTTATGAATTCAAAGCTATCGGATCAGGAAGTTCTAAGTTCTTGGAATTGGAAATTGATGAAAGCAAAGTTGATCCTATTATTGAAGAAGAAAAATCCAGAGAAATTCCAACTGATTTAAAAAATAAGTTGACTGCTTGTAAGAACGAATTATTATCCACCGATGATCGTCGTAATGGTAATGTCGGCAGTTTAGTTTCTCCTAGCAAACCATATAAACTTATTCCAGCCTTGAAAAATCTCAGTTTAAGTTCATGGAATCCGGTTTCTTCTTACCATCGTTTATCCAATGGTCATTTAGCATACATTCAGTTGCAAACTTTGGAAGGAGAAAATTTCCATATTACTGCCTCTGTCAATGGATTTTTTATCAGTAACTCCTCAAATTCTCGCTTTGATCCAACCATGAAAACTAAGAATTTCTCAAGTAAACCATTGGCCCAAAGTAAATCTAAGATTTTTCATTCTTTACATAGTCTCGTTGTTTTATTGGTATCTCCAAAGTTTATTGCTGCTCAACAAAAAAATAAAGAAAATTTACTATCATCATCTCCATTAGTTTTTATTCCATCATCTAATTCTTTATTAGCTGCCCCTTGGATGATCAGCAGTAAAAATTTTAATGATGATACGGAACAGCAACCTGATTATGGTAAAGTTCAATCTTCCAATTTAACCGACGGTGTGGATGGTGTTGAAAAATTTCGTGACTGGAATGAAGATTATCAATCGCTTATTGAGCTCTCTAAAGAAACTTTGCAAGATCGTACTGTTCGTGAAAGTTTGTTGAACAAATTCGGATTTGATTTTACAACTGAAGCTACGAAGACTGCCATTGCTATCATTAATGGAGACATTCCTGCTTTTGATTCTAGTGAGCAAGATTACAAGAAGAGATTTTTTATTAGAAACAATATTTTCTATTCTTTTATCTTGGACTCTGACGGGTTACAAAACACAGACTTGCCGACTGGTGATAAAGAGGAATCTTCTAGATATTCCACCAAGAAGGATTTGCTCACCATTAAAAGATTGAACCAATTGGATGACAACAAGGTTAAGTATGCGTTGACTGCCATTGTTGATTATGCTGGTTATCGTGTTGTTTGTCAAGGTTTAATTCCAGGTATTTTGAACCCAGCAATTGCTTTAAAAGACGATGATTTGGACGACGAAGGTAACTTGATTATTGGTGACGAACTGAAAGAACTTGAAAGATTGCAAAGATCAAGCAGAATTTTGTATGGGTTAAACGATGAGTTAAGTGAAATCAAAGATAGTAAACTATTTGAAAAATCTTTATCTACCATTTCCAACTTCTTCCACATGAAGAAACACAAGGCTTGGGCACTTACTGCTGATGGCCAATATTCAAATATTGCTGATTTGATCACTTCTATTGATGCTAAAGGTGTAAGGGGTTTTGATGAAAGATTGTATGCTGTTGATATTTTCAAGGTCACTCCATTAGATATCATGTTTATTGAGGAAAATTTTGAGAATCAAGAAGCTGATAAACAGTACCCATTTAGACAAGTCATGTTAAGACATGAATTGATAGATGCTTGGTTTAGAGCTAAGATCACTGAGGAATTGAAATCTAAAAAGCCTGAAATTACCGGTGATGAAGAAAAGGACTTAAATATTGATCCTTCGAAATACAAATTCAATGTTGATGCTTTTGGATTGGCTACTCCACCACATTCTCTTACTGAAGTGGAATTGGAAGAAATAAGCAAGGATGAAGATAACGTTAGATCTATTTCTGAATTCTTGCGTTCTGAAGTTATTGAAACTTTCTTAAACAATATTTTCTCCGGTCAGACTATTGTTGCCTTGGATGGTGAACATTTGACCTACCAATTACATCAAGAAGGTATCAATTTACGTTATTTGGGTCTCATTGCATCGAAAATTGCTCAATTAAAAGAGAAATTAGTTGTTTCTAGAAAAGCCAAAGCTGAAGAAATAGCTAAAGAAAATGAACAATTCGAAGCTGATAAAAAGAAGAAGAGAGAAGCTGCTGCCATCACAACCAATGATGACGATTCTAAGGAAGATAAGTCTGTGGATGAAGAGCAACAGCAAAAGTCAGAGGAAGAGCAACAGGAAGATGATTTTGATTTGAATGACACGGCTTGTACTTATAATGCCATGATAAAGATTATCACACAAGAAGTCATTGCTAGATCATGTAAACATGTCTTACGTTTGTTAATTGATGGTGTTTCAGTCTTCTACGCTCCATCGATTATCAGTTATTTTTTGAACCTTTTATTTGGCTTTGAAAATCAATCCAAGAAGCTGCAATTTATTTTGAGTGATTTCTTGCAAGCTGATTCCGACTCTGAAAGAGTAGTAAAGAAAATTACTGATACTATTTCTAATAGTAATGCCTTGATTGATTTGGTAATTAGCAATATTTACAAGAGATTTAGATTTGAAATTGATGTTGAGCAATTCAAAAAGTTTGTTAAATTTAACCGTGTTGCTGTTTTAAGAGAGATTTCCATTAAATTTGGATTTCAATTAAACACCAAGAGCCTTAAATCAGCCGATGAACTTACCTTCTCTCCGTCTGATGTTTCTAACATCGTACCAAAGGTTAGCGATTGTATTTTCAATTCTTATACTGCAGATGAAATTTTGACCACTGCTCACCAATATGTTTACAATAACAAGATTAGCCAAGTAGATGAGCAAAAACAACAACAAGATGAAGCCAGCGAAGTTTCAGAAAAAGAACTCGCTGAAAAGAATGAAAAGAGTAATTCCCTTAGCATTTCCTTATTAAATGAAGCTCGTTCTGTTCATGAACAAGTTTATGGAAGTATTCATCCAAAGATTGCTGAACTTTATGGTAGTTTTGCTAACATTTACGCTGAACTCGACAAGACTGAAGATGCTGTTGATTTCATTAAGAAATCCATTATTGTTAGTGAAAGAGTTTATGGTATTGATTCTTATAAGACTGTTTTATCATTACTTAGCTTGGCTGTTTATGAAAATGCGGTTGGTAATAAGCTAGCTGCTTTACAGATTTATAATAAGTTGGTTGATTTGTTGAGACTTAAATTCAACTACGTTGATGAAGATGAAAACAACAACATTGATAATTTGAAACATGGCTCTATCACGACATTACACACATTGACTGCCAGGGTTTACAGTAACATTGCATCTATCTATAATGAGTTATATATGTTTCCAGAAAGTGTCGAGGTGTTTGACAAAGGTTACAATTTAAGTAAACAATTTAATGGTACCGATGCCAATATAACATACACTTTTCTTTACAGAAAGTGTCAAACTGTTCTTCAAACTGGTGACATCGTTGGTGCTTTGAGACAATTTGATGCTTTATACCATGACTTATATGCCAATGTTGGTGCTAAGAGTAGTATTGCTAAAGAATGTAGATTATGGGTTGAAAGATTGACCAGATTTACTATTGAAGCAAACAAAGCTAATAAGAACATCATCATGCAACAAGTTCAACAACAGCAACAAGCACAACAACAATCTGGAAGTTCTAAAAAGAAGAATAAGAAAAAGAAGAAGAAGAATGCTGCAACTTCCGCAGAAAAAAAATAAATATAAAACGTTTTAATAAATTTAATTAACTTGTATATAGCTTTAAATAAACCAATTTTACGATCCCATTTTTAACTTTTTGCCATTTGTGAATTAAGATTACAAAAAATAAAGAACACACTACCTTTTGTATTTACTTAATAATCAGTATAGATATTATTAAAAAGACGAACATACCTCAATTGTTTTAAGGATATTCAAATAAAGAAAATGGTAAAATGTAATTTCTACATGTTCTCTTAATAATGATGATACGAAATATGATTTATAAAGAAAGGAACGCGCGAAAAAAAAAAAAAAAATTAATGATCTTGTTATATTCTGTTCTGTTTTGATTAAGAAATACATTTTTGCAAAGTATTGATCTTCATCATCATTCGGAAGACTAGATATCCATTCACATAAACATGGGAGAAAGTCTAAGGTCATCTAGGAAGTACAAAGTTAATGATACTAAAAGAGATTTGAGTATTTCAGAAAATCATCAGAACACCCAACAATATTCTGAAGATGAGTATGCTTCCAGTGATCATGAATACCCTAGCAAAATGATAAGCTCGAAGAATTTGAGATCATTAGCCATGTTAAATAATAATAATCATAATAATAATATTAATCTGAACAGGAGATATTATTCTCAGGTAATGAGTGATTATACGGACAATGATAACAGTTATAGTAATGGCAACATGAATGGTGGTGATGATCATACCGATAACATGAGCTATATAACTTTTAATGAAGCCTACAAGAACAATCTAAGTGAGATGAACAAAGACTACGAATTTGAAGAAGGTGATGGCAAAATACATAAATCAATAGGAACTATAGATATGAATCAACTCCAGGAGTCGCAGCATTACAGATATCTGAATTCTGAAATAGAAAAGGAAGACGATAATATACGACTAGGACAGGAAAATAATGCCACGTATTTACTTTTAGATGACGATAATAATAATACAAATCATATGAGTATAGATGATCAGAGATATGAAGGACAGAACGACACATATAAATCCATATCGAGTATAGTGAAACTGTTTTTCAAGAATAAATACAATTCATCCGAGGAAACCACCAAAAATGATAGTAACAATAAGAACAATAAATACGATGATTTAAATAATAATGGAATCGAAGCGCTCATGGATGCTGATCTAAATGATCTTGAGGTAGATCCCATTTTTGAAGATGTTTATACGATGGGAAAAGACAAGGATATAAGGAATTATAGTAAAACCAATAGGCTTATCCACGACAAACATAAGGTTCAAAAACCGACCAGTAGAAATGGAAGTTCAAAAAATAATAGCGTACGAACGCTTCAAATAAGTGGGGCTATAATTGAACGAGAAGATGGGGAGATTGAACATCATCTTCATAACAATGCGGTTGTAAACAAAAGATCGAACTCTACGTTTGAGAATCGAGAGGTTTTCTTTTTTGATGATGAAGACGATGATAATAATGAAAATGCGATTTTTGTTAGTAATTCAAATTCGAAGAAACGATTTTTAGTGAATTTTATAATGGCTGTTTGTTCAGGATTGATTATTATCGTAGTTGGGTTCGTAATAGGGGTATTTGTGGCAGTTTTATCGATGCCATGAATTGATTAATCATAATTTATACAATATTAGAAAACACATAGAGACATTTTTTTTTCCACTTTTTCGCTATAAAACACACATTTGAACAATATTAAAAGAACAATTCATGAAAGTGATTTTGTAGACGACCATACAAATCAATAATTCTTATCAATAACATGATCTACAAATGAACTCAGAAGAATTTTATTGAATTAGGCGCTTAGCCACAAATATTTGATTACTTATAAGTTTGATTCTGATGATTGACATATATATATATAAGAGATGTGTATTCCTAAGCATTCTTTAAGACATTTTCGGCTGCACTGACCTTGATACTGACATTATCAGGCTCGACAAACATATTGGAGACTTTACCTTGTTCATCGATCAATAAAGCATATCTTTTGGATCTTTCGTTACCAAAGATCTTAGTAGCATCAAATTGCAAATCCAAGCTTTCAGTAAACTCGCAGGCAGAATCGGCAATAAAGTGGAATTCTTCAGGGGCATCCAACTCTTCTTTCCAAGCCTTTGTAACAAAAGGATCATTAACAGCAATGACAAAAAAGTTTTTATAACCAAGCTTCTTAAATTCAGGTAAATGGGTGATATAGCCTGGAACATGACTATTTGAGCAACCTGGGGAGAAAGCTCCCGGAACACCAATCAATATAGATTTCTTACCATTCAATTGATCAGCAATTTTGAGCTTGTTCCCTGGGGAAGATTCAAATACTGTGACTTTTGGTAAAGTTTCACCCACACTGATCTTTGAGAACATGGAAGAATGGAACTGACGGATAGTTGCGAATTGACTAAATCCGGTCAAGCCTTTTCTAGTAGCAAACATTTTTGGAAAAAGCAAATTCAATTATGTGATATTCTGATTATTTGAAGAGAAATATTCTATAAATCCTGCAATAAAGTATTTATTGTAGTAATTGAGAGGAATTGAGCAAAAAATGATTATAAGCCTGAAAAGAAAACCTTGCAAGATCTGAATTGAATCAAACAGGTTGTCAAATGTTTTGGTCTTTTTCTTGTTCTCTTTTTAGTAATGATGATTGATTGCTCGACGCTAAAACAGTATACCGTCACGGCACTATGGAAATACATTGTGTTGTTCATCCGGCATGCCGATTCAATTAAAAGACATTGGTTTATGTTTCTCGAAATCGTACTTGGTCAATTGACTATGGTAGTTATCTAACTAAATATCATGGATTGGTTTAGTTATTTAAAAACAAAATTTATTCAACACATTAAGATATACATGTATATATGTTAATTATAAATGACTGAGAAGAACCTTGTAGCCTGAATCTTCAACACCATTCTCATCAGAACCTATGTATGTAATCTCGCCATCTTGGATAACCAAAGCGTATCTGCCAGTTCTTTCACCCATGCCTCTACTAGATAAGTCAAGAGTTAACCCTAATTTCTTGGAGAATTGCAAGTTGACATCGGACGCAAAAATAACGTGCTTTCTCTTAAACTCATCCTTGTCAATCTTATAGGCTTTGGCAAATGCTTGCAAGACAAACGGATCGTTGGCAGCCAAAAAGACAATGGTGTCGTAGCCCTTGGAGATGATTTTCTTCAAGTTGGCATCTTCCAAGTAATCAGGAATATGTGCTTGCGAACAGGTTGGGGTAAAGGCGCCTGGGAAGGCCACAACCACAATTTTCTTACCGGACTGGGCAGCCTTTGACAAGTCAAAGAACGTAGGAACAGCACAACTTAGCGACGATTCTTCATGGTCTGTTAATGGAACATAGGAAAGCCTGATGTTTTCTGGAACGTTATCACCGACTTTAACATGAGACATCTTTTTTAAATTTGTTTCAGATCTGAAAACTTATTGACAATAAAAACTAGTAATTGTTTAACTGATATTTGCAAGTGTTTAGCTGATATCAATTGCTGTGACCAAATGCAATTGACATAATTTTCATAAATTTTGGAGAATATCTTCGCTATTTATATCACAATGACTCAAGTAAATCATTGCTAAAGCAAATTGCTGAAGCAAACAATTATAAATTGTACTATTTCTAACCGAGTGCGCTTAAATGTTGGCAAAAAAAGTTCTGAAATTTCATTCTAGATGCCATACAAATTACTAAGAATAATGATTGTGGAGAGATGATGGATGATGTCAGCTTGCAAAATTAAACAAATTGTAAACAATAAGTGATATTATGATATTATGTTAGAGAATATGATCTAACTTGAACAACCTTGTTTTTCGTTCGCATAGTGCCCGAATTTTGCATCTGCATCCCAAAGCAATTGCTAGTTCTTGAAGCAATTGTCATATTATATATGTAGAAGCTTCAAGCTGAAAGTACACGGTTGCACAATAATCAAGCATAAGTACATATATCAACCGGTACAACATTAAACTACAACACCTAAAAACTAAACGTAAAAAAATCTAACACCAGTAAACCTCTGCCTAGGCAGAATTTAGCTCTGCTTTAGATTTTGTCGCAAACCTATTGGACGTAGTTCTGTGTGATATTTTTGAGTCTAATGAAAATGAAACGTGGAAGATTGCACTGACTATGTAACGGTAACTTTCAATAAGCATATTAGTCCAAAATTTGTAGAAGTTCGGGGGTTTACCGATTTCCGGTTATAGTGATCAGACAAGCTATAAATGATCTATGCACAGTTTTATTACGCCGAGAGAGTTATTCATTTTACTCACAGATAAAACATTTTGTAACATGTTAACCAGTCTTTAAAATTGATTAAACGCTAGTATCAAATACTGCTCCATCAAAAGGCTGTTGAGGTTACTGAGAGCAAAAACAATAATACAGCGATAAACAAAAAAAAAGAAAACTCCTCATCAGGGGCTCGAACCCTGGACATTTCGGTTCCTTGCTTTGCTTAAAAGCCGAACGCTCTACCAACTGAGCTAATAAGGATGGAGTTTGTTTCTTAATTTTTGCTGGACATCCAACATCTAATCACACACCCATGCACCAGAAAACCAAAAAAACTATTGAAGTATGCTCACGTGCAACTTTGCGCTAGTATTCGCCAAGTTATTAGTTCTATGTGAGTCCCATGATTGTAAACACTGCAGCTTTCTATAGTTTTGTAGCAAATATTTACAATCATGTAAGAAATAATGAGATTTATAATGACTTGTACGATAGCTTATGCTGATAAAATAAGCATGATGATTATTTAAAATAATATTATGCATGTGAAGACTATGGTGCCTGTTAATGACGTTGCTTTATCTGAAAGAAATAATTGTATATATAGAAAAATCAAAAATTTAAGAACCTACCTAAACAATATTATAGAAAAATCCGTTTAAGTAAGCATATCAAAAACCAATACGCAGTGTCAAAAAAAGAAGCTGTACCAGAGTCAATTGTAGTACTCAAAAAAGTGACGATCTTTAGCATAGAAGGAACCAATGCACTTTTCCATTTCGCGTTCAACCTCAGGCTTCTGATTTGGTTCTGGAACGTCACTGAATCTATTTGTTTCTTCCCAATTTGATACATCGACGCTACCTTCCTCGAATAATTTTTTGATTTTCTTGTCGCAAATAAGTTTCTTTAGAGCAGGCAATTCACTTGCAATATTTAATTTTCGAATTGAGGAACCTAATTCACATACTTCCAACTTTTTATTGCCTAGCTTTAATTCACTATCTGTCCAACCAGAAAAATTAAACATTCTTAATCCAGGGAATTTTGTCAAATCAAGAAGCAGAGGGAATTTCGCATTAGACGAAAAGATTATTGGGGAATCGATCATGATTTCCAAATTCTCCAATTTTGGTGCATTGATGTTCAAAAATTGGTAGCAATGACAAGCACTAGAGCTTCCCTCATTTCTATTGATAATCTCTAGATCTAGCAAGTTTGGGGCATCGAGGTTCCTTAAGTTCAACGAGCAAGCATAATCTCTAGCATAATAATAAAAAGTTTCGACATCTAATTTAATATTATCTAATGAAAAGTCCTTACCTTCAACACCATTTCCAATCATTCTCAAAATAAGACAATTCAATTTTGGCAACCATTTAGATAAACAGTTCAACTGGTTATTGAAACTTAAAACCTTCTTTTCAAAGCCTTCATATACCCATGCCAATTCTTTGATTGCAGATCCATAATTAGTCAACCTTTTTAAAGCTTCAAGACTGGCAATTGGAACGGTTCTTAAACTAATTGATGATAAGGACGGTAAATCCATTTCATTAATCGTTTTAAAGTATTCATCAACTTTTTCGTCCGTAGATTCCATATCAGACGTATTGCAATATTCCAAAAGCAAGAATTTTAAATTAGATAATTTTACTGATTGAACCATTTGCAAGACATCCAAACAATTAAAAACTTCCATGACATGCAAATTATCTTTGAAGCTATTGAATAGGTGAATCGAGGTGCTTTTACAATTGCCACGTATTGAAAAGGACCCCCTTTCAAGTTGCTTCAAAAAACTAAAATCATAAACCGATGATTTCTCTCCAATATTGAGGAAAGTAACATTCATTAGCTGTAAGTTTTGTAAATTCTTAATGTTTATTTTTCCAACTTTGCTTATCAATATTGGCGTTTCGTATTCACTAAATTGGCGATTAGCTTGATTTCCAATTTTGAGAAACTTGAGATTTGGTGCTGATAAAGTTCTAATACCAACAGCTTGTTGATCTTTCAGCACTGGAAATTCAATTTTCACTTGCTCAACGTATTCCAGAAATTCCAAGTCAAGCAGATCAAGATCTGCCAGTTCTTTGCATTCGGATGTTACTGTTAAAACATATTTAGTGACAAGTTGTAGCGCAACACTGTTGCGAACTAAGTCTAATTTACCCAAAGGTATCAGCACTTCTTGAACCGTTGGATAGAAAAACCGTATGGTTGGATATTTTTCAAAATAGTGAGTAATATCCTGGTGGTATAATGTTGTAGAGCCTACTGAAATAATAATCTCCAACTTGTTTGGATCTTCAACTTGTTCAATTAATTTTTTCACCGTGTGGTATCCGCCGTGGAAGGCCAGGCTCAAACCAATTACCATTTTGATCTTAGAATCATTGGGATTGTTATTCCAGCATTGTTCAGGCAATTGTAAAAATGGACATGAAGAAGACTTGAGTCTGGATGAATTCAGAATAACTGCAATACTGGCAGTCAATTGTTGGGAAAATACAGGATTATTCAATTTGTCATTCAATTCGCTTAATGAAAGAGACGGCAACTGTTGGATGACATCTTCAAGCTCAGTATCTTCGGTCTGGTTATTTTGTAAACACATGCAGAAGAGATTGGGTTTTCTAAAAAGGTAATGTGATGACTTGCAACGAATGAATTGATATGGGATGAGATGAGACAAAAACTAAATATTTATACATCCAAAGGGTTCTAAAGCCTTATGATTTTATCCGTTATTCAAAAATGAAATGAGATTGAAAATTTTTCATTAATATTTATCGCTTACATTACTTTACTTTTATTAGAATTGTCACCAGCACCCTGAAGAAAATCATCTCATACATATGCATGGTTTTTTATGCCGCCATAACTCAAAGAATTTGTCCCAATCGGGAAGTAAACCTCATAAAATTGTAGCGTTATTCAGTATAAGAGACATTATTATTATTCTCTTGATTGATATCATTACATATACTGATTTGAGAGAGATAGACTATATTATATTTATCTATTATTTGGTGTATATCGTTTTAACTTTTCGTTATAATATGTACTGTAAGATTGCTTAGGAAAATGTGGTCTTCTTATACAGTTATTGCTATCATCAACAAATTTTCTGCTTTATGCGTCGAGGCGAAAAATCTCTGTTGACTTCTCGGATACCCTGCTCGTTGTTAGAATCACTATTCATGATAATAGTCCCTCTTTATTTGAGAGAGATAATGTATATTATTCTATATATTTTCTATGTTCTCGTTATCCTTTTTCTTTCTTCTTTTGAAATATATTATTCTGAATATCTCGGAAATTGTGGGCTACTTATATTTCAAGCGATATTACTAATAATTTTCAATGCTTATTTACAGTTATTATCAAGTAAGTGATCTTCAGTGATCTTCCTTAATTTAACTGATTAATCTGGTATATACTGTTTTGGCATAGACTAAGTGAATGCACGTGATCAGTCAATATCTTTTTCTGACACTAACTAATCAATCTTTCATGTAATATTGAGTCAGCTTTACAACGTATTACTGGCTCAACACAAATGAAAATGATATATTGTAGGTAAAAAAAAAAACAAGATAAAGCTCGAAGAAAAGAGCACAATGAAAAAATAAGATAGTTTTTTATGAGAAAGTTTTTTTTCATTAAAGCCATCTGAAATCTCTCGTAAAATTATTTAAATCTTAGACAATATTGTTGTACCCTATCACATAAAACTTCTCTATTCAAAATATCAGCTAAACTCTTAGAAGAACCAGAAATGAACTCTGAATAATCAAATTTAAAAAGATGCTCAAGATTATAAATATATCTGGTTTATCTAAACTGATTTATTAATCATATCTAAATTGACTCTATTAATCATATCTAAATGCTTATAGCTCAATCCTAGTTTTCTGCTTTTTAAAACCTGATCATAGTAAACTTTTTTATTGCTTAAAAAGAAGCCATTTTTAATAGATCCACATCAGGTAAAAAGTTTAGTTCAAAATAATAAGTATTGTAATGGGGCCCTTATTAAACCCATCCCTACATTATATTTTTATTTTTTGTAAAGATTATAAATATCTTTATAGATACATAACATTGGCAACATGAATCAAATATTCAAATATCAAAAGGTAAACTATCACTAAAAAAGTAAATTCAGTTATTAAATCAAAATTGAATATAGAACAACATTCATCTTTATTATGAATAATGAAAGTATAGCTCCGAAAAATAAAAATGAAATTCATCATCCCAGCAAAAGCCTATTATATGAGGATATAAACAAACAAAATCTAAAAATCCCTTTTGGGCATCATCATAATAAAGGAAACAAAATCGCAATAAATCGTTTTGCGAAAGTTATATCATATGTTTGATGCTTTTATGTCAATTTCTAACATAGAAAATAATTCTCTGTTGTTAAGCAAATACTGCATACCGCGATGGAAAAATCCATGTGCTTAAGTTTAATCAATTTCTTCAAGGTAGCTAAACTAGGCATATCAGGATACCATATGCAATTAGGAGCTTGATCTAAATTATCAGGAATAATATTAGACATAATCAATATAGTATTAAACGTTTTGTGCGTATATCTCAAAAATAAATCACCATAGTTATCGTAAACTCTTAAAGCAAAATCTGAATTACAATTCATAGATGCCTCTGCAAACAAACCAATCGAAAGTTCCTAAATCATTGAATTTAAGTTTTTCAATTCAGTATAACCGGCATGGAAGGGTTTATTTCTTATTAAAGTTTAACCATCTATATATTAAAATTACTATTAAAACTAGCTTCATTAATTCTCTTAATAATATAATATATTTTAAATAGCTGGAAGCACTGACTTCTCATTTTTTAGAATAATGTTGACCAATATCAAAATATTAGTCACAAACGAGCATCCTCAGGTTAACAGCTGACAAAGGTCAATTTTGCACCCAGTGGATTTCTAAAATTGTTTGAATTCTAATGATCGACAAAACTGTCATTTTATTACATGTTTTTATTTTCAAAGCCACGAGCCTATGCTAATATTTCGCTTTGTTGTTATCAAGAACGAAGATTTTTATTATTATTCTCAAATACATAAAATATGAGCAATACATATACATATATATTTGAGAATGGGTATTCTATATGGATCAACCTACGCCACTCTACCACAAGAGCGTTCTGCAATTTACACGCGTGCCTTGGTGTTCCACCAATGCGCAATGTTTGATCTTCATAAATTGATGCAGTGCATTGTAAACAGCTTGAAAATCAAGATAAAAATCTGCACTGGAATTTAAAGAATCAGCCAATACTTTGGTTTTGCCATGAACTGTGATATATCTTTTTGCCTTGGCTTCATAACTGTAGTCATCTTCGTCATCTACCTCGAAATCCGTTGGGAGGTTTTCCACCTGCTTAATCGGCTTCACGTTGGAAAGGATCATCGATTTCCATTCATCTTTATCCAATGGAACATAGAGCAATCTCTCTTTGATTTCAAAATTGCAAAAGTTGTGTACCGTGTCACTGTGCAGAATCTCCAAGACGTTCAACTTGACGTTGTACCGATCTAGATTATTTTTAGAATCATTGACCACTTGCAACTTGAAACTGAAATCTCCCTGATTAAACCTGAATTCTTGCAAATCGAGAGGAAACTTGAAATCTCGCTTCATGAGCTCATTATTGGCGATCTTTGAAAATATTTCATAATTTATCATCTCTTCCAACGATCTCAAGTTGATATAAGACGTATCCTCGTGCTCTTCAATATTCAAATCGTCCACTAGATTGACCAATTCTTTATAATCATTTTCAACCTTAAAAATGTTCTTATCAAATTCCAGATTATATCTGTAATATAACGGAAGGATAACAGTCTTTTTCAAATGGATCACATTATAGCTAATAAATACTGTGAATGATGCAATTATTGTCAAGGCACTTAGTAATATTATTCTTGTAATATTTCGACTCTTGCTCAAGCTACCTTCACGAATTATTTTCACATCATCACTACCACTGTTCTTACCACCGATTCCTGCCAAAGATTCGATAAGCTTTCTTTTGATATATTCATTATCCAGATTATTCAGTAAGTCTCTTCGTTGTCTTGAAAAAATGTGCCCTGTCAACTGCCTGGGAAGCGTACTAGTGTATCGTATTAGTCTGTAATGTCTTGTTCCAGCTTCTATCAAATTTTTAACAATATGCTTCATTATGGCTGACGCTTATCGGGGAACAATGAACTATGATCAGGACGATAGATTCAGAAGCGTTGCAGACGGTTTAAATATTTTATTAGTGCATTTTTTTCCCCATTTTTTCTCTATGTTAGCAGGATTTTTTGTATGCGCTTTCAAAAAATCACAGTATTTATATATGTTAGTTATATGGATCAGTTTGAAGGAGTTCTGCAAATTCTCTAATAATATCGAAAGTATCAGTCCAACAGACTGAATTACACTAAGAAAATAGGGGATAACCTCGAACCTCATAATGATTTTACTTCTTCTGCTAAAAGAAAACATCGAACAAGTACTACTGAAGATAATAGGGATACTGATTGTATCATAAAAAAAGATATTTGTTCAAACAGTCTACATATGAATCATACACATAGCAAGTTGAAGAAGAATAAGTGGCAAAATCTGCTTAACGATGCCAAATTATCTCTTTTTTACTTTCTTAAACTCACTATACTTTTGCAGTTAAATGATAAAATAAAATCGAAATTAAGGAGAAATACATACAATTTTGTATTAACGCTGTGGTTTTTTTGGGTTTTTGATGTTGAAAAATTCTGTCCGTAAAGAATTTTTCCTTTTCAAAGAAAATTTTTTTTGCTGCTTGTTATTTTTTGTCCTGTATTTGGAAAATTTCGACGAGTATTACAAGACAGTGTATAGTTAGAATACATATCATTGATCTGGTATCAAAGGAACAAAATCTGTTTACTAATTGTTTTAAAAAAAAAGAAATCTACAATAAAAATCATTTATAGAAAAAAAATGTCTGTGAATGAATTGTTTAATCTGTTGAACATCCATGCCAACAACAGTGAATTTGAAAAGGTTTTTCAAATAGGTCAATCTTTGTTATCAAAAAAAAAATTTGATAAAGATTTGTTCAAGAATTGTATCAATTTAATTATTGAAAACGACAAATACTCCTTGGGTTTTAAATTAACCGAACAATTAGAAAAGAAAAAGCAAGTCGATGATTTGACTTATTTGGTTTTCGAGAAGTTGTACATCTTTTATAAATTGAATCTTAACGATAAATTTGAGAAACTTTTTAACAAATTGAACATCGAAGAGTTCTCTCCAGTATTGAAAAGATCTCTTTTACATTTGAAGGCACAACAATTTTATCAATTAGGTTTATACAATAATGCTTTGGAAATCTATAAAATTTTGATTCATCATGATAGTGCTGGTTTATACAAGTTTGATGATTTGGATTTGAAAATTAATGAAACTGCGATCAGATCTCAACAACAGTTGTTTGTTACTGAAATGGGTAATGCAACTGAAGATATCACTGATATAGATAATACAACTTCCTATGATTTATTATTTAATGAATCTTTGATCGAGTTCAATGAAAGAAATTTTAAAAAGGCTTTAAAGTTATTGAATTTAGCTAAAGAGAAATCAGAGATTTTCCATATAAATGAATCGTTGTTAGATAATTTCCTAGAATCTGGTGTGATGTATTTACAAATTTCGTACATTTACCAGTTGTTAAACGAATTTGAAAATGCTGAGAGCATCTTAAGTGATTTCTATAATAAATTTTCGAGCTTATTGAATGAAGATAGAAACAATAACATAAATGTTCAGTTATTGAAATTAATTTACTTGAATAATAACTATGCTTTGAAGTTCAGAAACGAAAAATTCAATCTGTTTGAGGTTTTGAAGGATGGAAAATTCACTAATTTAGTATCCTCATTAAACGGTAAAAACAAATTATTGAATTTCCAATATAATTTGTTTAAAAGAAATGAATCAATCTTCAATTTCAAAATTAATAAGAAAATTTCCATAACCAAAAGTTTGAATTATAATAATGATAGTAATGATGAGGATGCAACTAGTTTTGAAACATTCAAGAAAAACTCCTCCGTAGATGGTGTCATCGATGATAATGAAAATTATGATTTAACCATTTTGGCATTAGCAAGTTTGCAAGAATCTAAAATTGAATTATTGGAAGATCTAAATATGGATGAACTTATTAAAGATCGTAAGATTCCTAAATTATATTATAGACACTTAATAAACAAGCTTGACAAGGTTTCAAGTTCCAAATACAGCACTCTTGATTTACAAAAAATTGTCGCAGGATCTCTTTTATCAATTCAGTTATTAATCAATAATAGCTATAAAGATGAGGTAAGATTAAATTCTAGCTTAAATCTTGGTATTCAATTATTAGAAAGAATAATTTTTAATGAAGTTTTTTTCACATCTAAGATCACAAGGAAATATTATGGTGTTTACTCCATTTTACTAAGTTTGTATGAACACACATTAAATAAAGAAAAGTATGAATTAAAGTTTTCCCAAATTTATAATCTAATCTACGATAGATTTTTCATGATTCCAATAACCAATAAATATCAATATAATTTCTTGAAGAAAATAAATTTTGAAGTGGTCCAATTATTGAAACCTGACAATATCGAAGATGGCGAAGAAAAACAAAAAATCAGTCAAATGTTGAAGAAATTATTAGAATTCAACGGCAACAATAAAGATGATGAATTAATTAATGTTTTATTGGCTCAAATGGAACAGAAACAACAGCAACATTTAACTGGAAAATTAATTCCTATTGACAAATTAATGATTGCTAATATTGATGAATTAATCGATGAACAAGCGTTGCAAAAATTATTCAATGAACACACTAGTAGTTTGGCTGCAATTAGAGCGAAGAGAAACCAACAAGCTAGTAGAAGCAAACAAGCCAGAAAGAGAAAAAATCCGCAACATCCTTCAAAGAGTGAGCATTTGGATGTTGAGCGCTGGATACCTTTGAAAGATAGAAGTTATTATAAAGTAAGCAAAAAAGATAAAAAGAAAATGAAGAATGCTACTCAAGGTGGTGTGGTCGATAACGTCACTGAAGAAAGCGGAATCTCTAATATAGTAACACCAGCGGCTAGTAGTGGTAAAAAGAATAAGAAAAATAAGAAAAAAGGAAAAAAATAAGTATGCGATAATCACGAATATCTATCCAGACTAGTGACAGAGTAGTACAAAATATATTATAAAATTAGGTTATAATATTAAATTAAATATGTAACAATATACGTTTTATTAGATATTAGATTTCAAGTGACTGAGTTTCTTGCTCAATTTTTTGGTTGATTTTCAGTAGTTGGTAAAACAGAAAGTTGAATCTTTGAATCTTCTTCTTTTTGTTGTTTCTTAGCAACAGCGTAGACAACACCAGCAGAAAAACCAAGGAAAATAGATGAAACAGACATAAAGTTAACAGAAGCATCGAAGAAGACCAAACCAGCTAAAGCAAGAGGTAATTTATTTAAAGCACCAACCATAGAGTAAGTAGTTGAGGACGTAACTCTGATACACCAACCAGAACAATAAGAGATACCAACAGAAGAAGCACCAGAGAAAATCATCAAGAAAATGACAAAGTCCTTAGTTGCAGGTGGGAAGTTTCTACTTAAGTTAGCTGGAGACCAGTCTTCCAAGAGTAAAGTAGAGATTAACAAGATTGGAACCGATAACAAGTTATTGTAGAACATGGTGTCGAAATCCTTGAAGTTAGTCTTCTTAATTCTTACTCTCAAGTACAAGACAAAAGAAGCGTTAGAGAAACAGTTTAAGAACATCCACAAGTAACCCATGTTTAAGCCAAATAAGGAGAATTCATCAGATGAAACTGGTGCCTTCTTGTCATCACCAACAGCAGCGACAACAGAAGACAAAACCATTAAGAAAAATGAAGACAAGGCCATGCTAGTAACCTTACCACCAAACCAGATAACTTCACCATATGCAATCAAAATGATGGTCAAGTTCTTGAAGATGGTGTAGATTGGAATGGACAAGAACTGTAAAGCTTTGGAAGATGTATAAATCATGGCAACTAACAAAAAAGCGATTGGGGACCAGTATTTAGCATCTTCACTATTGTAAGCTCTAAAGTTTGCAATATTGAAAACCTTCAATACATATAAAGTGATAATGCACACAGAAGATTGGACAGCTAATAAAAGGAAGTTCAAGTTGAAATCAGGATTACCAGAAACAACATATTTGTTGGTAATTGTCATCAAAATGGATGAAAAACAATAACATAGGATAGCGACAGGTCCATTATTGACCACGGAAGAAGTTAAAATAGCCATTTTGTGGTATATGCTGATATTTTATTAGTATTATTATATTGTCAAGCTTTGAATTATCAATTATCTTAATGTTACACTGATTCTTTGCTACTTTATTCTTTGAGTTTTCCTTTATTTTCTTTACTCTATCTTTTCTTTTATTCAACCAAAAAATCCTGGGATAGATGAAAAAAAGCTGTGGTTGGAGGGTAAATGCCAGAATAGAATCAATCAGATCTTAGAAATCAAATAGTTTGAAAAATCGTTTATAAAAAAGTACTAAATCAACATTTTTTTCCTATTAGAAAATATATTTTTTCTTTTTTTTTTTTTTTTTTTTTTCTTTTGTCCCTTCTGTGAAGATTTTTTTACTTTTACACGAATTCTTTTCATTTCAGCCTCGATAGATATTCGCACGCCAGGCCGTTTTTAATATAGTATTGTAACTTTATTATTATGAATATTCAGATGCTAGTTGCATTGAATTACTTCAAGGTGTCCAAGTGATTTACCTATTGTTAGTGATACAGGTTTTGTGTTGTTGAAATATAAAAGAACGAATGTTCAGACTAGCGGGAATCGATAAAAAGTAGAATAATAGTAATTCGATTAACTAATCATTACAACTGATAATCCTTTATCTTCTAAAAATGCGAGAAGAGAAGCCTTTGCAGTAGAGCTTAAATCTCATTATTACCGTGGTAGAAAATTCCGATATTTCATAAGGAATTTTCTATAGCAAGTAGTTGTATTCTTTAAATTCGGAGTGACGAATATATCTTAATTATATTCCTAATAGCGTCCAGTATATATATGCGGAGTTGCAGTCTAATTTAAAATAGTCCCTGGAAAGTATCTATACGCTTTATCATCTCTTGTGCCACACTTAATACTAGAATCAAGCTAAATACTGATTTTCTAAAAATAACTGCTTTGAGTGGAGTGAAAAGAACACATTATAAAAACCAAACCAGAATAGGAATAAGAAATATGTACAAGGATGCATTATCATGCATAGTATAGAACGCCGTTTTCCCCAAGAAAAAGCATTAAAATTCAACATGTGAGAGAATGTCAAAAGCCGATTTTCTATTGTATGGCACATCGATCACAAATAAAGGGAAACAAGGAGACGAGACACAAAATGTATAAATATTCTTTAATTTCCAGGGAAATGAGCAAATTCTTTGTAATTTTATCTATTTATTTCACACTCTGTTTATAATTTGCTTTTACAATACTTCCAGAAATCAACACATATAATACAGCAATCAAAATAAATAAATATTGTTAGAACACCAATACTACTAATGATGGGTCCTTTCAAAAAAGTGCTCACTTTTTTTTTCATTTTCATTTTTCAAAGCTGCTTGGTATCTCCACTTCCAGTGCTAGATAGCGGCAGTCTTCTTGAAAATGAAAATCTCCTAAATGCACAAGCCGCTGTGGCAAGGGTGGGGTCTGTTCCAGAAGTACCAGTACCAGCAGCAGCAGCAGTACCAGCAGCAGCACCGGCACCAGTACCAGCAGCAGCCAAATCAATAGTTGCCCCAGCATCTTTAGTTTCGTTGGTCCAACCAAGCGTTGTAAATATTGGCGGAACAGGGATGACACAATCTCAGATTTCAGCTATTTCATTAGACACTGACGGCTTTCTGGCTAGCTTCAACACCAATATGGTACTGACTCTGCAAGTTCTAATACCAGCTACTACCACCATATCTCTTATACCCAAAACTTTATCTGCCCAGAATTCTGTTGTTGCAAGCACAGAGCTAGTAGTTAAGCTGAACAATGAGAAAATATCAACGCAAACTAGCCGTATTTCTGCTTCTACGATTACAGTGAGACCAAGTAATGATGCTAATGAAAAATCGACGAGCAAAGCAGGCAATGAAAACAAAGCAAATAATGCTGTTACAAGTATAACTATAACAACCTCCCAGAAGCAAGATCAAATGAGCAAAATTATGAAAGTTGCCAACTATGCAATGATTATTCCTATGGTTGCACCATTGATAACAATATTCGATCATGGTTCATCTACGGTTACAACAGGATACGTGACAAAACAAGTTGCTACGACTTTGAATGACCCGTGTTCATATGTTGCGCTTATATCCAACGGAAAGGCAGCAGAAGGAAGTAAAGAAGATTATTCTAGTGCAATTGAGGCCTGTAGTGCAAAAGGTGGAATATCAATGGTTACTGAAATGCAGAATCAATCAAAAACTGTTGAGATTCAAACAATTACTGTTCACTCCTTAAAATCTTGATCTAAATTTAACTATTCTACCTATTTTTGATTTATCTATAGTTACAATCGTTTTAAACTGAAATGAATAAAAAAAAAGTTTATAAATCATAAAAAAATTTTTGAGTTTGTAAACATTTTAAGTACTGATGAAGCCAATCAGATATTTGAATTGACCTAGTATCTATAATTTTTTTTTGAAACAAAAAGGTGATTGTAGTTATTAAATTTATAATATTAAGCTAAAAGCCAGTTATGATAAGCCCACAGGTTTAACAAATCTTAATTATTAGGAATATTTAGTTGCTTTGATCTCATTAACAGCATGAATTAATTTAAATATTTTTTTCTCTTAGTAACTAAAATAATGAAAAAAGAAAACAGAACCAAAATTAATTTTACTGTTTAGCTATTTTTTAATTCAACTATCGCCTTTCTTTTAGTGCTAATATAACGGGAAGCACAGTAATCCTTGCACGAAATGCAAACGGAATCTTCCAAAAAAAATAAAAGATACAAAAAATTAATGCAAAACAGAGAATCCAACAGAATTTCCTTTAACTAATTGCTTTTCAAGTGATCTAGTAGAAAGATACTTAATGAATAAAAGAACAACCATGTCTGAATATCAGATATATACACATTCAAGAAAAGTGTTATAACAAATACTTAGAGGAATGAATGCTCTATGTAAAATATTACTTTTCGATTTTTTTATATCATTTTTTCAGTGTTTCGTTAAAGCAATATCTATCTTTACAGTGATTTTGCTCATAAACTAGACTACATTCTTGTTAATATTTTATTTCGTTTCATGATCATGCTTATATATATTCTCATACTAAATTTCTATTATTATGGTCCTTAATATTTTATATTCCTCCCATATATTTATATTCAGAGTAATATTCAAATATTAACACATTCATACTAAAAAAAAAAAAAAAAAAAATGGAAAAAACCATTACTAGGTTGAAATGTTTTCTTTGATATGTTATTCATTAAAATGCCATAGTAGCCAATACACTAGCGGCACTTTGAGCATTCACCAGTTCTTGAGGTGCTAGACCATCATGATTATCAGCTGTGAATTTGCCATCATTTTCACCATCAGTACTATCTCTCTTCAGTGAATTTTGCTTTTTATCACCATTCCATAAATCACCATCATATCTTTGACTGCTTCTAGCTATTCCACTATCATGATGATGTCCATCAGTACTATTAGAGCCTCCATTGTTTTCGTCAGCCTGCCTTACATCAATTCGTATTTTTTCTAGTGTTGATAACACTTTACGTTCGGTATCAATCATCTTCTTCGCGTAGTTTTGCAAAATTCTTTTAATTTTTAGATCTTGACATATTATGATCTCTCTTTTTTCGATTAATAGATTATTTGAGATTCTATCAATTCTAACTTTCAAACAATCTTCAAATTTTTTTGCATCTTCCAATTCATTGATTATTTGATCAATTTTCAAAGGATCTTCATATTTTTTAGTTTTAATCTTTAATGCTTGTGCATGCTTGTTTCTAGTATTCTGCTCAGCCGATATTAAATCTCTCATTAGCAAATGTCTATTGGTTAACTGTTCCTTGATTATATATGAGTCTTCACTGATCATTTTGATTTCATCTCCAAAAATAGCACTTTGATAGACAGAGCTAACAGTTTCAATGTCTCCAAAAATGACCAAACATTTGCCAAATTTATGCCAAAGATTAATCATACCTGGATGTGAAGTTGACTTTTCAAGAGTTTCTGACATATTATCCACTTTGTTTCCAAATTCAGATAACAGAACACCATAATTTTTTTGTTGCTTAATTAATCTGTCAAAGATTTTTGCAATGTTATTCGTGTCTAAATAAATTTGTTTAATTAAAGGTCTGAATTTCACCAATTCTTCAACTTCGTCATGTGGCGGTTGAAATTGCTTTAACGTTTTTCTTTTTAAACCACTAGCTGGGAAATTCAATTTATTATTAGGACTGTATCCAAAATCGCTCTGGATGAAAAACATCACTTCTTCATTTCTTATTAATATGGGATCATTAGTCAATTTGTCAAACCATTCTTGAAAATGTTTATTCATACTTATCTCGTCTTCTTCCAGGCCTGCGCCATAGCTGGTAGTCGGTGGCGGTAATGAGGCAACAAAGCATTCAGGGTTTGCATTATTCAAGTATTCGTGGAATTTGGCCAATTCAAAGTATGTTCTTCTGACATCTTTAAAGACAGTTCCCCTAAAGTGTGGCATGTTTGTCTTGGCGTCAAATTTCACTATAGGATCTTTCTTTGCCACGCGTTCAATGCCCTTCACTGTTATTTTGATGAAATAATTCTTCTTTGATCTTCGTTCTGGCAAATACTGTAAGCTTGGCTCGTCATAACCACCTGGCGGTTGCTGTTCATGTTGGCTCTCGCGGCCATCATTGTTTGTTGATGAAGGCTCGTTGCTATCCGAATGTTTTGGAAGCGGCAACGGCGGAGTGTCCACCGGTGCACCAGAAAAACAATCTATCCCTGTTGATATCGAAGACTGAGGTGGCGCTGCCATGTATGGTTCTTGAGACTGTTGTTGTTGCCGCAGCAGCTCCGCATCAGGAGCAGCAGCAGAGCCAATCTCGCTGTTATCATGAAATGGCTGAGCAAACGGATTATTGTCGAAATCATCATCTGGATCATACGACATTTTCTTCCCCAATTTATATATCTATCTCAATGCTAAGGCTTATTTTCAATTCCTTGCTGTCACAACTAATAGTTTGTGCGTCAAAAACTCTGCTCAAATAAAAATAAAATCAATCGTTTCTTAATTCCAAAGTTTGTCTGAAAAACAAATAGGAATCCTTATAAAATAACAGAATTTATTTATATATATTCTTTTTTTTAAAAAAAAAAACTTGTAGTTTGGTGATGTTCGTCTTGTATTTGATTCCTCCTAAGTCATACTCAATCCTTCAGCAAATAATATAGCTTTTTGATTGATTTTATTCAATATACGTATCGAAAACACCCAAAGAAAAGAAAAAAAAAATTGTTGTGTGCGTAAAAATTCCCCAGAATAAAGTGTTACCCGGACTTGAAATGTACTTTTTAGGTATTATAGCCGGGTAACACAAAATTTAGTATTTTCAATAGTCACGTGACAAGCACGTGTAAGAATATGAGCCCAGGATAATGAGATTTTTTTTTTTTTTATTTTTGTTATCTTAGAAAACCCAAAGAAAAAACGAATTGCTTCTTTTGTTTCCTTTTTCTTTATTTTATTTTTTATTTTTTCCCTTTTTAGACGCTTATTAGGTGATGGACACACATTGGCTAAGCAACAATTAGCATATATCATTCTGGTGGTTAACACAATTTTATAGATAAACCAATAAAGCTGCTGAAAAATAGATATGGCCGAGAAGAAAGGATACATTGCCTTGGGACTTGAAGGTTCGGCAAACAAGTTGGGAATAGGGATTATAAAACATGCTAAAGATTCACCGTTGCAGCACATGACAGGCGCCGAAGTGTTGTCAAATATCAGAGACACATATATCACACCTCCTGGAGAGGGATTTTTGCCTCGAGACACTGCGAGACATCACAGAAATTGGATAGTTCGTTTACTCAAGAAGTCATTGTCTGAAGCCGGACTCACTATGAGTGATATTGATGTTATCTGCTTCACCAGAGGTCCGGGGATGGGTGCTCCGTTGAATTCTGTTGTCATTATTGCTAGAGCCTTGTCATTGTTATACAACAAGCCGCTAGTGGGCGTCAACCATTGCATCGGACACATAGAAATGGGCAGAGAGATCACCGGTGCTATGAATCCTGTGGCTTTGTACGTCAGTGGTGGGAATACGCAAGTCATTGCGTATTCGAAACAAAAATACAGGATCTTTGGTGAAACTTTAGATATAGCCATCGGAAATTGCTTGGACAGATTTGCAAGAATTTTGAAGATATCGAACAATCCGAGTCCCGGCTACAACATTGAGTTGTTGGCAAGACAGGGACTAACAAAGCCGGAGAATTTTATTCAACTTCCTTACACTGTGAAAGGAATGGATTTGAGCATGAGTGGTATCTTGGAATATATAGAAAATATTGCTAAGAATGATAGCGATGGTAAATATGCTCCTCAGGACTTGTGCTTCAGTTTACAAGAATGCTTATTTGCGATGCTTGTAGAGATCACAGAGAGAGCCATGGCCCATGTAAATAGTAATCAAGTACTTATAGTTGGTGGTGTGGGATCTAATACCAGATTACAGGAAATGATGGCGATAATGGTGAGGGATAGAGGTGGTCATATATATGCTACAGATGAAAAGTTTTGTATAGACAATGGTATCATGATAGCGCATGCAGGATTGTTGAGCTATAGAATGGGCGACTACGTCAAAGACTTAAAAGAAACTATTTGTTCCCAAAGATTTAGAACTGACGAAGTTTGGATTAATTGGAGAGACGATTAAGAAAAGAAATTAGTCGAATTGTTTAATTTTTTTTTATTTTTTTTCATTTTTTATTTTTTTTTGCTTTTTGCTTTTTGTTTTTGCTATCAAAAATTTATATCTAATAATGAAATTAACTGATTCAAACATTTTGAACATCGTAAACTTTCAAAGGAGAATTGCCTTTACGATATTGATTTGTATACTGAGGAAACATACATGTGTTCATCGAAAATCGAGGTTCTCTAGACACTTATTTTCATTCGCTACAATCTGATTTAAAATTAAAATTTCGATATATTTTATATTATACAATTCACAAATAATCATTAAAGAAATCAAAATAAAAAATATACAAAATTATTAAGAGTCATGACAGTCATTATATTTGTGTGCTAAAGAATCTAAGCAGGACTAAGTTTATCACTATTATTCACAGTCAAGACATCGCTTGACTCAGATAAGATATTGGCACCTGAATGAGTAGCTGAAGTTGGAGTCCATTTGGATGATGACCATGGAGTGACACTTGGGTCAGAATACATGATATCCACTTCTTCCAAGGTTAAACCTTTGGTTTCATAGACAAAGAAGTAAACATAAAACACTGCAAATGTCAAACAACCGGAAAAGATAAAACCGAAAGCCATATGAATCCTGTTTGTAATATAAGGAGTAAAGAAAGAAATTAAGAAAGACCACAAGAAAGAAGATAAAACACCAATGGATGAAGCTTTAGATCTAATTCTAATTGGAAACGATTCAGCCAAGATGACGTAACCAATAGCGCCCCACGACATGGCAAAAGCAGCAAGGAATAAACAAGTCAAGAAAATCATAGCATTGCCGACTGGGATAGAAGTTGGTTGATCTCTTCCGTTAGGGTAAAGAGCAACAACACCCAAGATGGTATAAATGTATAATGAAATACCACCTAAAATTGAGCCAAAAAGTAACACTTTTCTTCTTCCCATTTTATCAACGATTAAAATAGAAACAATCGTGAAGACAAAATTTATGACACCCAATATGATTGGGGTTTCAAAAGAATCTTTTAAACCAACCGATTTGAAAATGCTGGTACCATAGTAAAAGAAATAATTGACACCGGTCAATTGTTGTAAAGCCATGATCATGAAACCCATGAAAACTCTGCGGAAGATTTTCGGTTTACCGGTGATTAATTCTTTCCAATTAGCACTACCAGCAGCTGCTTCAGACAAGACACCATCTTCGACTATTTTGAACTCACGATTAACAAAGGTAGAATCGATAGGAAGTCTGTTAATATAAGCGATATTTTTTTTAGCTTGTTCAAATTTACCAGTTTCAATCAAGAATCTTGGAGATTCAGGAACAACAAAGCAGACACAAACAAAAATGATCAAAGCCCAAAGAAAGTTCAAGCCCATGGTGATTCTCCACTGGGAAGTATCTACGGAGCTGTTGTGATGGTAGGTAGCATAATTGAAACAGTAGCCCAAGAAAATGGCAAGGGTGACGAATAATTGGAAAGAACAGACCAAGCCACCTCTAATATTGGCCGGAGACAACTCACCAGCAAACATTGGAGCGATATTCGTCATGGCACCACAAGCCACACCGGCTATGATTCTACCAACGAACATCTGGTACCATTTGCCTTTAGTGGAGGAGATTTGCACAATGTAGGCAATCATGTACAAGATGAGGAAGGACAAAAGAGAGAATTTTCTACCCTTGTGATTAGCCAAGGGAGACAAGCAGATACTACCGATACAAGCACCGATGGAGAAAAAGGCGACAATCAAGGAGGTTCTGGTGGTGGACATGTAGTACTCGCCGGTAGCATGGTTGAGCTCGCCGAAATTCATGATATAGTTCGGCATGTTGGTGAACCCGGAAATGGTACCGGTGTCGTACCCGTAGCAGAAGCCGACGAAGGTGACGGAGAAAACGACAAAACAAGGAAAAACAACCGAGGGCTTTTCTGAGCTGGCGGTGTGGGATCCCGCGACGCTGTGGGAGTCCTGCTGCGACGCAGGGACGGCGTCGAGGTGGTGGTGGTCTGGACTGGATTTGAGGTCGTCTGACATACTGTGAGGCGGAGCGAAGTGCGGGGGGGGGAAGCAGAAGCAGAAGAAGAAGAAGAAGAAGAAGAAGAAGAAGAAGCGTGTTTCACGAGGGTCAGCAAAGAGCGAGAAATAGGCTATGCAGGAGCAGCAGAGTGGTGGAACAGGTATCGAGGGATCAGAAAAAAAACAAGAGTTGAGAAACAGCGGAACGAGGCAAAGAAAGGAGGACAGCCAGCAGGCAAAAGTCAAAGAGAAAAAGGGAAAATGGGAAAACGAGAAATTCTCCGAGTATTTATACTGTTTCGCCAAAAGAAAGAAAAATGCGGAGCAGCTTCTTTCGTTTATTCCATAAGGAAATCCACACATCCTCCAGCGGGTGTGCAGCAGTATCAGCAATCAGGTGAAAAATTCTTGCCTGTTTGATATTTTTTTCCGGTCTAATCAGTCTTGGAAAATTTTCTTTTCATGTTATCCTTAATTTCTGCGGTTCTCCACGCGTGTTATTTTTCCGAGATGCGCGTTCGGAACAATTAGAGGTTAAACGCAGCGTTTCTTTTTTATTTTTCCTGTTTTGTGCGGACGGACCAATCGCAGCAGAAAAAACCGCGTGCGAGTGCTCATACCCGCGCTCGCGCGGACACACAGGGTGCAGACTCGAGCAGATTGGTGTGGGCGAAAAAGCGAAAAACAGAAAAAAAAATAGAAAAACAGATAAAAGGGGAAAAACATGGAAAAAAACAAAAAAGCAAGCAGCGGCCGCACTCGGGTGGGCTGGCCAAGGTGTCACGGCGGCCGTAGTGCGGTTTGTATGCGTCACTGATATGCTGTTATGGAGAGTCAGCTGGGCGTTTATTTCGTGGCTGCTGTTTTTGCAGTATCTGCAGTATCTGCCGGGTTGAGCTTTTTGCGTTGTCGGCACGTGAAAGTCACGTGGAAAAAAGCAAAAAGAAAAAGAATGCATTTATGTTCAGCAACACATACCAATTTGTGTGAATATATATATATACATAATTATTATAAACATGATAATATATACACATGATAATATATACACAGGCGCACAACGGTTCGTACGGCAAACCGGAATACGGACTGGACCCGATTCTTTTCATTTTTTTATGTTCTTTTCTTTTTTTTTACATTTTTTACATTTTTTTTTTACATTTTATTCCCCAGAAAGAACTGGCCGAAAGAACTGGCCGCATTTAGTTGCGAACTAAAATCACGGTACCTTTTTGCTATTCAATGTCCGTCGACACTGGGGAAGAAAAACAAAAGACGAGAAAAAAAAGACTAGATGTGTCTAGCCGCGTTATCGTGCAGACATGTCAAGCAGGCGTCCGGGGCGGCATAATTGGGGATGAAAAGAAGAAAAGGAGAAAATATATAACGATAGGAGTGCGTTTACGGAGTAGGGTTCTAAACGCACGTGAACTTCTTTTTTCTTTCCTTTTTTCGTCTTTTTTTTTTTCTTCGTCTTTTTTTTTTTTTTTTTTCTTTTTTTTTTCCCGGAAAATTAAAATCACAATAAAAAATGCAATATGTGATTGGCTCTTCTGTCAAAAGAAAACGCTCGTGCAATTCCGTGTATCGAATCCTGGGGAAAAAAAAATTAAGAGAAAAAAAGATACAAAAAGATGCACAAAATCACGTGATATGCACGTGACCGACATTTTTGCTATGCAATTGCAAGTCGTTCTTTACTGAGCTCCCAGTCGTGCTTTTCTTCCTCTTTTTGTTGGTCTTATACGTGCATATGAGCGCGCCGTCATGCATGTTGCATGTTATTCGTGCTTTATTTTCAGCCAGCCAGCCTTTGTTCTTGATGAATCTGCGGAACCTGTTGAACAGGAACAGGTTGCACCTACTACACTTACTATCTGCTTTATATACATATTTATATTCACAATTTTTCTACTAAAAAAATCTTCTTTCGTCTATGGATGCCTGATGACTTGACAGGAAAATAGCTGAGAACCTACAATCTTCCAGCAATTTCGTTTGCGCTAAGCCGGCGTGCATATCACATACCGCGCGCGAGACAATAAACCAAGCTAGTTGTCCTTCACAAGCTCCTTAACCGACTTGACACCGGCGCAGGGAGAAAAGGCCTTCAACTTGGCAGCTTGGTCAAAAGAGCCGTTGCTATTCAAGGATTTTTCAGCGATTTCCAAGCACATCGCCGACTTCTTTGTCTGCTTAGGCAACTTCTGCAACACGGAAGCCCCGTTCAACATTGAATAAGTCCCGTTGACGATCTCCTTGAAGGTTTGCAAGTCATCCTTTCCAATTTGAGAATCCTTCAAAATATTAGAGAAATGTCTCATTGGTCTGACACAGCCCATGTTGTTCAAGTTGTTGCTAGTTACCTCAGAGATAGATCTGTTAGCCGACGTGGCCAAGCTGGTGGTTGGCTCGGCGTACAATTGCAGGCTGCCCTGTTGCTGGATCTTCATTATTGTACCGATATTGGCGAGCAATTCTTCGTTGTTGAGAAATTCAACATTTCCGTTTTTCTTAGTGTTAAGTAAATGGAGCGCAGCGTTCAAGATACGCATATCCTTATTGACAGGCACCAACGACGAGTATTTGAGCAAGGAGTCTGCTGACAACTTTTGTGGAACATATTCGGATGGCTTGACGTTTTGGGCGCCGGTTGTCATCTTTTGGTATACATTAATATCCTTCTTTCTGTTGTTGTTCGATCTGCTGTTGCCTGCTCTGTTGTTGCCTGTTCTGTTGTTGCTTGGCTTGTTGTTTCTGTTGCCGTTTCTAGCCTGACGCTGGGCATTGAAGTTCGTGGCAACCGCAGACGCATCTAAGGTGGCGATATCGATATCAGACGATACTTGATAGGAGGTAGTGCTTCGTCTATTGGCGTCGTTTCTCTTATTGTTGTTTCTTCTGTTGCTGTTGTTGTTGTTGTTGTTGTTGTTGTTGTTGTTGTTGAAGCTCTTTCTCGTGCCTGCCGCTTTGTTGTCACCACCCTTTCTTGCAGCCGCGGCTCTCTTGACATTGTTTTGCACAGAGTTGACCTCATTCACTTTTTTCAAGATCAGGTTCAAGAAATCAATGTTGGACGTTGGAGCGGAGGAGGCGTTCAACGCTCTGGCAGTTGTTTGGAGCCCTCTAATTTGCATGCGGGACATCTTGCTTCCGTTTTTTTTAAACTATGATAAACTATAAGGATGATCCTATTCTTTCATATATGTATGTATATGTTATACAATATCGTTAGTATAATTATACATAAATAATCTTTAAGCAGATTATATATTTTTGGTTTACCTGAAAAATTTTTTTTTTGACCATTTCTTTTTCGGACGGTAAGAGGTTTTCTATTTTTTTCTTTCATTTTTTTTTATCTGTTCTTAAGGTAAGCCAATGAAAACGCAAAATTAGAGATCACGTGATTTTAAATAAACAACGCTCAAAACCAATATTTTGCAAACGCTCATAACATGTATGACCAGAGCGCATAACCATTGAGAACCGGAGCTCATAACTAAAGTGTGGTGCGGTTAGAAACATAAAATTTATATCGGTTACCCGTCCCAAAAAAAACGGACAACAAAAAACAGTAAGACAGGAACACAGAAGAAAACAGCAAGAGCATAAGCATATACATATATGTTGGAATAATAATATCTTGCAAGACTAGCGGTATACTCAATTGTTGGTGTAATAAAGCAATAATTGACGAACAGCGAAATATACACTTATCAACTGCGTGAGTTTTGCTTGTTGATTTTGCCAGTAACAACAAGAGAAAAGGAAAGAACAGAAAATAAAAACAAAAACAAAAAAAAATGCAGTTTTTATCCAGCTATACGCTATTATTGTTCGCCAGTACATTGTGCCAAAAAGTCCTCGGTACACCCGCTCCCGTGTCCGCTGCCCACGATCCCCCAATAACTCACGAAGTTTATCTTGAGGTTTCGCATGGCGACGAGCCTTTGGGTACGATTGCTCTTGGTATGTTCGGGACAGTTGTTCCTAAGTCGGTGACGAACTTTGTCACGCTTGTCGAGGGTTTCCAAGACGTCAGCTACAACGGATCCATTTTCCATAGAGTCATTAAAGGCTTCATGATCCAGGGTGGTGACTTTCAGTACGGACTGGGCACTGGTGGCTACTCGATCTACGGCAAACATTTCCCTGACGAGAACTTTGACATATCCTTTGACAAACCGGGCTATATCGCCTACGCCAACGCCGGCGAAGATACCAATGGCTCCCAATTCTTCATAACCACTGGGCTCGCAGATTGGCTTAATGGCCACCACGTCATTTTTGGTAAGGTTATAGATGGTGCAGATGTCGTCAGCGCTGTAGAAAACGTTTCTACTGATAAGGGTGATAGACCACGTCAGCCCGTCACCATTACAGGCGCTTATGCTGTTGACAAGAGACAAAAAGGTGGCGAAGAAGATGCTGATGACACGTCTAACGAAAAGTTGGGTGTAGAGAAGCCGGTGGACGATGAAAACGGAGCTTCTACCAAGATTGGCGAGAACCCATCTAGATCACACGCTGGTTGGTTATTCGTTGTCTTGTTTGTGTTTGCCGCTGCTTCCTTATATGGTTTGAGAATTAGACATTTACAAAATAAGGAAATCATTGAGGAAATCGAGTTCCATAGAATTTAGTTAAACCGGTTGGTTCTTTTATTTTTTTATTATTATATTAATGTATTGGCTGATGTATTTTTCTTTAGTTATGATTGTGAGCAGTTACACAAGATGCATTGCATCTTCGTAACCAACAGTTATTTACTAAATTGTCTTCAATACAATTTGGCTTGTGTTTAAATTGATTAATGACTAAACTTCTAAGCGTAGTCTGTGACAGCCAAATTGAAGAAAATTTAGGCAGTTGAATTACACTTACTTTACTGTGAAACTTTTCGTTTTAGTTGATTCAGTCATGTTAGCTAATTTTTTTTAGTGCGGAAAAACATAAATATGCAGCAGCGGCTGCTGCTATTCTGAAAAAAAAAATTTTTTTTTTCTTTTGTCATCTCATCAAATGTTAGATATTTATTATTAGTAAAGAATGATCGTAACTAAGCAATATAATTATTTTTTTCATTTAGCAAAAGTTATAGAAAGCATATATACCTGATAATATAGAATGGCAGTGAAAAGCTCTTTTAAAAATGGGTCTTTGATTCTTATGAATCCGAAAACAGGCCAATTAGCTGATGAGAGTGATTCTGATGTGTTGGATAATTTTAGCGATGACAGCATTAATTCTGACGAGTTTGACTCGGAATATGCTTCTGAAGTAAGTGATGGTGAACTAAGTTATTCTGAATCCGAGTTACTTCCGCTAAGTGAAATTTGGGATTTGGACGATAAAGAAAAATCGTTTACTGTTGATAAAAAGGCATCTTCCGATATTAAATTGGATCATAAGTTCGAAGAACAATTGGATGAACTTAGTGATTCATCATCAGAAGATAATGATAGTGAGGATGGCGGAGAAGAAGATTCACTGTTATCATCGTCTGGTGATGAGGGTGATTCTGAAAGTGATGTATTTGAAGGATTTGATGAAGAACCGGTTGACGAGAATGAAAATGGATTAAAAAATGTCATGAAAAGCTTGGCTAGGGCCACCGGCAAAGATAAACAAAAGAGTAAATTGATTTCTTTGAACCAAAAGGAAAACGAACTTAGTATTCCTTCTTCTTCTGCCCATAAATTATCTCTTCAAGATATGATGACATTCAATAATGATAGTAAACAGCTTTTCTCCAAAACTCCTTCTTTATTGAAAGATATAGACGGAATTTCACCATTAGCTATCCCATTACCTAAAAGAATTCAAGAAAGAAATGAACGTAGTGCTGCCTATGAAATATCTAAAAAAGAGGTGGAAAAATGGAAAGATAGGGTAGAAAAAATTAAAAGATCAGAGGTCATGAAATTTCCATTAATTAGTGAGCAAGACTCAACTCAATTACAGAAAAAAGTATCCGCGTTTATAGGGTCAGATAAACCACTCAATGAACTTGAAAGTAAAGTTAATTCGATGTTGAAAGATTCTTTATTATTGGATACCAAGAAAGAAGCACTTTTTGAAGATTTGAAAGCGTCCAAAATTTCCAAAGACGAATTAATGAAAAAGACCAACGAGACTCGATTAATGAGAGATCTTTTGTTCAGAGAAGAAAGAAAAGCAAAGAGAATTAAGAAGATCAAATCTAAAAGCTACAGAAGAATTAAAAAGAAGGAATTACTCAAAAATGCTGAATTAATGAAGGAAATTGATGGCGTGCCTGATGATGAGTTACAAGCGAATGATGAAGCTAGAGCAGAAGCTAGAATGTCGCTCAAGTTTAAAAATAATTCGAGTAAATGGGCAAAGGATATGATTAAACATGGTATGACAAAAGATAAAGAAACAAGAGCAGAGATGGAATCCATGTTGCAACAAGGTCAAAAATTACGTCTGAAAATTTTAGGTCATGGTGAAGATTCCGATCCAAGCGATGAAGAGTTAGATGATATTACAGATAGCGAAGATGAAAATCAAAAAGACGATGAAAAGGAACTGGCATCTGTCGGTAAGACAGGGTTTATGAATATGCCATTTATGAAGAAAGCAGAAGCTAAGCTTAAAGAGAAAAACAAAGAAGAAAAGGCAAATTTAGCTAGGTTGGAGCAAGGTCTTGACATTGAGGATTTTAATGAAGGGTCTACAAGTAAGGCCAAGGTGGTCTTGAATGGTGGTAGAAGAATTTATGCTCCAGAAGCACATTCTGCCGCTGTTGAATTAGAAGAACAGAACAAGAAAACTTTGGACGAATTTTCTATAGATGAAAATGATAATTTACTGAATAATTTAACGGAAAAATTCAGTGGCAGCAAAAAATCTTCTAATAAGAAGAATAAGGACTCGGAGGTCAAGCTGTTGGACGCTAATAATATATCTATTATTGAAAATTCAGAAAGAGATGGCGAAAAAGATGAGGCAGCTAACCCTTGGTTGAATGCTAATTTGGTTAAAAAATCCACTAAATTAAAGGTGGTGGATAGCAGTAGTACAAGAGCTGAAAAGCAAGCTCATAAATTAAAAAAAAAGAAATCCAAGGGTAAATCCTTGGTCGACGGTGATCAAACTTTGATTGACACAAATGTGTCACTAAATATTACTAGCAGTGCAAATAATTTTTCGTCCGATGACGAAAACGAAGATGATGATGATGATAATGTAGTTGATTCATTCCAACAGAAGAAAATCATTAAGGAAGCCTTTGCTGGCGATAATGTTGTGAAGGAATTCAACCGCGAAAAGAAGCGTACCATACAGGAGGAGGATGACCAGTGGATCACTACTGAGAAACCAGGATTTAATTCCTGGATTGGTGGTTCTGAAACCCAAAGAAAGAAGCAAAAGAAAAATACTGAGATGAAAAAAGTACAAGGTGTTAAGTCAAAAGACAAAAGAACTGATAAAGAGTTGAAAAACGTTATTTTTAACGAAAAGGTCAACAAGAAAAATTTGAAATACCAATCCAGCAGAGTTCCTTTCCCATTTGAAAATAAGGAACAATATGAAAGAAGTTTGAGAATGCCTATTGGTCAAGAATGGAATACTAGAGCAACTTTCCAAAGAGCTACTATGCCGTCTGTTATTACTAAGTCTGGTACTATTATTAAGCCGCTAAATAAAAAGTTCAAATAGAGCTAATTCGGTGAGTAAGTTTTCTTAGGATATATATATAGTAATAATAAATATTTGTATAGAATATTTGTGTCAGCTTAATGTAAATATTAGTTCTTGTAACAAGAAAAAACTTTTGCCATGTTGAATTATTATAACTATTTTTTTTACTCAATCTTGCAGGATAAATTTTGAGCAGCCCAAAAATTTTTTTTTTCCTTAATCTGACATGCTTGATTCAAATTATACAGTTCTTTTTCATGAAAAACATAAAGAAGGATAAATAGAGTAGCAGATCTTCTCCCAATATAAGTTCACTATACTTGATTCGAACCAATAGCATTTGAGTGATATATAACTACTATCTTCCAATATCTTGACCCGCACTGCTTGTTTTTGTTTATCTGTTAATGATATAGGAGTAATTTTATTTTGATTGCTAACAGATATGCCGAAAAGCTTTGATAAATCACATAAGCTTTCAAGAGTTCGTTCAAACTCTTCAGTGACTAGAAGAAATTCCGGTTCATTCAATGAAATCTCAAGAAACTTGTTTTTAGATGAAAATGATTCAGAGATGTTTTCAGGTGTAGCTTCCGAGGCAGTTCCTTCTTCTATTGCATCATTTCACCATTTGCATAATTTTGAGGATGCTGAAGATGAACAGGGAGTCGACAAAAACAATAATGACGGCAACCATAATGAACAACTAGAAAGCTATCTAAATAATGAAATATCAAATAGTGCAAAGGACTCTTCCGTAAGACAGGAGTCATTCCTGCTTTCAATAACTCATAAATTAGACTCCGATAATTATAATAGATCCAGAAGCAATTCAGTAGATTCCAACTCCAATAGACCTAACTTCAAATTTTTTACTACGGACGAAATTGAAAACGCTCAGGGTGTGGCTTCCACATTAGATGACCCTTTAGTCGATTATGATACAGATTGGAATGTCGGCCCTACATATATAAATATGGTTGATGAGGAAGCTGTTGATGATCTGACTAAAGAAAGTGGGAAATTAAAAGAAAACAACTTTGAAGTGGAGAACACAGAAACAGCGGAACATCGTGATTTCAATACTCTTCAAGAAACGGAAGCTAATTTTAGAACAAGGCTTTTAAGCGATGTTTCTGAAAGCGAGCTTTTATCCAGGCCAAATAATGAATTTAGAAATAACGAATTCACAACGGATTCTAATGAAGATTTTTATTCAGATCTGAAAATTTCTTTTCAAAGATTTTATATTGCTGAAGAAGATTTAGTTATTGGTATTGCTGGTTATAAAACATCAAAGAGTATGCTTGCATTGTTCTACTTATTAAACATCTTCACACTTGGTATCAGTTATTTGATATTTAGGTGGTTTCCTGCTTACAGGATCAACTTCTATGGTGTGAAAGAAACACTTGGAAATTGTGATTGGGTGGTCGTCGAGACTGAATTTGGTGAGTTGAATGTTATAGAAATTAAGAAGGAGCATTTCAATAAATCTCTTGGATTGGTTTTCACATTGAAGGAAAAAAATATTAATGAAAATGAAAACATGGATGACAGTCAACAAATAGATGATACTTGTGCCGCATTGATTTCTTTTGAATACAGATATTTGAAATTGATATACAATCCAATAGAGGATATATTTACAACAAATACTAATTGGGTCGATAGAAATCAATGGTCATCGTCATCAACAATAAGAGAGGGCTTATCGGAATATGAGACCGAAGACCGTAAAAAGATTTTTGGATATAACTCTTTAGATTTGAAAGAGAAGAGTTTAATGGAATTATTGGTGAGTGAGGTTTTACATCCCTTCTATATATTTCAAATTTTTTCTATTATTTTGTGGCTTATAGATAGCTATTATTATTATGCTTTTTGCATTCTTTTAATTTCTGTTATTTCTGTGTCTCAATCCTTGATAGACACAAGACAAACCATGAGAAAATTAAGAGATATTTCGAAATTAAATAATTATCCTTACATTCGTGTGAAAAGAAGCGGTTTTTGGAAAGAAATCAATATAGAAGAATTAGTTCCTGGAGATTTATACGAATTATCTGATCCAACTTTGTCCAATATTCCTTGTGATTCTATTTTAATCTCTGGTGATTGTATAATTAATGAATCAATGTTAACAGGCGAATCAGTTCCTGTTTCTAAGTTGCCAATAACTGATGAGGTTTTAAGAAAGAGTTTATTGAATTATGATTCCAATTTTATTACCAAGAATCAAGTAACTGGTTCATTGTCAAAGTCCTACTTGTTTAGTGGTACCAAGATTGTTAGAGTTAGAAGATCGCAAATATTATCGGAAGACTCTCGTAGTATTAATTCCAGCAGTAGTCTTGATAATGACCCAGCTTTAGCATTAGTTATTAAGATTGGGTTTGCAACCACCAAAGGTCTGCTATTGAGGTCAATGTTGTTTCCTAAGCCTACAAATTTCAAATTCTATTCTGATTCATTCAAATATATTGGGTTCATGGCTTTGATTGCTGGAATCGGATTTATTTATTCGATTCAAAACTTCATAAGATTGAAGTTAGAAACTAGTTTAATTATCTTAAGAGCTCTTGATATTATCACTGTTGTTGTACCTCCTGCATTACCGGCTACTTTAACTATAGGGACAAGCTTTGCTGTGAATAGACTTAAAAATGCCAAAATTTTTTGTATCAGTCCTTCAAAAGTTAACGTTGGTGCCAAAGTTGATATTTTTTGTTTTGATAAAACTGGTACTTTAACAGAAGATGGTTTAGACATTTTAGGTGCTCATATTGTTGAGAAACCATCAGAGAAAGCAAAATCTATATTTGGAGGCTTAATCAAGGATTTAAACACTTCAATCTCTGAACTTGGTTCTGATGCATTAAATTCTTTCACAGATACTGATAAGAATGAAAAATTGAGTTTAAAAGATGAGAATAATAAACAACTTTTTAAATTTCTTCTTTCAATGTGCAGTTGCCACTCTTTAAGGGTAGTGGACGATGAGTATGTTGGTGATCCATTAGACTATAAAATGTTTGAATTCACGCAATGGGAATTAACGGAGGATTACGTTTGGAATAAAGAAAATTCAGAGAAGGCAATTTTTCCAATGGTGGCAAAACCATCTAAGACAAGTTGTATTTCCAACAAATATGAGAAGAATTTTATTGCATCGATTAAAGATTTTGAATTTATTCCAAGTTTGAGAAGAATGTCTGTTATAACTAAAAAATTAGACAGTTTTAGTAAAACATACGAAGTGTATACAAAGGGTGCACCAGAGGTTATTTCAGACTTATGCAAAAGTAGCACATTACCTCAAAACTATGAAGAGCTTTTATATCGTTACACTCATGATGGTTACAGAGTTATTGCTATTGCAACTAAAACTTTAAAAGAAAATAATCTAAGTGCGGTGAAAGCCCTTTCTAGAGCAAAAGCAGAAAGTGATCTAGAATTTTTGGGCTTCATTATCTTTGAAAATAGATTGAAGCCTGCAAGTAAACAAACATTGAAGACGCTTAATCAGGATGCAAATATTAGAACTATCATGTGTACTGGTGATAATATTTTAACCGCTATTAGTGTTGGTAAAGAAAGCGGATTAATTGATAGCACTGATACTAGAATTTTTGTTCCAAGATTTGACGATGAAGGTCTTATGGAAGATAATATTACCAATAATGACTCTTTCAATTTAATCTGGGAAGATGTGAATAATCCAGAGACCATTTTGAATCCCGAAACTTTGGTACCATGCAATAAAGATGGAACTTTCACTTCTGATCAATACTTTGATTACCAATTGGCGGTCACTGGTGATATCTTCCGCTATATTTTGAAAAAAGAAGAACAGGAGGAATCTTATAATCATAGCAGAAGTTTTTCAGAAGAATATATTGAAAAGATTTTGCTCAATACCAATATATTTGCCAGAATGTCGCCTGACGAAAAACATGAATTAGTAGAACAGTTACAAAAATTAGATTATACTGTTGGTTTCTGTGGTGATGGTGCTAATGACTGTGGTGCTTTGAAGGCTGCAGACGTTGGTATTTCATTGTCTGAAGAAGAAGCTTCCGTTGCAGCGCCATTTACAAGTACTAAGTTTGACATTTCTTGTGTTTTGGATGTAATTAAGGAAGGTAGAGCGTCATTAGTGACTAGTTTCAGTTGCTTTAAGTATATGAGTTTATACTCTGCTATTCAGTTCATTACTATCTCTATTTTGTATCAAAAGGGGTCTAATTTAGGTGATTTCCAGTTTCTTTGGATCGATTTGTTTTTGATCTTGCCTATTGCAATCTTTATGTCATGGTCCAAGCCGTACGATAAAATTGTGAAAAAACGTCCAAGTGCAAACCTTGTTTCTTCAAAGGTTTTGATTCCACTATTGGGAAACATGATAATTATGACTGCATTCCAAATTTTTATTTGGAAAACTGTTCATTCAGAACCATGGTATATTGAACCAACTCCTGGTGGTGATGAAGCAGTTCAATCTTCTGACAATACTGTTTTATTTTTGTTTTCTAACATGCAGTACATTATCATAGCCATGATTTTAACTCAGGGACCACCATACAGAGAATCTTCTTTGAGGAATATACCATTTGTGGCTGATGTCGGTTTGTCATTACTACTTTCTGGGTTGCTAATGTTTGTTAGTCCTGACAGCTGGTTGGGTGATTTGATGCAATTAACATATTTGTCCAACTCCTTCAAAATGGTTCTACTATTCTGCACTGTTTTGAATTTTGTTCTTTTATGGTTAGGTGATAAATATTTCCTTGGATATTTAAGTAACATATACAAAAGATTGGTTTACGGAAGACATAAGAAATCTAAAAAATATTATAAAAGATTATTTGCCGAACATAAAATTATGCAACAAGTCTGATTATATTTTATACAAGTTTGATTTTCAACAAACATTACTTAGTACTCTCGATATATTAAAATAAAAAATAAGAAAAAGATAGACATTCATTTTATATGTCAATATTCATCATTTATCAGAGACAATTGCATCATCTGCGACATTTTTGTAGATATCAAATCTTCTTTGATAATTTACTGGAATTCCTTCTCTAGCTTTCGAGATACGTTCTGGATCCAATTCGGCATAAACAATTTCGTCACCTTCACCAGCCTCAGCAATGATATTACCCATAGGATCTACAACTAGAGAATGACCATATGCATGGTAAGAAGAATCCATATCTCTTGATGGGGAGCAGACAATAGTGTAGATTTGATTATCAACAGCTCTAGCTCTGGCCAACAAATGCCAGTGCAATGGACCAGTAGTAGTATTGAAAGCACCAGGATAAATCATAGCAAACGAATTGTTTGGAGGTCTAGCAGCAATATAGGACAATTCAGGAAAACGAATATCATAGCATATACCTAAACCAACATTACCGAAACCTTTCAAGTTGTAGACAGAGGCCTTATCACCAGCACTCAAGGTGATTGATTCCTTAAAAGTGATGCCACCAGGAATATCAATATCAAACAAATGTGCCTTTCTATGTTTGCCGATAAGCTCCCCTTCTGGATTGAAAGTCAAGGACGTGTTGTAAATTTTGTCATTTGAAGAATCCAATTCTGGGATAGAGCCTCCTACTAAAAATATTTTATATTGTTTAGCAATGTTTGATAAGAAGCTGTATGTTTCACCATCTGGTATTTTTTCAGCATAATTTCTAAACTCATTGACAGAATATGGAGAGTTGAAACATTCGGGTAAAACAACAAGGTCAACTTTAGAAGTTGATTCATCTATAGCCTTTTTGATGTAGTTTTTATAATTTTCTAAGTTCTTCAGTTTATCGAAACCTGCGGAAAGCTGGATCAAAGCTATCTTGAGGTTTTTCTTCAAAGGGCTAGCAACTGACATTTTCTTTTTTTTACTATTATTATCGATTTTTAGGGATGTTATAAAAACTTAGGTTATCATAATAGCAACAAATTGATCGGATATTATAAGAAAGATATATAATAAATTATCAAATTAATATTTTATGTAATTTACGTAAATCAGGTTAGTCATTAATGTCCGCTCCCCCAGTTTTTTCGATCGGTCAATATTGTGTTGTCGAAAAAAAAAATTAATAGCGACTTTCATTAGAAATGATTAACTTCTCATTTCACCCATAAATTCCGAATCAAATACACAATTATCGCGAAATACTTAGTCTGACCAGTGATTTGGTTTAATTTATTTTATAAAGTCTTAGAAAATATCTTTCAGTAATGCTTAGGTTAGGTCAAAGGAGTGTTTTCTCGGGATTAAGACTGTTTTGCGGCAGCAGCATACCTGCTTCTACTAATAAATTCCCGGAACTTCCAGTGAAAGTTCCGATTCATTTGGAATACGATTTGCATTTACCACACGATAAACATGAGAAAGGCCATGGGAAAAAGGGTAATCTTATTCTACTTCATGGCTTGTTTGGATCCAAACAAAACTATAAGTCAGTTGGAAAGCATTTATGTAAAAGGCTAGATATGCCTGTGTATGCATTGGATTTGAGAAATCATGGCGAAAGTTTACATTGCGAGCCATTTGATTACACTTCAATGAGTAAAGACGTTGAATTTTTTATGGATGAACATAATTTGGAAAACGTAACTATTGTGGGCCATTCTATGGGTGCCAAGGTAGCTATGTGTGTATCATTATTTGATAGTAAAAACGATAAGGGGAAGCAAAAAATTAGTAGGTTGATATCTGTTGATAATTCTCCTGTTTGCAAACCCCTCGGATTGAGTTTTGACAAGGACTTGCAGGGCATGTATGATTTAGAAATGTCCAAAAGCATATTGAAAACTGACAAAAAATGGAGAGATAAAGGAATGGAGTTTTTGAAAGACTATGAGAGCGATCTGAAGACACGATTGTTCTTGATCAGCAACTTCATTAATAAGGTTACCAAGTATAATTTTTCAAATAAAGACGTGAACTACGAAGATAAATATGCACATTTCAAAATTCCTGTTATTAATATGTATTTGAAAAATGAGTTATTTAAAATTGGCGAATTCCCAGAGGAGCAAGTCAAAAATTTAAAATTCGAAAATCCATCATTGTTTTTAAAAGGAGCTAAATCTGACTTTATAACTGAAGATACATTACCGAGTGTTGACCATTATTTTCCGAACAATAAACTAATTGTATTCAATACAAATCATTGGTTAATTAGTCAACAACCTGTTAAATTCATGGAAACCGTTGAAACATTTATGAAGCTGACTTAGTCTATATAAGTGTTATGAAAAGACAAGCAAAAGCAGCTAGATTTTTATTTTAGATTCTGCTGATTCATATTCAAACAATTTCTGATTGTAAGCATTATTAATTGATTTTTTCAACGATGATAGACTTTTATTATCGATAGCATTATCATAGGCATCCGTGTTGTTATTTCTTTCTTGATATAATTCAATAATTTTCTTGGTAAATGATAATTTCAACATTGAAATCTTTATTGTGATTAAGTTCAAATGATTGACTTCGCTGGAAACATCTTTTAAAAACACATTTTTTCTAAATTCTTTTAATTTTTTCAATATTTCCAATAGATTTAATCTAATTTCATCATTCAATTTATCCTTCAAATTTAAGTTTAAACTACTTAAATTTAAGTTTGTAGAATGAATAACGTCCAATTGAGTTATGACATTATCTTCCAAATCTGCTATGATATTATATTTTTTTACTGTAACCTCGTTAACAACTCTGATCATTATTTGATTATTTTTATTATATTCATTCAATCGTTGTATTGATGTAGACAACTTATCTTCTAAGAAAGATAATTCAAAGCGAAGTTCCTCTACATCATCTCTTTCATTATAATCAACAATATTTTCATCATCATTCTGAGATTTTTTCAAAATATTATTTTTTAAAGTCTCAAAATCCTTTTGAATTGAGTTGTAATCATTTAACAATAATTTCAACTCTTCCGATTTTGCATTCTTAATGTCTTTGAAAGCGTCCGTTTGTTTATCCAAGTTTTTAATTGTGTGATTATTTTCTTCTAACTTCTCCATATTGGATTCTATCGAGGCTTTCAATTTGCTAATTTTATTCAATAGAACAGAGGTGCATTCATCTCGGAAAAACTGTAGTTTATTTTTGTTCAGCACGCTTCTAAAATATTCTTTAGTTATTATTAAACATATCGTTATAACCAATAGAGCAAATGAATTCATTCTAATCAATTCAATATTGGCTTCAGGGTATTGGGTTGAATGATTTCAAACTGAGGATCTCCGAATAAAGAATAACTGATTAGAATTTTGTTAAATACAAATACCTTTGAGAAGTAAGAAAATAACCAGCCTTTTCAGCCCTTTTTTCTCTCAGTTTGAACATGAAAATGAAAATGCCGTTTGACATAATCTTTTTTTTTTTCCAATTTCAACATGCGCCTAACACTTTTTACCAGAAGGGTTTAAGCGGATTGTGAAACATTTACTCATTTTGACTTAATGAATACGTTAAGAACAAAAAAAATTAAGATAATTATAAAATAACATAAAGACAATAGGAAAAATAGTAATAAAGTTTGGCAAGCCAATAACAACTTTAAACAATTGAATTGGATATAGTATAAGCACCGAGGCCTTCCACAATTCATCCTTGAAAAAAGCTAGTTACAACGTAGTATCTTGAATGGACATACATTATTATCATACCATGAATCTTAGGTAAAAGTAAAATACATAAAAAATGTGCAAATTATATTGTGATTGAACGAAGTATGGATATAGTGTACACTAAGTTTTCATCTGTAGATCTTGAATACGACAATTTATTTTCCAACTGAGCCTTTCTCATATTTCTTTCGAATCTGAAAATTCCTTCTAAATATTTTTTATGTGTCTTTTTGTACTTTTCTTGATACTCTTCAACATGAAAATCATACTCATGCAACTTGCAGGATTGATAATGATATAGGGTTCTTTCAGAATTGAGCATAGTTTGCTCAGCACATTCGGTTTCTTTTGCATTTTGCATGAAGACATTTTTGGCATGAACTTTACATAATAATTGTTTATGATTTCCTTTATATTCAAAAGTTTCAAAGAGTTTACCTTCCTGAAACGTTTGGATCTTGTTATCAGAGACAGCATCTGCTGTAATCATACTCTTTTTTGGCTCAAAATGTTGTTCAATATTAGCATTGAAATTTTTCTTTTGTTTAATTCTGAAACTATTTATCTTAATTTGTCCGTATCTCTGTGTGAATTGATCAAGCTTAATTTGATATCTCAATTTATATGCACGGTTTTGAAACTCACCCATGATTAAACTTACTTGTTGTGACGATAATATTTTAGGGTTTTCTATGCAGATCGTTGCAGACCCCCTTTCAATACAAGATTTATTATTCAAGGAGATTTCATTGAAGATTTTTCGAGCATATTTTTTATTATTCAAAATATTGAGAACTTTTGTAGTTAAACAGAATAGTAAAATAAGCACAAGAGTAAACGCCACAATGACATTTTTTGGAGCTGTGATTTGTTTGACAATATCAAATGGCGGTAGATTTGCTAGTTTTTGATTTTTGGATAAGATTTGAATCATTTCAGAGTTCATTTTAGATTTTGGCATAGCTTCATATTTTTCATATTTTTCATCCTGGATATAATTGTGGAACATGTTTGATAATTGGCTGTTGCCAATTATAGATGTGGTAGTTGTATTGCTAGTAGTTGTGGCAGTTCTGTTAGCTGCATGGCCAACAAAGTAAGATGTGGAACCTACTAATAAACCTCTTTTTTGAGGATTCTTTGATTCTTTGCAAATCTTCAACTTGCTAAAGAACATGTAACTCAAGCCTTCTTTAGCAAGCTCTATAAAAGCTGTTGCATTTCTGGAAAAGGACTGCTCCAGCGAAGCTGTTGTATTTGGTCTGTTATGAACAAACAGGCATTTGGTCACTTGGCTAAGCGTATCATCAAACATAGTTTTGGAGGCTCGCTGTAGTTTGATTTATAACTTCTGAACGGAGATTGTGACTATAAAAAAAAAATAAATAATAAGTAATTGGGACAATTGAAACTAATAATCCAAGGATTGAGAAAGAAGCAAATGGCTAAAAAAATGACGGGTCCGTATATGTAGAGTTTTGTTTATGTGCTTACATCTATTTCAATCGCGGTTTAATAAAAAATAAACCTTGGTTTCTTTGTACTTGTGTTGTATTTTTCAATGAAATTTGTTAATTAATTCAAATTGGTATCAGTAGCAAATCATAATACTTTATGAAAGAAGACTTGAAGAGGGAAAACAAAACGAGCAAAAACTACTACTCTGTATATATATACTACAGCGCTTATTTTCATCTTCAGATCTTTTTCGACTTTTCTTAAGGCTGATAGCAGCGAGCATTTTTTACCACTAATTTTTTTACTGTTTTCTGTACCGTCACATCAGCCCCCAGGATAGCCAAAGTTCAGTAGACTGGTACCATAATCAGCTATAATTGTGAGAGTCAACGCTACCATCAGAGAAACCACCTTCATCCGTACTGGATCCGGATACACAATAACATGCCAAACCCACAAAACCAATACACACCATACGGCATCTCCGCTGTTACGCCTCACCAACCAGAAAGTAAAAATTATAGCGTGGGGTACGTGCGCGTGGGGGCGGGGCATTAAAATCACTCATTGCATTCAAGAAAGTGGACATTAATTTTTAAAAAGGGCATTGCTTGGAATTACGCAGTTGGAATACTTACAAAATATCATTTTTATGATCCATATCACTAACTACTAGTGATATATATACTGAATAGGAATTTCTATGAATATATATATAGATATACATATACATATATAGTGCATGTGTATGTTACATCATTTTGGGTCCTCGTACAAAGTCGGATCCCAACCGGTGACATAATAATCTTGCGGATGATTCAAAGCTTGGATATCTTCCTCTGACAATTTCCAGTCCCAGAGCTGAAAATTACTGTATAGTCTATCCAATTGCATGGTTTTCACAATTGGAATTAACTTGTTTTGTATCGACCAGTTTAGCAACACCTGTGCATTGTTCTTTTCGTATTTCTTGGATATCTGATTCAACTGTAAATCATTGAATTTTCTTGATTTGGTCAACGGCGAATAGGCCTGAACCAAGATTGAGTGCTTGCTGCAAAAATTCACCAACTCTATTCTCATTAACCACGGGTGAATTTCTAGTTGGTTGATCACCGGGGGATATTTCAAGTCTTTCCAGTCCAACAACTCGGTTAGATGATCAATGGAATAGTTGGACACCCCTATGGACTTGCAATACCCTGAATCAACCACTGTTTGCAACACGGAATATGTCTCCAACCGGAGTCTCTTGGTGGACGTAGGCGAATGAATCAAGATCAGGTCGATGTAATCAATTCCTGGTATGCATATTTTGTTAACTGAGTATTTCAAAGCCGCGGAAGACTTTTTGAGTCCGTGAAATGTATTCCAAATTTTGGTTATTATGAAAACGTCCTTCCGTTTGTTGTTTATAGGGTCCTCGTCTATCCATCTTAAAACCCCCACTGAGACCTCGTGTTCATTTCTATATATCTGAGCAGTATCTATCAATCTATATCCTATTTTTAGTGCCTGGTAAACTAGTTCTGACGTGGTATTCACCGAAACCAAATAAACACCTATTCCGAGAACAGGTATTTCATAGCCAGATGAAAGCTTGTATCTATTGGACCACGCGTGGTTTGGATCCTGAATCTCTGTTATATTTTCTTTATATTTGTATTCCATTATTAAAAATTCTTGTTTCTGATGTTGAAACGAATCTGAAGGAATTTAAGCAACCGCCAGTTATATCAAAAGTCAATGCCCAAAATAAAAGAAAAGTGTTTGCCCCAAATGGATTATTATGTATCAGTGAAGTAGATATTGTTTGGTATTTACTGTTTGGTTTTCTTTACTCTTCTCGGAATACTTGGTATTTACAAAAACGAAAAGGTATAATTCTGTTGTTATAACATAAAAAAATACGGAAAATTTCACGGTAAATAAAATACAACAAAAATCTAAGGGCTCTCTGCCGAGAATAAACATAAACAAAAAAATCCACACAGTTTCAAAACGCAAGCAAAATCGACTCACAAAAAAAAAGAAATTACATCGGCGCATCGGAGTTCGAAGAACTGAATGAATAAAAGCATTCAATTATATTTACATATGATAGTGTTCATTTTCAGTACATTAATGTATATAGTGAATATTCAAATCAATTATTATTTATTTCAAAGTTGCAGATGTTTCATTGGATTAGACGTGGTTCCAGCCTTAGACGACAGAAAATGAGCATTATCTTTTTTCCGTTTCTTCACCAAAACTAGATAACACTGTAACCACCATCAACTGCAAGGTCACAACCAGTGGTATAAGTCGAGGCATCAGATGCCAAGTACAAATAAGCTCCGACCAATTCTTTAACATTACCTTCTCTTCCAAGTGGAGTGGATTTCCACCAATATTCCCTCATGTCTTTGTCGGCAAACTTGCTGATTTCCGTAGCAATATAGCCTGGACTGATACTGTTAACTCTGCCAAAGCCGGTCCATTCAACTGCCAAAGACTTGGACATGTGCTTGACGGCGGCCTTGGTGGCGTTGTACACGGTTTGTAATTGCGGAACGTTGACAATTGAGGCAGACATGGAAGCCGTCATAATCAACGAGCCAAATCCTTGCTTCTTAAAGATCTGGCCAATTCTCTTGCTGCAATAGTAGACACCGTGGACGTTGACGTCGAAGAACCTCTTCCATTGTAATTCGGTGTCGGTGTTTTCAATCATGGCGCCGTCCGAGTATGCAATTCCGGCATTGGCGACAAAAATATCGATTTTTCCGCCAAAATCGGCCAATTGCTGATCAATGGTCTTGTCCACCAATTCCTCGTCTGTAATTTTGCACTTGTAGGCCTTGACCTTGACATTGTACTTCTTTGAAAACTCTGCGGCCTTTGCGACAGCCGACTCGCTTGAGTTGTACCACATAGCCACGTCGGCGCCAGCCTGAGCAAAGCCCTCGGCCACGGCCAAACCAATGCCTGTGCTGGAGCCGGTAACCGATGCTGTTTTGCCCTTCAACGAAAACAACTCGAGAATCGGCTTGTTCAAAAGCTCCTCGGACGGACCCTGGGTTGGGAGGGGACTGAGTTTTGTTGAAAATGTTTCTAATCTGTTGGCCATGGTGGGATCTGGTGTGTTGTGCTGTATTGGTTACGATTGAAAGCGTTTGCGTAAGCAAGTAAGTAAGTAAATAAGTAAGCAAGTGAGATTGAATAAGTGAAGTCGCCTGGTATGTATGCGAATATGCTTCTTTGTTAACGAGAGAAAATAAAAGAGAGAGTAAGAGTAAGAGTAAGAGTAAGAAGAAAGGAAAGAAAAGAAAAGAGGGAAAGGAGAGAAAAGATAAGACAAGAAAAGAAAAAAAAACGAAAAGAAGCGAAAAGAAGCGAAATACAGAAAAAGCAAAAAACTCAAAACCAACAAATAAAATGAAAAGAAAAGAAAAGAAAAGTGAAACCGGGTGGAAACATGGTCTATTTATACGTCCCACGGTATTTGTCGTTCTCGCCAAATCCCCCCGTATTCCCACTCCCCGCCACTCTGTCTTCAATTCCATTTTATTTCTATTTCTCTCGCGCTCCCCTCCACTTTCAACGCTGCTCCGCATATCTGAGCAAAAAGTGACATATTACATGGCAACCCACATGCTGCCATGCAGCTCCCCGCCCTAAGCTGCTTGGGGGTCCAGGGAAACCAGTTACAGAGATATTTCCTGGAGAACAGGGCAACATGAGACGGGAGAAGAAGTCTGCCAGTTATGCTATGTTACTGCTGAATCGGATCTATTGTGTGTGTGACAGTTTTGGTGTCTGTGGGTAACGAGACGGTCGTTCCGAAGCGTGGATCGGTTGCTCAGAGAGCTGCAGCAACAAAAGGAGAACGGAAAAAAAAAAAATAAAAAAAAAAAGTACATGCACGTGCGGCACGTGATCAATTTTTGGGTCCCGGAGTTTCCGGTCTGGCTCAATCTTTTGCATGCACGTCGCGCAGGTGGAGAGGTCCCCCCACAGGTCATTATTATTCAGCGAATGGCCACGAATCATGGACCCCGACGGAAACAGCTATAAATAGAGACCGAATTCTCGGTTCTTCTTCTGAAAAAAACCAGCAGGAGCAGCAGAAGCACTGGAACTGCCGCGAAATAGAATAGAATTGCAACATCTCCGCAAATCGGTTAACTAAATAGATAGACACGCATAATGACCGCTGTCCCCCCAGTATACTACAACCGCGACGAGGACTCGTTTGCGTTTGTGACCGCCAGAACAAGATGGGCTAAGATCCTCGAGGACTGCATCGCCGACGTCGGCCTGCAAGCCTTCCACGTCGGTAAACCGGCAATTTTGCTGGGTTTGGCTGCTTTGAAGAAGGAGTTGGCCGAAAATTCCACAATCACGAGCTTCGGTTCTTCGTCCGTTCTCTTGATTCCCTCGTTGCAAAACTACAACAGCATCATAGACACGCTTGGCAATGACTGCCGCTGGTTGAGCGGCCCATGGTTGTTCTTGGAGACCTATCTCTACAGAAGAATCGATACGATTGTCAAGCAGGACGGCGTCTCGGGTGGATTTTGGATGCAGTACGACGTGTTTAACAACTTGAAACAGAAGTCGTTCCAGGGGTCAGCTGACTCGGTGTTCCAGTTGATTGATCGCTTCACGCAACTCGCCACTGTCGATTTTCCGCAAAACTTGGATAACGAGGACCAACTTCAACTTTGGTTCAAGGAATTCTTGGACATCTCTCTTTGGGGAAATAAGGTCGATTTGTCCTTGTTGGCCACAAAATCTGAAGATGACGTCATAAATTCAGGCCAGACTTCTGAGGCCAGAAAAGAAGCAGAGAAAAATATTGTGTCAAACGACACTAAGCTTATCTGGCAACAAGTCAGAAGCGCTAAGAAGAATGTCGTCAGAGTTGATTTTGTCTTGGATAATTCAGGTTTTGAAACCTTTACCGATTTGTTGTTCGCCATGTTTTTACTAGACACAAAGATAGCAGACAAAGTCAACATTCATTGTAAGACGCGTCCATGGATGGTCAGTGATACTATGATTAAAGATATAGATATTTTACTCAAAGATTTGCTGGGCCCTGAGTTTTTTGCGGCAAAAGACGAGACCACAATCAAGAATTTGAAATTTGTACATGACAGGTTGCATAAGTTGATTCACGTTGATCATAAAATTGAGTTAAAAGACCATGAATTCTGGACAATGGGTCAGGATTATTGGCATTTGACTGCTGATAACAAGTACTGCCACGACCTTTATGAAGATTTGTCTGAATCAGACATGATTTTTGTTAAAGGTGACTTGAACTACCGAAAACTAACTGGCGATAGAAGATGGCCAAAGACCACTTTATTCAAGGATGCCATTGGCTCTTTGAGTTCGAGTGGTTTGAAGATCGCTTCTTTGAGAACTTGTAAAGCTGATGTCTGTGTCGGATTACAAGAGGGTGTCGAAGAACAATTGTGTAAACAATGGCACGATGCTACGGGTGAACCTGGTAACATGTGGACTAATGGCGGTAACTGGGCTGTTGTATCATACAGTGATGGTAATGAAAACAAATTTTTGAAAAAATAATAAAAACAAGAAATAAATAAAAATAATATGTGTATTTAAGTTTATTTATCTATATTAAATATATATTTTATTTTAGGATGTCTTAGAATTGCATTTTTTTGCTGTCATATTATGAATAATACTAGGAAAAGCATTATTAACTGGCAGCAACAACGATTAGTAAGAATTGCCATATTTTTCATAATCTAAAGTCGCTTGATTTCAATTAAATCAACTAAAAAACAACAAAAACGCCATTCTATTATATAAAGGACAATTTATTCTATTACTATATAATTTATTTTACTTTTATTAATTCTATTTCCTTTTTCCCAAGGATTTTACCCATTATTTATTGATACTTATATTTGCCCATTATTTACTCTTCAACAGAGTTTTTATATTTGAATACATTGATCATATATTTTTCACCACATAAAGTAGACACTCAAATAACTTCTTATATTTCAAGTGATATGCCCGTATCCCAATTGGCATCGAATTAACTAAACATTAATTCTGATTTACTCAATTTTCTCTACAACTTTTGCAGGAACGCCAACAAGAACCAAGCCATCTTCTAAGAAGCTTTTAGTGACTACGGCACCAGCTGCGACTATACAGTTTTTTCCGAGCGTCACACCTGGTAAAATAATGGCACCAGCTCCAAGCCAGCATCCATCACCAATAGCTATAGGTTTAGCCAATTCCTTCACGTGCACATTTCTATCTACTGGATCCTTGGGATGTGTAGCGGTAATTAGTTGCACATTTGGACCACACTTCACCCTATTACCGATAGTGATCTTTGCACAGTCCAACATTGTACAATTGAAATTGCTGTAAAAGTGATGTCCTATTGTGCAATTATAACCATAATCCAAGTAAAAGGGTGGTTCTATAAAACTGGTGTGGCAATCCACAAATTCTCCGAGAACATTATCATGAAGAAATTGCGATGCTTCCTCGTGTATCTTCTGAATCCCTTCGACTGACATATCTTCAGCTAAACATTTCTCTTCTAACAACATTTTGTACTTGTGGAGGTTCCTGCGAACTTTGTAACGATCCATGACAAGCTGTGGGTCACTGGCGAGATAGAATTCGCCCTTAATCATCTTATCGTACGCAATATTATTTTTTGGAGCAACATTCTTTGCCTTAAAACCACCAGAACCTTTTTCAATCATGCTGGAAAAATGCAATTATACTAATATATGCTATTTTTTAGTTTTTCAATGTTTTTCTCGATAGTTAATTTCCTTTAATGTTTGTAAAGGATGAGGTATCCATTGGGAATATCAAATGAAATGTCATATGTGGCGTTCCGAATGTAAATATCCAGCCAGCGCTCGTAACTTTTTTTATTTTTGTTTTATTTTCCTTTTTTTAATCGTCTTCTAGATTATTCTTTCATTCTATTTAGCCAATTGCTTTTATCTATCTTGTCACAATCTATCAATAAATTCAAAAGTACACAGGGTAGTTGGAGATTACAGGTTAGAGTATTTCCGTTATTTATCAATATATATACTTCCTTTTACAACTATAGGTAGAAGCCTATATAATAATAATAATAATGACAACACTTAACGAAGCATACTTTCAGGACAGTATAAATATTGAAAAGTTTTTGGATCCGGGCAGTAATCGATTGTTTCCATCAAGCAAAGAGTATCAGGCGAAATTAATTGAAAATTTGCTGGCTCTACTGAGATTCCGCAAGCAAATATATCAGCTACTGATTTTCTCTGGTAATGAGAGTTTGGAAGATGTCCAAACAAAGCATTTGAAGTTTTTTATGATTGAATATTACTTGGGAGAACTTCTTTGCAGAAGAATAGATTATTTTGTCTTGGACGAAAAAAAACAACTCAATTTCTCGCATAAACTAATGAGTTTGACTCGTTCGAATTCAATGTTTATACAATTCCTTGATAATTTGAAAAATTATGAGATTTTGAATGATAATCAAATGAAAAAGTTGCAACTAATCAAAAAACAATCCACTGATGATGACGGTAGTAGTGATGATGAAGATGATAGAAAACAGAAATTTCCAGAAGCAGTTATGTCAGCTGCTGAAAGAAGAGATGAAAAAATCATGAACTTCAAGCTTGAGAAACAGATCAACGCCACACTTGAAGCATTCCACCATAGGTTTCCTAAGTTTTTCAAATCTGATAATGATATTGTTGATGAATCAAGCATCGATGAAGACTCGTTGAGAGAATTGTATATCAATAAATTAAGACTTTTTTCTTTGAAATCATTTAGCCAAATAGAGATGAACAATATGGAAATGGAGGTGCTTAGAAATCGACCTTCACCAAGCGAAGCCGAAATTGAAAAACAAAGACAGCAGCAACAGCAGCAGCAACAAAACGGTAAAAAAGTCTCGGATTTACTTAGCGAAGAGAATGATTACGGATACACTGACAAATTAGAGACAATAACGACGACCAAAAAAGATTCTCTTCTTTCCAAAGAAGGTAAGGTTCTTCAACCTTTTACTATTGTCTCAAAAAGAGATCAAATTAAGAAGAACACGTTCGGGTATGGAGGTCATAAGTTCCCAACTATGTCGGTGGAAGAGTTCATTGATGAAGAGATCAGGAATGGTGGAATTAAGACAGAAACTATCAAAGACACTGATGGAATTGGCGAACAAAGTGAGGATAGCGATGACGATGATTCAAAAATTTATGAGAAAAGAGAATGGGATGAATTTAAGGATGAACATAGACGAGGTGAAGGTAACATGAAAAACAAAGGTTGAGTGTGTTCAAATAACTGAAATATTAAATTATGAATAAAATGTTTTTATAAAATGTAACCTTCTTTGATGCTCTCAATGTATAATTATATTTCTTATTCATTTGCTTAACGTGCATTTAATTCTTGACTTACTTGAAAACTTCACTTAGTTGACGTTATTATTTATTTATTTATGACTTGTATAATTATATTTATGTATTTAATTCTTGTTCCATCCTTTGCAATATTTTTTTCTTCCAACTGAAATATTCCCGTAGTCTATTAACAGAGTAATTACCGTAGTCGAAATCTATATTTGAGATTTTATCCTGAATACAAGACCAAATACCCCAATAAAATCCAGGAACGCCATAAAAGTAAAAAATCTCGTCAATAAGTGAATCTATATGTTTATTAATAACCGATTGGGTATCGTTAAATTTAATGTCTCTACATCCTATCAAGTATGAGTAACACCATTTTCTGAGAGTGACATTATCTTTACTTGGTTCAAGAATTTTCAGCTTATCGCAGTTAAATCCCTGCCATTCTTGCAAGTGGTTAGCTATGTCAAAACCTCTAGGAGCATTAAGCATGTATTCGTAGTCTATGAAACTGATGGGATTCAATTCATTGATAGGTAGACACGGCATATCTGATAAGCTATTTGAATCTACGTCACTTAGTAACTGATCTTTTGCAAAATATTTCTTTACTAATTGAATAGCACGGCATTTTTTGGCTTCTTTTTCATTTTTATCATTTGCATCTTCTTCATGCTTGCATTTTTCGATGAGTTCATCTAGTCTAGGTGGTATCACAATATTACCACTTAATAAATCACAATGAGATTTGACAGTTATTGACTTGGTTGACACCATATCATGCAACCAATTTATTTCTTCGAGTAGGATTTTTTTTATATCTTCATCGGTTTTTGAGCTCCCTGATGGAAATGGTTTCCCAGTTGTTGAATTTTCTAAAACAAAATTTTGAATACACGCGAAATTAGGTGCGATATCAACCCAATGTTTCAACGTATCCCAAAGATTGCTTTTGCTATGATTAACGATATCAATACTGTTATTTTTCAACTTTTTGCTATTACTTTCTGCTGTGATTAAAACATTGTGCCAATAGCCTAGTTTTTGACTGATCAAAGGATAAAGATCAGCGTCACTTAATTCATCGCTAGTCAAAGATCGGCCTTTTAAAAAACCATACACTATCCCATTATTGAAGCGAGCGTAAATCATAGGTGCCAAATTCAATCTATTCAACATCAAGTGGTTTTTGAACTCGTCTTCTCTGTCGATTATCAACCCTGTATTCTGGCCGTAGGTTCGCACCAATACCACCTGCTTGCAATTGTTTGGTTTGTCTACATGCGTGCACTTGATCAACATGTTGGTGATGCCCCCGCTGACAGGCTTCACTCTGACATTTTCTGGATTCCAAGAGGGAAAAACACGGGGAAGCAAAAATGGGATATTAGAAACACTTAGCACTGAATCTGTCAAATCTGCTGGAAATGGACCTCCTGAAAGAATGGACATCATTGAGTTGTTATTACTATGGCAAGCCGGGACTATTCCAGCTATTGAAAGATATATTACTAAAGTTTTTCTGCTACTGGAGAGGAACTGACAAAAGAATATTAAATAACAAAACTATAGGTGTACTATTGGAATGGGAAATAAAGTGGTGAAAAAAAAAAACAAAGAAAGAACAAAAATGAAAAGAAAAAAGTACACTAAAAAGGAAAAAAAAAAGAAAAAAAGAAAAGGCAGGTTATACTATAAACAGTTCTTAATAGTGGATGGAAATCCTTGATGAATATTTCAAAACTTGGTGAATTTAAAAGTTGAGATAAGCTTTCTATGATAAATAATTTCAAGGTTGTTATTCAATTACTTACCAGATCTCTTTATCTGGCTTCGTTTTTTTTCGCAGCGTTAAAGTACTGATTCTGCTAGAAACTCTTACTTTTTCTTTTTATCAGCGGCCAAATGAATAAATTTAGAAAAAAAACAAAAAACAAAAAAAACAAAAAAAAAAAAAAAATGAAGAAATGTTCCTGAGTGCGGTTACAGTATTTCTAGTTATTTTTGTTCGGTTATGTTGCACTGTTTATGGTTAAGCTGCTCTGGTTGGATTATGTTGCACTGTTCTGTTTTTTTTAAACCCGAGATAAATCCGGAAAAAAAATTTGAGTTTATGCTCTTTCATATGTCAATACCCGAGGATAATTAAATATAAATCTGACTACTTATCCGCACAGAATTAGATTGTCTGATCGAATGCATCGTCTGTTTGGTTTTATCTTCAATCTATTTTACACATATATATATAGTATATCCGATATACTATATTCGACACTGGAAAATACAGGCAAGCCAATTTTAGCTGAAATCCTCTTCCTGATTGGTATTTCTTTTCCTGTTCTTTCTTGCGGTGCTTTTCTCTATATACATCCCAAGTTTCTCTGTCCACCTCGCTCTTTGTTTTGTTTAGTGTCAGAATGGTATTCCTTGAATGGTTCAAAGTCTTAGGCAAGGATGAATTGCAGGTCGCTCAGAACAAGCTTCTTGAAAATGTTCTTCCTTTTTTGAACTCCACCAAAGACTTTGACAAAAATGATGTGTCGGGTCATAAAATTGCAACCACAAAGCAAGTCAAGATTGGCGAAGGCTCATGCATCAATGAGCTCAACGTTAAAAACTTTGACGAAAGAACTAACACAGATAAAGTGTCGAATTTGGTCATGTTACATGGTTTTGGTGCCGGCTTAGGCATGTACTGTCGAAACTATCAGGGGTTAACCGATTCGCAAAAAACGAAAATTAATTTGCTATCCTTGGATCTTCCCGGCCACTCCCTATCTTTGTTGGATGGAAACATGATCACTGATACGGAAACTGCAAAACTTGACAAAAATTTCAAATCTCCGGCCTTCCGTTATCAAGTAGAGCATGTCGATAAAAACCTGAACGTGTTATCCGGTATAGAGTTGGATCCAACGATGTATTCGTCTTCAAATTTGAATGATTTGAATGATTTGGTCAAAGGTAATGCCGCTGTTGTAGAGAAATATGAAGATTTCTATGTGGAATCTTTAGAGAAATACAGAATCGCCAAAAACTTGGATAAGTTCCACTTATTGGGACATTCCTTTGGTGGCTATTTATCTCTTTGTTACAGTTTGAAATACCCAGAACATGTGGAAAGTTTAACTTTGGTATCTCCGGTAGGTGTTAATAGGTCATTCCAATCTACGTCCTCATTACAAAAATTGGCAAATAGATTAGCTCAAGAAAAATCATCAAATCAAAAGGATAATGCGAAGTTACTACAGGATGCATCTGTTGTTCCTGATACTGAAAACTTGTTGAACCCTTTTTATATTTCACGAACTTCGGCTTGGTTTGTAGCCAACAGACAAGATAGTCTTTTAAAATTCTCTTATATTGCTTCCTTATGGGATAAAGGGGTTTTCCCATTTGCTCTTCTTCGTGGTATGGGACCATTGGGTGTATACATGGCCCAGAAATACACTAGCAGAAGATATGTATATAAAGATCCACCTGAAGAAGTTGCCAATTTGATAGGCGCTTCGGCTACTTTGGATGTCAGCATTGATCCTTCCTCTTTTAATAATTACAAGACCGCAGAAGAAAAACAGAAAGAGATAGAGCTATTATCAGATTATGTGGTTGCCACATTTTGGAGAAAATCGAGTACTGAAATCGCTATTCTGAGAATTCTAACTTCTATTGTCACTGCAAGAGATCCAATCCTTGAAAAACTCGCTAAAGCTGGTTTCTTAAGAATCAATGATTCTCAGATAGATGATAAACAACCTGTCAATAATGGGAAATTACCTTTCAAGATCAATTGGTTATATGGTGATCTGGATTGGATGGATGTTTCAAGTGGTAATTTGGCTTCTGATTTACTCAATGAGAAAAATCCAGGTATTTCAAAATTCGCGGTTCTTCCAAAGAGCTCCCATAATTTATTTTTGGATAATCCAAATGCTTTTAATTATGTTATTAAAAAATTCTTGAATTGGGAGTGATCCTGTATATAGATTGTAAATAAATTTGGCCAATTGGATTGCTTGCTCTTCAGCCAAGCTTGGGGTTTCAATTCGAGGTGGCATTAGTGACAAAACTATCCTAGTTGTAGCTACGCAAAGAGTATGTGTTATTTCGGTTCATCTATATATGTCACCAGCGCTGGAAGTATATTGAAAAATGCCAAGTATACTCTGAAAAAAAACCTCGCATTATATGTAATTCTCAGAACCTATCAGGCTTTGCTTTCAATGGCACATTTTGAAAATTCTAGTGTTAGTTATTGGATAGCAATTTGGTAAATGGGTAACTCCTCATGATAGATAAATACTAACTTTATCTGAGAAGATTTGGGCTTAACCATTAATGATATAGATGAAGAAAAAAAAAACTTTTTTTGGAATAAACTTTTAAATAGACAATAATACGCTAGAAACCTTTGATCTTAAATTTCGGGCAAATGCCGCTCCAAAAACCAGCTATCAGGAAAACCAGGAAAGAGTTCAACTTTTCGCTAATTTGTGTGTGATGGGCGTTGGTTGTGAGTCGCTCCTACATTGCGAAGCATATATAACCTGAACTATTATTAGGAAACTTTACAACAATTCCCACGATGTAGACAAAATATCAAAAACAAAAAAAAAAAAAAAAAGTAAACAAAGTTCTGACAATCAGCTATATATCCATGTCCAAGTAAATACCTAAAGATACATGATTCAATTAGATGATATATATTATGATTGAAATCCTCATTTGGCATAACTTGTTGAAAAGTGTTCGGTGTTCGTAACCAAAAGCTCATGCAAATTTTGTTCTTTTCCTTCTGATTCTCTTTTTTTTGCTTTTACGGGGGGGGGGAAAAAAGTCAAACCATATATATACTGAATAATCAAAGCATTAACTCTAGCCATCTTCCTGGCGATGCATTATTCAGTTTTATAAGTCTTGAGTGTCGATAGAATAAAAAAAATTGAGATTATGGAATTGCCAAATATTAGAAAAATATTTGCTATTTTCAGAAGTGAAGAAGAAGAAAGAATGGTGTCTAGAAGAGCCTTTTTCAACTTTCTAGGGTTTATGGGATCTTGCGTTATCATTTCGTTCATCTCCCAGAAATTGACCATCAAGTATAAATGAAAAAATGAGAAAGAATAAAAGATTTTGTTTTATTTCATCTGATTAGTTGATTGCAAGGCATCTTTTCCGGATATGAATCTCGTTCGGCCGTGTTTTTTGTATATTAAAGATATAATGAATAAATTTTTTGATACGGTAATAAATCCGGCTTTTATTTGCTCTTAATAAGACATCTCCTTAACATAAAAGAGGCTTAGTAAGAGCGAGACCGTACTAGGCATTGTTGTGGTGAATTCCACTAGGAAGGTCATTTCAAAAGCAAGGCAGTAAGAACGACAGTAAATCGCACATTGATGATTATTGTGTAAATAATTTTGAAGATAAGTTCATAGCCTAAAGAAAATTAGGGGAAAAAACTACTATCAAAAATAGCCATATAGCGCTTATGAAAATAAAGCTACACATTATTATCTGAACCTATTGATAGAATTGTAAAATGCTAAATCACAAATGTTTATCAGTCCTGCAACGAACAATGAATTGCTCTAAAGCCATTCAATTTCACCCTGAACGTTCCAAATTTTATAAGTTGAGTTACATGTATAGCCTTCTTATCTTAAAGCGAAATAAAATTCGCCCCCTTTTGCACCTATGAACAGCGCACGTTGCTATTAACCTTAGCCAGTCCCAAAATACTGTATCATTCCTAAACATATTGTGTTTTCACAATAATCGCAGATCATCAATTGTGTAAAGCAGGGGTTCAATTATAGCCAGTCTGTAATTCTTCTAATAGGCACACCATTTTTTTCCTGTACCGCAAATTCAGCCTTTTAATTCATATTAAAACAAGATTGGTACGATGCATCGGATGTTGAAAATATTAATCGTCTCCGGAAATAACTAAAAATATGCGGCATTCTTGGAATTCTTTTCAACATGCATGAAACATACGGGTATCCTGTGGGGTCCATAATAACAATGTACATTAGGAACAAGAAAGAAAAGACGATATAAACAGCACCAAAAAAAAAGAAGAATCTATGAATAGCTAAATTTAGAAAAATGCTAACAATATTGCAGTTAAACCCTGGTGTACGAAATATTTGGGTTTTTATTAGAGTTCCGTGAATTTCTATTTTCCAAGAGATTTCATTATAAATATTCCTTCGAATCATCGGTTTTCAAACAAATTGGAAGGATAGTTTCTTCTTTTCTCATAAATAAAATAATACCAAACAAACAAACAAACAAACAAACAAACAAACAAATAAAACAACAACCTCTTTTTATTTCTTCTTTTCAACTTTCTTCAATCTTTTCTTATTCATTTCTTCAATATGCAACTCTCCTCTTCTATTTTATTATCAGTCATTGCAGCTCTTTCTGCTACAACTCTTGCTGCTCCAGCCAACAAGCAACCATTCAAGATTGATTTCGATGTCAAGAGATTCTCCAGAGCTGAATTACAAGCTTCCAACTCTACTAGTGTCCATGATGGTGCTTTGAGACATTCTGCTGCTAAATCCGGTGTTTTGATGAACTTGGAAAATGAATACTCAATGTACTTGGCTGAAATTGAAATTGGTACTCCAGCTCAAAAGGTTCAAGTTGATGTTGACACCGGTTCTTCTGACTTATGGGTTCCAGGTGCTGGTACTCAAAGTGATGATGGTACATATGACCACACCAAATCATCTTCATACAAGGTAGTCAGTACCGATTTCGAAATTGGTTACGGTGATGGTTCTTACGCTAAAGGTGATTGGGCCACTGAAAAGGTTCAATTAGCTGGCTCTTCTGCTGCTGTCTCTCTTCAATTTGGTGATGCCACCGAACAAACTGCCGGTGAAGGTGTCTTCGGAATTGGTATGATCGGTAATGAAGCTTCTGCAGCCTTAAGTTCATCTGACAAAAAATCTACATATCCTAACTTCCCAGTCTCTTTGAAAAATCAAGGTTTCATCAACAAAGTTGGATACTCTTTATACTTAAACAGTGCTGAAGCAACTCAAGGTTCTGTTTTGTTTGGTGCTATTGACCATGCTAAATATGATGGTGACTTAAAGACCTTAGACTTAGTCAAGATTGATGACTCTGGTGCTTCCGTTTCTGAAGCCGTTGCTTTCTTTGTTGAATTAGACAGTATTTCATCTTCTAGCAACAAGCTCGCCACTACTTCTTACCCAGCTTTGTTGGACTCTGGTACCACTTTGATCTACGCTCCAACTGATGTTGCCAAGACTATTGGTGAAAAATATGGTACCTACAATGATCAATACGGTGGTTACGCTGCTAAGTGTAGCTCTACTGGTGCTGACTTCAGTTTCACTTTTGGTGACAAGACCATTGTTGTTCCATACAAAGATATGTTATTCAAGGTTGATGATGCTGGTGTTGATTGTTTAATCGGTGTTTTGGGATCAGAATCTGATTACTACATTTTGGGTGATGTTTTCTTAAGATCATCTTACATTTACTACGACTTGGAAAGCAACCAAGTTAGTCTTGCCCAAGCCAAGTACACTACTGCTTCCAACATTGAAATCATTCAATAGGTTCTCTAGCATCTTATTTTATTTTCTTCTTAGCATACTTTGATAGTTGGTGCTGCATTTATTCTTCAATTTCATTTCTATTCGTTATTTCGAAACAAAAACTTTACTTCTTACTATTTCAAACAATATATCTGAATTAAACATCGGTACTTTTCATATAAATCTCATTGTAACTGTTGTAGAAAACATGAAAAACGGACTCTTATTTAAAACAGGTAGTATTCTATAAAAATAATTGAATTAACCTAAAGAGCTAAATTAATATTCAACTAAATATATGGTATATGTATCAATATTATAATGCATATAATACTCATACCTTCGTTTCAACGATAATATTTTTACATAAAAGGTTGTGTGCCTGTCACGTGATACAAACATTGAGAAATATTTATCAATTTTTGTTGCAATAAATTTTAATTTTTTCATTATTAGGACAAATCTCTTAAGATAATACAGAATTATTGTAATATAATTATATACACTATGTTACAACGTATTTCCATCCAATTGCTACAGATATATTCATATAGCGCCAAATTTAAGTAAGCAAGTATGGTAATTTAAAGTTCATATGTACATAATAATAATTTGATTCAATGGATTATATTTTTTTTCCTAGTTTATCAAAATCGACGTCAAAGCTAGTCCCACACCCACAAGCACTTTTGGTGTATGGACTGTCAACTACTTTGAAAGACGTGCCAATTAGCTCCTTAACATAATCAATCTTGCTCTCTCTCAATATGTTTAATGAAGAGTATGGCAAAATTACTTTGCAATCTCCATCTCTGACAAAAATAGAGTATTCCTCTCGATCAACAATGTCTTCTTCCTTAAGTGGAAGGCTGTCCTCTTCATTCAAGTCTTTGGAGATATACTCATCTTTGAACAAATCAACCATCTCGAGCTTGTAAGAAAATCCATGGCACCCACCTGATTCCACAGATACAAGAATTGCAAGATTTTTATTTTGATCTTCTGTCATAAGTGCCTTGAGACGTTTGGATGCGTTTCTGCCAATGGCAATCTTCAACGGCTTTCCATGTTCCTGGCTATTCTCTTCCTCGTCTTCAGCGAATTTCTCGTTAATAACACTGGTTTTTTCGAATGCAGCAGCATGATCCTCCACTAATGTGTTTGCGAGGTTCTTCTTCTGGATTTTCTGTTCATTGAGGCCATATGGGACCCCTGTGTGGAATAGCGATCTGGATATTTTATGTGGCCTATTCTCAACACTATTACTGATGGCGGCTGTCTCATTCCTGTATTGCAACTTGCTGACTCTACTAAAAGCAAACAGTGGTCTTACTTCTTGTAGTAGTTGTCTTTTAGCTATTTGTCTAAACATCATTGTGTCTATTCTGTTGATTACTAGTATTTGTTACTAAAATTTCCTCAAAGAACATAATTTAGAAGTATCAACTATTAATAATCAATTTGCGAATATTGGTCGGGGCCAAAAAAAACACTAAATCAAAAACGCCCCCAAAATATTTGTCACGTGCTTATCACGTGTAACATTTTTTTTTTTTTTTGTTAAGCGTTTGCCAACTTACTTACCTGAAAGTTAAAAAAATTTTTAAAGGTAAATAAAGATAAGCTGTTTCATGTTAAACGTTACCTGATATTCAACTATTATAAATTGTAATCTTGTCCAACTATTAGTAAAAGTAATCAATTTAAACAGATTTTTCAAAGTTTCTTTGATTTGTTATTTGGTTGCAGTAATAGCCACTTGTTTTTAGGAAAAGAAAAAGAAAAAGTAAAGAGATTACATATAATATTCTCGTTTTGGATTGCACACTTTTACACTAAAACTTATGCAAGATGAGTTCTCAGGAAGAAACATCAGAAAATCCTTTATCTACAAACCCGAATCCGGATCGCGTGCTATATCAAAAGAAGTTTTTTAATAGATATGAATTTCAGATCAAGTTGCATCAGTTGCAATACTTGACTTTTGTCTTGATGGGCTTGGCCATCTTGTGGCCATGGAACTGTTTCTTGTCCGCATCCGAATATTATCATACAAGATTTGAAGAACTGAGCGGTGACCTGTATGCAAGAATATACTCCAGCACCATGATGTCTGTATCCACTATTGCACAGTTAATCTACAACTACTACTTGTCACAACAACAAATTGGTGCAGATTATTATAAAAGATTTATCGCAGGGCAGATTCTCACCTTTTTCATCTTCCTTGTCATGGCCATCAGCTGTGTTGCCTTTTTGGGTGTTCCTGCTTTGGCTTTCTTTATCTTCTTAATGCTGATGATTTTGTTTTCCTCTTTGAGTTGTTGTTCTTCTCAAAATGGTGCAATGGCAATAGTAAATGTTTTTGGTCCTCATTATGCACAAGGTTTGATGGTAGGTCAAGCAATTGCTGGTGTTCTTCCAACTGTCCTGTTAATCATCTCTATTTACATAGTTGGTCAAAAGGAAATTCAAATTGAAGAAGTGGAGAAAAATTATGGTGTCATGTCCTATTACTTAACTAGTACTTTTGTGTCAAGTATCGCTTTAGTTTGCTTCTTATCCTTTGTTTACGCATATGCTACGGATAGAAAGGTTGATGCTGAATATACACCTTTGAATCAAAAGGATAACGTTGCTCCTACTGAAGGTAATTTTATTCAATTGGTGGACGAATCTGGTGATGTCTCAAGTGATTTAATCGATAATTCATTGAATGAAGAATTAAGCTCTGCTGAGGCTGGAATCACAAATGAACAAAAGATTTCCTTTTTTTATCTTTTTAGTAAGCTCAAATTCATTGTGGGTACAATCGTTATCGTTTTCATAGTATCATTGATTTTCCCTGTCTTTGCATCTAACATTGTATCAGTAAATAAGCAAGATTACAATGATGGTAAAATTCATCTTACTGATAATAAGATATTTATTCCAATGGCGTTTTTATTATGGAATGTTGGCGATTTAGCTGGTAGAATTTTGTGTGGTTATTCATTATTCCAAATGCAAAATGAGAAATTGATGTTCTTCCTTTCAATCGCAAGAATTGTCTTTATACCAATCTTACTTATGTGTAATTTGTCAAAAGATTCCGAACTTGATCCAGTGATTAATTCGGATTTGCTTTACATGTTTATTCAATTTATGTATGGTCTAACAAATGGTCATCTTATCTCAAACAGTTTTATGAACATTGGTCCAAGATTTGATAATGACTCTGAAAAGAAAGCCGCTGGTGGCTTTACTGGCGTCTTCTTAAGTATTGGTCTTGCTGTTGGTAGTATTTGCAGTTATTTGTTCATTTCTTTGGTAAGTTAAATCATTAGTTTTTATTAATTTTTCTAGTTTGCTTTTTGTCTATGCAGTTGCCGTTACCATAGATTCAAATAAATATTTTCATAGTATTCAAGTGTTATACATAGGTCATAAATGGATTGTAGTCATTTCTTATCATTATTAATTTTTTGGAGTTATCAAGAAAAAAGCTGTATTATTAATTTCAATAAATATATAATCGTAAATTCTACAGATATTTTATCATGAGATTCTATAAGGTGTCTATTATCTGATTCAAATGAAACTACCAGAATTTCATTGAGAGCAGAGTGTCTAAAAATATAATCTATATGTATAAGTCTAATAAAATGGGGCAAAAAAACAAACAAATAAAATAAAAAAAAGAATTGAAGCGAAAGAAACTGAATTAGATAAGAGAAACAAAAATTGATATTAAAATACAAGCCAAGGAACTATAACTAGCGATAATTCCGGTAGCGCTGTTTTTGAGTTCAACTGAAGAGGTACCGTTGTGGATTGCGTTGGAAGATGAAGCAGTATTAGAGACAGCGACAGAGGCCAATGTAGTAGAACTAGAAGATTCTAATGGTGTAATTGGAGCAGTATCAGCAGTAACAAGACCAGTAGCTGGAGTAACAGTTGAAGCTTCAGCATCAAGCGTAGATGATGCTGGAGAGCTAGATGATGCTGGAGCACTAGAAACTGGGGCAGATACAGGAGAACTAGATGCTGGAGCACTAGAAACTGGGGCAGGAGCAGGAGAACTAGATGATGTTGGAGCACTTGGAACTGGGGCAGATGTAACTGAAGAACTAGATGCAACTTTAACAGAAGAAGATGCAGCAGCGACTGTTGTGGCAACTGCATCAAGGGTGCTTAAAGCACTGGTTTTAGCAACACTGGAAACAGTGACAGGAGAAACAGTTGCAGACACGTGAACATGGCCAGAAGTACTAGAAGACTTGGAGGCTTCCTCAGCAGTCAAAGGACAGTAAGTGGTGAAAAATGTAACGACATCATCAACAGTCTTGGTAACAACAGCAACACCGGTTGTAATCACAGCACCACTGGATGTGATAACTGTAGTTGATTGAACGGTGGCGACAGCAGCAGCAGTAGATTTTACGACAAGAACAACCGGAGAAGTTTTGACGGAGGTACTAGAAGACTTGGAGGCTTCTTCAGCAGTCAAAGGGCAGTAAGTGGTGAAAAATGTAACGACATCATCAACAGTCTTGGTAACAACAGCAACACCGGTTGTAATCACAGCACCACTAGATGTGATAACTGTAGTTGACTGAACGGTGGCAACTGCAGCAGCAGTACTGGTTGCAGATGCTACGACTGCAGTATGAGCAACAGCATCAGCAGTGGACTTAGAAGTAACAACAACAGTATTTTTAGCGGTAACCACATCAGCAGCTTTAACTGTAAGGACTTCAGTGGCTTTGGCAGTAGATTTGGAGCTAATTACTTTGGTGGATTGAACGACACTGACAGCAGATGAATTAGTAGAAGTTTTAGAGGCTTCTTCAGCAGTCAATGGGCAGTAAGTGGTGTAAGAAGTAACAACATCATCAATAGTCTTCATAACGACAGCAACACCGGTAGTTACAACAGTACCATTAGAGGAGATTACCGTGGTAGAACTAGCAGTGTGAGCAACAGCGGCAAGGGAAGTCAAGGAAGTAGCTTTAGTACTAGAGGTCTTGGAAGCTTCTTCAGCAGTCAATGGGCAATAAGTGGTGTAAGAAGTAACGACATTATCAACAGTCTTCATTACAATAGCAACACCGGTGGTGTAAACCTTGCCCTTGACGGTAACAGCAGTAGTAGAAATTGATTTGGCAGCAGAAGTGCTGGAGGTACTTGAGACAGTAGAGGAGCCAGATGTACTTGAACTACTAGAGGTGCTTGACTTAGCGGAGGTACTTGAGGAACTTGACTTAGCAGTACTAGATGTACTTGAAGTACTGGAGGAACTTGACTTAGTGGTACTAGATGTACTTGAAGCACTGGAGGAACTTGACTTAGTGGTACTAGATGTACTTGAAGCACTGGAGGAACTTGACTTAGATGAGGTGCTTGAGGTACTAGATGTACTTGAAGCACTGGAGGAACTTGACTTAGATGAGGTGCTTGAGGTACTAGATGTACTTGAAGTACCGGATGTGCTAGAAGAACTCGAAGTACCGGATGCGCTAGAAGAACTTGAAGAACTGGTGGCGCTAACACTAGCAGTAACAGTTGGTGTATAAACAGTAACATGGGTTAAAGTATTCAAGCCAAGAGCGTTGGTGAAAGTCATCCCATTAGAAGTTTGAGAAGATGTTGTAAGAATTGTAGACTCAATATCGTTGTTGGAGATAAGCATAAATGCGTTATCACTTTGCTGTATATTGGCGTACATGATTGAAGCTGTTGCAGCCAGAGCACCACTAACTGCAGTATCGCATTCCAACATCACATTGACAGTAGAAAGCTTTGTGGCTGGATAGTGAGCGGCATAATTGCTGTTACCTAAAGCATCAGTTTTGGATAAGGTGTAAACAGAGTTACCATCAAACAACCAGTTAATTCCACTATCGTTAATTTCGACACTGAACTCGTGGTAGTCAGCAGTGAGGTCATAGCCCATGTCTTTGACAAACAAAGCGGTTTCGTAGTAGTAAACATAAAGTATAGTTGGATAAGCAGCGTTAACGTAAAAGGCGAGCACACTGGTGGACGATGAAATCTTGAAGGAAGTAGTAGCGTATTTGGAGGCTGGTTTCAACATCACAGCAAAAGTACCTTCGACAACATCGAAATCTGATGTTGCGACGGAATAGGATGTTTTATCAACTGGTGTTGTGAGAGAAAAAACGTTGTTTTGAAGTGATGAGGAACCACCGTTGTTTGACTGAAGGTAGAAGGATGCTGGCAAGCCACTCTCGAAAGGGATTTGCACTTTGTTGGAGGTACCTGTACCGTAACTCACGTCGAAGGCGGTGGCGACGGTTAATAAAAGAAGTATGTTTATGAAGAAATTCATTTTGTATTAGTCTATATTGAAGTGGGCGAATCTCTATGTAATTGGGAATAAATGGATTAAAGAACAAGAATTAAAATAAAAAAAAGACCCTTTAGAGACTCTTAGCATTCACTTGATTGAAGAAGAAAAGGCCTTGTTTTTATATTTCCTCCTGAAAGCTCGAGGTGTGTTTCAAGAATACTAGAAGATAAAAAGGGCAGCTACCTATAAATTGAGACGTTTCAAGATGTATGCACAGAAAGAAAAAACCCAATTCGTCAGGACGTCCAAATACGGAAGCATGTTGAAATTTAGAATGTCTTGTTTCATGTTGAGCTAATCATGCATAACCTGCAGAAAGTACCCTTAAATGCACTTTCTTTCAGAGCCATCACTGCAGATAAAATTAATGCGATACATTAGTTGAAACTTGTTTGTGGGAGCCGTTACACTTACTTGGGGGAAAAATAAGACTGTAACATGTATATTGGCTCTTTAATGGGACATATCATCTATTGTGCAGAATATTATGCTTGTTTCAACCAGTTCAATGCCGGCCATGAAATGTCCATGTATAACATGACACTAATTCGGAAGTACCCATAGCAGGTTCCTGCCCATTCCGGGAGACATTAATTAACAATTCATGGATTCATGTACTTACTTGTTTAGCGCGAGAATAAAACAGAGGCCCATTTCGCTTTTTGAAGCCGGACTTGCATGGAAATCGAGGCCTATTTGTGACGTATGTTTTCGTGTGTTTCCAAGTGGACAGCAATGGCTCGCGTGACGGTACAAAGACTGCCAGCTGAATGGCAGCAGCCAGGGCCCAGGCAAAGACCCATTTCACAGATTGCTGGGACATGCAGGCTTCCTGGTAGAGCTCGGAAGGAACAGCACTATTTCACCAAAATATGTTTCTCTCTTGATAGCAGAAACTGCTTGCTCATTACGGGCGTACTGGAAGAAACCCGACTTGGTGCACCGACTTCGAGTGCATCTGAGGGTGTACGGATGGCGATGGATAGTATATACGATTCGTCAAGTCATGAGAATGAAAACGGGCAAAACAAGCAATTGTTTCAATAAGGTCACAAGACTGCTCATATTTGAATTTTCCACTACGTACTCGTGAATTTTCGCTGATATGTAGTAGAATTGGTAGACCCATTTCTGAGTACAGGCCTGCCTTACCCTATCTCATTATGATGAAAGGCTACCAAGAAACCTCAGATTTCTGCAAATTTTTGAAGTGACCTATCTACTTAGTCTTCTTTCACATGCTCAATATAATTCCGCACTTTCTACCACATACCATACTTGATAATACTACACACCACTATCTGTAATAAGTGATCTTTGTAAATGTTAATACATGCTGATTACTATTTCTACTTCTGGTGACTGCATGTTGGTATATTTTGATTAAAAATAACCGGTCCGGCCGTTCTACATTATGTTTTGGGTGCTCGTAACCATTTAATATTCTTCTCTTTTCTTCTTATTATACAAAAAAAAAAATTTTCGAATATTTGTGAGTCAATGAATCATTAACCTGCAACCGATATGTCTAATAAGCATCCCTCCACAAAATTAATATTTCAGGGTTAGCTTAGTATTGGGGGATACCTTTGTGGAATAAGAATAATAACAAAGGATAAGAGACAATTCAGTGCATTTACTTAAAAGATGAGCTGCTCAAATCAAACTTTACCTAACATTACGGTTTTGATTAGTGGAAACGGATCGAACTTGCAGGCCTTGATAGATGCGGTCAAAGAAGGAAGCTTGAAAGCTAATATCGCCTTAGTGATTTCATCATCTGCCGATGCCTACGGGTTGACAAGAGCTTCAAACGCAGGAATTAAAACCAAGGTGCATAGTTTGAAGGCATACTATGGCAAACTCCCGAAGACAGACGACGCTGATGAAAAGAAGACGCTACGTTCCAAAGCCAGAGAAGAATTTAATACAGACTTGCTAAACATTATTTTGCATGGTAAGGAAAAACTTGATGATGAGGTTGGAGTGAAGGGCTTTGTAAAGCCGCAATTGATTGTGTGTGCCGGCTGGATGCTAATCTTGTCCAAATCCTTTTTGACGCAACTAAAACAGGTATCTTCTATTCCTATCATTAACTTGCATCCGGCATTGCCAGGCCAATTTGAAGGGATAAATGCCATAGAGCGTAGTTGGGCCGCTGCCCAAGCAGGAGAAGTTGACAAAACAGGTATCATGATCCATAAAGTTATCCCTGAAGTTGACAAGGGTGAGCCATTGCTTGTGAAAGAGTTGGAAGTCATTAAAGGTGAAACCTTAGAAAGCTATGGAACTAGAGTACATTCCACCGAACATTTGGCTATTGTCGAAGGTACAATCAAAGCACTTAAAACTTTGGTATAAGTTGAAAGAAATTCAGCTTTTGAATTATAATATTAATGAGCAAACTAGGTTCAGTTTTTAGTAAATAGTCAAGTATGTCTTCTAGTGAGTCTTTCTCCAAAGGAATTTTAATTACAAATTTAAATTGCTTGGTTCCTCGTGAGAAGTTCTTGTAATAAATATCATAATAAGTGACCATTGAGTTGTTTTTTTTCTTTTTTTTTTTCTTTTTTTTTTTCTTTTTTTGCATTTATTCAGTAGAAAAATATATGTGTGTATATATATATTTCAGAATGATTATATATCTATTATGAAACCTAAATTTATGAATCAATCTCCATTGCTACGACTTCTTCTTCAACATCCACCATGCTGTATATACTTTCTTTCAAAACGGCACTCGTACCTCTCTTGAATTTGTATGTCTTAGCCTTTTGGGATCTCACATTAGGAGTAATATAGTTTCTTAAAAGCTGTGCGTCTTTACCAGTTTCCATCACACAAACATCAACATTGGAACCCGAACCTAAATCATTCCAGATACCAGCTTGTATGGCGTCTGTGCATAACTTGACACACTCATCTTTAGATAAACCTTCTTTCCATCTGCTTTCAAAGACAGCAATGGCAGCTAAGGAACCGGATCCCAAGGTTTGATACGGACCCACATCAGTGCTACCATGTGCATGAATGGAAAACAAGTGGGGCCCAGAAGGGTCCACACCAGCGACAATCAAGTATGCACCAACATGACCTTGGTATTTGAACAAATGTTGCTTCAACATGGTCAAGGAAGCCATCACGCGAGGCTCTCTACTTGTGTAAAGCGAATGGAGCTCCAAGTTGGACGCAATCAACTCGGTCACCTTGGCGGTGTCAGCAGCAGTACCTGCACCGGCACACCAGATCTTTGGACTCAAACGATGCAATTTTTCGCAATTCTTGTCAGCCACAATAGGGCCTGTGGTTGCTCTTGTGTCCGCGGCAAGGATGACACCGCCGTCGAACATACAACCTACGATGGTGGTACCTGTGGAGGTGGCCTGTGGCACGATGTTCTTGGAGGCCAAATACTGGTTTCTTTGGAAATTGTCAAAGGATAAGCCTGTCATTGGGTCTCTGATTATCTGTAATTTAATATATACCGGCTAATATCTATGGAAATGATGGTTCTGATGACAATGATTAAACTATACTTTTCTTACCTAATATAGACCATACCCTGCCAATATATATATGCCTTTGCAAAGATTTACTTATTTTGCCACTTTACCACTCAGAAGAAAGGCCGAAAAGCTTGAAAAAAATAAAATAAAAATAAAAATAAAAAATAAAATAAAATAAAAGATTATGCAGCCCCTGCTGTTGTGTCACGTGATATTACAATAGGGGCTTATAACCTACCGATTTTATTTTGTTGTTCTCAACATTAACAAAAACTAAAAAAAAAATTTACCGCCAAAAAAAGAGTTTTGTTGTTAAAAAGAATGCCATAAAAAAAATTGGTGAAAAAAGAAACCTCATACATAAAAACTGATATTTGTAAATGAGATAACCTTATATTTTGCAACAATAGCAAGAAATCTTGGATACCTACATATTTGTTGTTGAAAGATCTACTATCTTCAGGAATTGCAAAGATCAACCGTTTGTGTATTTTTTCTCTCTTGTCTAAGGTTTTGCCCGGATCTTTTGATTGATTTCTCAGAGCATTACGCATCCTCAAAATGCTGGTTGATCCTTACTCGTACACCTGCTTCAGCAGAGTGAAGACGCTCTTCTTGCCGGTGTCTAACTTGTCAGCTGGTGAGTTCTACTCGTACTTTGACCACTTCAAGGCGATAAATAGGGTCAGATTGTCCGACATTTCGCCGCCCAATGGCACCACCATCAACAAGTTCAATCCACAGGCCTTTCCCAGCGGCAATCTATTGTTCTATCATCAATTGTCCCAGATAAACCACCAGGAGATCTTTTTGCAGGACTTCGAGCCTTTCCGCAAGATATTCGTCATTGTTGGTTGCATCAGATACTCGAAGGATTTGACCGTGGATACGCTCAAATGGCACTTGAAGAACTTGAAAAAAGTGTTCAAATATTCCATAGTTTATGATATCGTGGTCTTGGACTGCCCCGATGATGACTCTACTTTGAAGGACTCCATTAACTATCCAAATATTCATTTCCACTCGATCAGTAGCAATAATTCAGAGTATAATATTTTGTGTGATATTGGCCACAATTTCATTGAAAACTTGCATTCCTACGCAGAATCATACCAACATGTCACTCTTAGATCTCCCGGTTCTATCAATTCCACTGATGTGCTAAAAATTACAGTTATCAACAATAATAATAACTCTGTGACTAATCCGGGCCTTTCTCGCAGTAATAGTGGACTCGTCACAACTAACAATAATAACGACAATAATGAGATTGACAGCGCCAATAATAATGCTTTAGCTGCTACTTTGAATGGAAGTCGCAATGGAAGTTCGGCAAATCTTCCTGACATGAATGATGAGCAAAATTTGCTGTCCCCTGCTAATGACACATCTAATAACAACAACAATAATAGTAACAGTAAAAAGAAAGAAGCCAAAAATAAGGGTCGTCATTTGAAAATCAATGGTAATTTTTATTTATTGTCGGGCAGATATGTGGATGCATTACAAAACTTTGCTGAAGCGTTGCCTCTTCTTAAGTCAGCTAATGACTACCTTTGGCTTGCAAACACGTTGGAATGTTTGGGTGTTTGTTTAGTGTTATTAGATCAGTTATCTGCTACTTATACATTTCCTCAAGCTTTATTGAAATTCCTAACTAATAAAGATGGTAAAAAATCAACGAGTAGTAATTTAAATTTGCAAGTCCCTGAAATTATTGAACAGATAACAAATAAAACTCTTTTGTTTTATTCATTCACATTTATCAATTACGAAGATTACGTTCCTCAATTAGTGTATTGCGAATGTATTTTAAGATACGTGAAATTTATGGCTACTATCCATTTAAGCGATGGTTACACTCAGCAAGCATTGGATCATATTGTATTAAATGCAAAAATTATAGAACCAAAAATTAATGAGTTTTTCTTTAAGAAAGTAGAAATTTATGATTTCAGCATTAAGGTTTTCTCCGTTCAGTTGGCAAATATGACTATCCAAAATCAATGTAAGATTTATGTGGCATTAGCTGCTATTTATAATGATTTAGGTTACCATAGAAAAAAGACGTTCATGATACGTACTTTGCTTTTGAAATGGTTATCTCATAATTCTTCTCCTACTAATAAAAAGAACATAAATACCGCAAGCTTTGATTTCACTTCATCCTTGCTATCATCAAATTTCTCTTTTAGTAATGAAACCAATATCTCTGATTTTACTGATGATGAATTCTCTCAATTTAGTTATCCTCAACAGCCTATACTTAATGACGCTTCGTCTAATCAAAGAGCAGCTAACAATGGATTGATCTTTTTATTGGAAACAATGGTGCAAATTTATGGTATTCTGAATAATTCCAAACCAACTAATGGCTCTAAGAACAATGCACCATGGTTTGTAATACATAAAAATATCCTTTATCTTTGTGTGAATCTTTGTTTTCAACTCTTGCATCTTCGAGGCATAATCTACTTCTCGCTGATTCTTCTAGCAAACTATGTCAACGTGTTAACCGGTGATGAACAAAAAAAAATTTACCAACTAGTAAAGGATTGTTTACGAAAAAATGTCAATAACTCAGATGTGTCACATATTCGTTGGTGGGATCCTTATTTAATAAGAGAGATTGAAGTTTTGGATGATTTTGATGCAGGTTTGACACCATATAGAGGTGGTACTAGCACCGTTTCCGTGAAAAAAGGACAAAACTCTACGGCACCAACGTCCACCACTGCTACAAAAAGTCCGTTTTATTTCAATCCTTTTGAGAAAAAAAATGAATCTGATAAAGCAGTCACTTCAACTAGACAGATCATTCCATATGCTTACAGCAGTTTAAACAACGATGCAAAGGCAGAAGAAAACTCAACTGATGATACTGATGGGTTTGTATTCACTGATGATAATGATGATAGTAAGAAAGAAGAACATTTGGAGGATGTTCTTGAAGAAGTTTTCACTGATATCCTATTGGTTCAAAATGAAATATTTACACTTTTAGTCACTGTTCAAAATCCATTCCTGTTTGACATTGAATTATCAGATATACAAATTATGACTTCTGAAAAAAGTGTTAAAGTTGAAACCTTGCCTACAGAAAATTTCACTATCACAGCAGACGGTATTCAAGTTTTACATATTCTTTGTAAACCATCTGGTTTTGGTGAATTGCAGATTATTGGAGCTAATATTAAAATTTTGGATACCCTGCAGTTTTTCAAAATTATAAATTCAGAAAAGATTACAGTTTTACCTAAGATAAAATCACATGGATTGTCGCAAACTACTAGAGACTTTGATAAGTTGAGCATAAACTCTGCTGATATTATATCTGATATTGAAATTGCTCAAAAAGTGTTATTTAAAAATTTGAATTTGACTGTTATAACACCTCAACCAATTCTTTCTCTTATTGATCTATCGTTGAATAATGGTTGGATTATGCTTTTGGAGGGTGAAAAGTCAAGTTTCAATATTCTTTTGAAGAATCTTAGTGATATTAAAATTAACTATTTGGCATTTAGCTTTACTGATTCTACAATTGAACCTTTAAATAAAGCCCTTCAACAGCAACTGCTGCGTGACTTGCCAATCAATGAAACTTATGAAATCGAATATTATTTGCTCAAAAGAAAGCCTTTAAGAGTTCAAAAAGGTGAAGTTGAAAAATTGAAATTCATTAAACCATTGGATTATCTCAGTTTGGGTTTTGATATCAAGGGTAAAAGAGGTATGCGTGATGCTCAAGTCATTTTAGAATATGGTAATCATATAACTACTGATCCAAATTCCTCAGAATACAGCAACTTCTACCGTCGTATCAGTATTCCAATTTCCGTCACTGTTTCTCCCTCTATTGAACTTGCAGGTTGTGATCTTATTCCATTATTTAATAACGTTGATGCTTTAAGCGCTGATAGCGTTAGTAGTATTTCAGCAAGTATAGGTAATAATGATATGCATATTTGGTCCTATTTGAACAAGAGAACTAAAAAAATCAGTGACTATTGTTTACTTGTGATTGATTTAAGAAATTCATGGAACCAGAAGTTTAAAGTCGTTTTGAAATCTAGTGATTTTGTATTCGCAACAAGCGAAGAACTAAACAATAGTGATAATGCTGATAAATTGCATTATGAAGATGATGAAAATCATAAAGAAGATGAATATGTTGTCTCAGAAACTATTGCTCCAGGCCATACAGAAAGATTTATTTTACCTATCAAAAGAATAGAATTCAGTACTGAATATCTTGACAGAGCTATTCCTAGTTTGAGAAACAAGCAATTTATTGTTCAAGATACAAAATACTCTAAGCAAGAATATAAATACATTAGAGAAGCTTTCTGGTATAGAAAAGAATTATTGAGACATATAAAAGGTAAATGGATAGAAGAAGGAAGCTCACGTGAAGGGCATATTGAATTACGTGGTATCCGTTTGTCTCAAAGAATGGTCAGTGTTTTAAGAATTGAAAAAATTGGTATTGAAATGTGTATTTTTGGTGGAAACACAAAAAACAATGGTTTCTATTGGGAAGTTACTACAGAAGACTTTGTCACTGTTAAGACAAAGATCACCAATAGAAGTAACTATACTTTGAAAGGTATTCTAAGACATGTTCCATTAAGTAGTGGTATGGGTGGCTCTTTAGATCGTAAATTGATTTATAATGGTGTATTGCAAGTTAATGTGAATGAAATTGCTCCTGGCGAAAGTGAGGAAGTCGAATTAGGTATTGTTATCTTAGAAAAAGGTGAATATGAGTGGGGAGCGATTTTTGATGAGCTGCTTTTCAATAATGAAAATGTAGACTTGCAACACACTCAAAGAGAACCATTGTTTATTAGAGCTGTTTAAATAATTAAAATTTCTCGTTATGTTTGAATCCATTCTGAATACTATAATTGTTACACGTTCGAAAATTGTAGATGTAGATGATGAAAAGTATATTCGTTATCCAATGATATATCAAAAAATAAAGCCGATAAAATGAAAAGTTGTAAGAAAAATGAGATGAAAAAATGTCAAAGAAACGAGGGTAGATGAGTTATAAATTAAAAAGCTAAATAAAAATAAGGAAAATCCAACTGAGGAAGAGTGTAATAATAAAAAGATTAGGTTAGTTCATGAATTCCGTAAACAAAAAAATCGAGGAAGTTATTCCAATAATAATTCTTCACACTGTTTCAAATCTTCTTGCGGAAACATAGAAGAAAATATTTCAGTAAAAAAAGCTTCTTCATTTTCGTCATTGGATGTGGATGGAGCTAACAGATCTTTGATGATTGTACCATTTTCAGAGTCAACTGTTCTCTTGTAGGCTGGTTTTCCAGAAATAGCAATCTTAGTTCTTAACAGACCAGTACCAAAATTACCTGCCTCGCTTAAATGTAACTGAGCAGTACCGTTTTGTCCATATCTGTTGAATTCCAAAACTTTTTTAATTCCTGATGAAGATCTGGAGAAAGAAGAAGCTTGAACAAGAGTGACATTAACTATAGTTTCAGCAATTGGAGTGTCATCAATATCCAAATTAATAATTGTAGAGTATTTGGATGAAGTTTCGTAAGAACAGATAACAGTGTCTGTGAGTAAAGTAGCAAGAGATACTTTGTTGGAATTTTTGATGTTAGAGACAAGAGACAGACTAGCGCCAAATTTTCTATAATTTTGAATGTTACTGAGCTTAACAGAGTTTTCGGAGGTGTAACTGAAGGTGACGTTGGCACCATCAATAGTATATTTGAAAGAAGCGCCATTAGATGTTGATTCTTTGTGAGTGGCAATTTGAATAATCTTCATTGGAGATGATGGTGGGGAAATAACAATATCTTTTGGTGGAGATTCTGGACTCGGTGGCAAAGCAGCACCAGAACTGAAAGTAACATTTTCATTAGACCAAGATAATAAACTAGCACTAGCTATCCAGTTTTCTCCGGCAGTAGTATCAGATGGAGGATGTGGTGGATAAATTGGGAACAGAGGGTATTGGCTACCAGTTTCAACAACAACTTTAAGAGAAGCAGAAGAAGTCCATAACAATGGTAAGAAAGTTGTCAAGTCAACATCAATATGACCAACATCAAAAGCACCAGTACCGACAACCGCGCTCCAAAGAGTTGGCAGAATACCGCCAGTGTAAATAACTGGTTTTGGAGATTGAACAGAGACTAATTGATCATTGATGTAAACCTTGACGATTCTGACGGGTCCTTTACCAATTTTAGAGCCAAGCTTATCCTTATTGGCATCAATTACATTAGAATACCAAAATTCTTCATCGGCATTACCCAGAATGAAAAGTCTGAAGACAGCAGCAACAGTGGTATCATCTAATATTGGCAATTCAACGTCAAGTGAATCAGATGGAAGGTAAACTAAAGGAGTTTTAGCTCCGACGGTCAATGGAGTAATAAGAGTAGCAGGGCTGCTCAAAACTGAAAACAATGCTGCCAAGGTGGTAGTGTTAATACTTGTTTTATCAATAGAGTTCAACAAAATAGAGGAGCTTTCGTCTTCAACCGCAGCGACAATGTTGTAATAAGAGATGGTAATAGAGACGTTGAAAGCACCGGTTAATTTATCATCAACTATGTTGTCCAATTGATAAACCAATGAACCAGCGGTTTTGAACAAATACAAGTAATCTGATAAATCTTTGGAAATAGTGGAGGTGATATTACGATTACCTGGTTCAGCTGTGGATGATCTTAAAATAGACACATCGTTCAAGAACAAGTGAGATAAACGGTCGTATTGAACACCAGTGGAGTTGGTGGTAATGTTAACAACAACTTTGTTGAATTCCACGGAAGGAGGGGTGTAGTCTGCGATAGCTGGTTTGCCCCATGAATTGCCAAACGAATGGTCAGCGATGATTTTACTTTGGTAAACTGGGACAGCAGCAGTGATATAAGTAGGCAAAGGAGCAGAGACTTCTATAACTTCTTGCACCGTGCTGACATCTGCAGCTGGGCTGAAGTTAACGGCAACATCTTCTAAAAGATAATCAGCGATTTTCAAATGGGCTGGGGCTGGGGCTGAGGCTGGAAGAGTTGAAAAAAAACTGCCAGTCGAGTTCAATAAGCGTTCTGCACTTCCATTCAAATACAAAAGAACGAGACAGCCAACAATAACGGAGAATTGAGAGAATTTTCTCAACCAGGAAGACTTTGGCGCAGCAACTGGCTCGCTGTAGACAGGGATGTAACCTTTATTCATTTTCGAGTAACTAAGTAGTTGATAGTGTGTAATAAGAATAGTAGCAATGAGAATACTTTATTGAATGAACTGAGCAAAAAAAAAAAAAATGTCTGAAATTTAGTAGATATCGTCAGATATAAATACCGTTACAAATGATAATGTTTTTTTTTTGCTAAATATAAAGGATATATACAGCTGAAAAAGGGGGTGGAAAAGACACAACAGACAGACAGACAGACAGACAAAATACAATTGTGCAATGTCATATCGGAGAGCCGTGATAATGCTTCTATTAATTTATTGCCTATTACGGCATATGTGACTAGCCGATGAGCACAAATATCACAGCAAGTTCGTTGCGAATGCTAATTATGTGACCCTAAATGCACAAAGGCACTCCGGACAAAATATTAAGGTTTGAACACAATAACAAGTCATCCTATGATAATCCAAAAAGAAAAAGCTACACTTGTCATGTTAAAAAATCGTTATCTAGATGCATCGCAATAAAAAAACACGAATTATATGCGGTCTAATGCATTGCTCTGCTTTATGCTGCACCTTTTCGCCGGCACGCCGGAGGTCTGTTCTTAGGTTATTGTTTTTTTTTTCTTTGGCTTCTCCCTCGGTACCGCCTTTGGCGTCTTAAGCTTCAACTTGCTGGTATCAATAAGGTTTACCGTTAAAAAGCAAGCCAGCAAACAAATATACCATGAGCAGTATACTAGCTTATATATTCCAACCGCGGTTGGTAGACTGAGCCAGTACATGCAAATTGCTTGGTTGCATGCCAAATCAAGTGAAGTACTCTTGATATGCCGCCCGAAAGGGATGTTGGTTGATCACGTAGTAGAGCTGATTGTGGGCGTCTCTTCAAGTTGAGGTGGTGAGTGTTTTCTCGAAGCTGCTGTTCAAACGGTACTGCTATCGTCGTCTGTTTGGGTTGGCGTATCGATACCCGCTCCGCGGCCATATCTGAATGTTCTTGAGCAAGCCAAGCATCTTTGAATCATTTGTGGACGGTAGCTAGGTAAATGGCAAGTTGTCGCTCGCTAACAAATGAACCACAGCGCGTAGATTATACGCTTTCGAACTTATGTTGTAATTATTTTGATTTTATTTTGTGTTATGTTACTTCAGCTTCAAGTTTATTATTATTTTTCTTTACAATTGTATCACAAACAACTTGATACCGCTTGTGTTCTCCTTTAGGTTTTTGGCGTGTATTTTCTCAGACACGTCCAACATGTACTTTTCAAAATCTTCTCTCGATTCGTTGCCTTTGCGCGGCTCAACATACACCAGTATTTTTTGTAAGCTTTTCAGAAAGGTTTTCGGAATGACTGGGATGTTGGAGTTTCTCTTCAAGGATATTGATAAGTTTCTCACATTATTCAGGTGGGGTATTTTATTTGAGTAATTTGTCTCGTAACTATGTAAGTTTCTACACTTTGAAATAATCTCAAAGTTACTCGGATTCACGAATTTGTTGTCGAATTTCAAAAATCGAAGCTTTTTGATAAACAGATGTGAATCTCTGTAATAGTCCAAGTTCTCGCGTGTGGCGATCACAAATTCTCTATTAAACTGTCTCTCATCGTTTATGTTTTCTAAGCCACCGCAGAAGTTATACTTCAACTTAAAAAATTTCTCATCCAAAAATTTATTGGAAGAAGTTAGATGTCTTGAGTAGCAGTTCAAAATAAATGGGATTTTATCTGGTGTCTTGTTCAAAGTTTGGATAAGGATAACATTTTCAAAGATCTTGGACCCGATAATTTGATAATAAATAGGATTTAAAACCAATGTATCATAATAATATATGAAGAAAATAAATTTTTTGTTCAAGTTCCACGTTCTGATGGTTTCTTCAAACTTTTGAATAACTGGTATTTGGCCTGCAAGAAATAACTCTCTTTTGCTACTGATAAGTTTCATTATTGTGTTCAAATATTTGAATGTTCCATGAAACTTGACATCCCAATCATCATTTTCTAAACGCGTCTGTATCTTATCTTCTACACCATCATCCAAGTACATTTTTTCCCCTCTTGAAAGAGATATCTGGATTTGCTTCAAAAAAATAATATTGAAATTTAGAACAAACAGATACTACTCAATATTTTACACAGACTTTTTTTTTTATATTATTTTTTAATAATGCTCTATTCGATTGTATTTTTTAATATATTGTTTTCCAAAACGAAAACACGTATAATATCTTTTTGAGATAACTACAAAGGTATCAAAGATATGATAGATATAATAACCGCTGTTCAAACACGCCTGTTCTTATTGTTTTTGAGTATTATCTGAAATAAAATGATTTGATATTTGCAGTTTATTTATTTATTTTATAGCTTTTGATTCGACCAAATTTCATAAGGTTAAGAATGATTTCGCGTCTCTTTTTTTTTCCATACACACATAAAAAAAAAACAAAAGAAGAATTTCTGACTCATTGATTTAAAAAGAAAAAAAAATTCATTGAAAATTAATCATGAAAAAGTGACTGCTTTCTATATTCACTTTGCTTAGACATATATAAATGTATCTATTACTGTACGTCAAAATATTGGTTTCACATTCATTTCAACTCTCATTTTCTAAAGATAAGGTTCTTGGTCCATAAAAAAAATACTTTATTCATCAAATATGGTAAAAGTTAATACTCAATTTATCAGAAAATTTTCTGGATCCACAATTTCAAAAAGAAAACATTTAATTTCTATCTCTGATCTTACTAATGAGGAACTTCACTCTTTAGTTACCAGAGCTGCATTTTATAAGTCTCAAATTAAAAGCAATGCTCAGGTGCCGCTTCCACAGCCTCTTCTAGGCAAAACTTTAGCCTTACTTTTTACCAAAAGATCTACTAGAACTAGAATTTCTTCAGAAGCTGCTACCAACTACTTTGGTGGTCATCCTTTGTTTCTAGGATCGAATGATATTCAGTTAGGTGTCAACGAGTCTTTTTACGATTCCACTAAAGTAATTTCCTCCATGACCGCAGGTATCTTTGCTAGAGTTAACTCCCATAGTGATATTCAAGAATTGGTGAAACACAGTTCTGTTCCGATTATTAACTCCTTATGCGACAGATTCCATCCTTTACAAGCTATTTGTGATTTATTGACTATTAAAGAAGCTTTCAATGTCACGGAAAACACCGGATTAAAAGGTAAAAAGTTGACTTGGATCGGCGACGCAAATAACGTCATTAATGATTTATCTGTTGCTGCATTAAAATATGGTATGGATGTCTCCGTAGCAATTCCAAAATCTTATACATTCGACAAAGAAGTTCTTGAAACCGCTTACAAATTAGCTGCAGACCAAGGTGCCAAATTCGAAGTCATTAACGACCCAGTTGCGGCTTTAGAAAATGCTTCTGTTATTGTAACCGATACTTTTGTCTCAATGGGCGAAGAACTGCAAACGAAAGAAAAATTGCTCAAGTTTGCCGGATTTCAAATTAACTCAGATTTGATATCAAAAAGCAATGTCAACCCAGATTGGAAGTTTATGCATTGCTTACCAAGACATAACCAGGAAGTCAGTGATGAAGTGTTTTACAGTGAGAAGTCTATAGTTTTCACAGAAGCCGAGAATAGATTATACGCTGCAATTTCTGCCATTGAAGCTTTCATTGTCAATGATGGTAAGTTCTTATGAGTAAATCTTGTTTGTAATTATTTCGCATATATATGTATGCCAAACATTAATATTAGCACTTTGCCATTCATTAAATGCATATTTTCATATACCGGGTTTGACACTCTTTGGTATTGAATTACCTGTCATATTAATGATTTCTATTGTATTTATTTTCAGGTTACACAAGATCATTCATGAGTTTTCTATGGAAATTATATATCACTTTCCGGTAAATTTTAAAGTAACTTTCAAGTTCACCAAACAGAATATGAAAACCAAAATATGACACATATACCGTTATTACTATAGTACTCTTCTAAGAAATACTTAACATCTTTTGAATTTATTTATTAGGTTATACATAGATTTGTTTGCTCTTATTTTTTTTTTTTAAAAATTTGAAGTCAGAATGCAGGATCATGTATCAGCAACTTGTGATTCACTTATTTTTTGAACGCCTGAAAATATTCTTAGGGATATTATTATCCTTATTTTTTTTCAACATGCATAAATACAGCAGGAAAAAAGTAAGTGAAAAGTGAGAACCCTTCTATTCATTCGTTCCAATCTAAGAAATTCAAGTTACTATTTGATGCTGGATTGCATTCTTCAGCTTATTCAATATTCCTTTTCTGGCATTACTATTTTTACTTTTTCTGATAGTTTGCATGTATATGAAGATGTTTTATTTTTAGAACATTGGTTACTTTAATTTTAATCATTAGTACTTTCTTTCCTTTCTTTATTATAAATAAAATATAAGATCCCCATCATTTAACTTTACTGTTAATATTTATTGTCTCTTAAGTTTGTTTTACAATAAAACTTGTTAATTTTCATTTTCTTATTCTTATTATTAGCGTTATTGCTCGGTCACTAGCCATTATATTACCACTTCCTACGTAGACGTTCCAATCATACAATTTATTACGCTCATTTAACATTCAATTTAAATCACCATGTCCTTAAATCAACTTAAACAAACCATGGATCAATTAGCCAAATTAAATATAGACGGTAAAAGTGACTCCCAGTTTTTTTTATTCTATAAAGATGAAAAAAATGGAGAACATTGCATAACATGTGATAAATTCATTCTTTACAAGAAACTTATAACAGATTCACTCCATAAAATACTTAATGACGTCAAAATAACAAAAATAAATATTGATAATCTAAGTTGCGAATATTTTGCAAAATATCAACTTATTAAAGGATATCAAAAGCTGAAAAGAATTTCAATAAACAACCCAGAAACTATCGAATTACAATTTTTTGAACTTTTTAATAAGGTTCAGCAAGTAGCATGCAAAGAAATTGCAAAAGCTTGGATTAAAACCATTGAACCAAACAAACAAACATCATATCCTTATAAACTGGGCAATGCTGCACGTCCACCCTGGTGGCCAGAAACCATAAAACATAAAGAGCCAGATCATATTAGAAAAGAGGAAAGAATAAATTTATTGACAACTATTTGCAGAACCGAATTGAGTAAATTTAATACAGTCGGTGAAATTAAAGATGACTCTGAGATCAGCGAAGATTGTATTGCTATAAAGCTAATGGCATGTGAAAAACTAGTCTCCGAAATACTTGATGATGATAAGAGGCAAATATTAAGAGAAATATATTACTTGTCTTATCAAGAACATCTATATCATACCGGTAAAATGGAATCTTCATTCGTTACGGTGACTGATCTTTTTTCTAGTTTGGGAAAAAAGAATTATAAGGTCAACTCAATGTCAATAGGCAATTCTAAGACAGTTTCTAAGGGAAAGAAAACCACAAAGCCAAATAGTACTGCAGTTATAAGTACTCCTTCAAACTTACCTCAAAGGAATGGGAAGTTCAATTCATTTAAATCACTATCTTATATCCCGGTAGCGGGCTCTGGTGTTATTAATTATGGTGCCAAAAACAAAGATACAAATTTTTCTCTGAAAAGAAAGAATATTCAAATGGAAAATATGATAAACTCTTTGCTAGATGAAACTCCATCTAAATTGCCAAAGAGACAAAAGATATCTATTTCACCAATATCTTTTGATTATAATTTGAAAACACCTGTGTTCTCAAATAGTTCTTTTGCTTCTACTGTTTTTTCTGAGACTGATATAACTGTGACATCTCCATTTGACAATGTTATTATGAAGAATAAAAAAGAAAGAAATACCATGGATATTTCTGACTTTAATTTCAATGTCATTCTTCCATCTTCTACCCCATGCAAATCTCGTGTTACATTTTCACAGCCTGAAAATGAAAAGGCAAATGAGCAAAAGGTAAAAGAAAAAAATTCCCCGTTTATTGCAACGCCATTGAAAAACAAGCCAGTAAAACCTAAAATGAAGCTTAGTGCTATCAAGACAAATTTTGACGATATGAAAACAACAATGGCGGCAGCAGTTAAATCTTCAATCATTATGTCTTCTAATTCTGCTATTAAAGCTGCATCGTTTTTTGGAATACCATTAACAGCTTCTTGGAAGAAATTTTCTCCTAAAAGCTTTGAATTAGTTTCGAATACCGTTCTTGATGCCCCCAAACTTTTTACGCCTAGAATATTTGAGTCTATAAATGCAAATTTCGAGCAGGTTGACATGGATTTTAATTACCTTTGGCCAGAATATATTTCCGGACAAGATAAATAAATAGATTTGAATTAAAATAAACTAATGTTAGAAATAAGAGAAAAAACGTGAAGTGTAAGATATTATTGACGTAGGTCTTTCGGAGTGTGTGCTAACGTTGAGGTGTTCCTTGTGTTGGCTTGAACGTGACTGACTAATGAATGTAAAAAAAAAGCATTCAAAGTAGTTTTATTGCTGAAAAAAGTTATAGTTTGCTTTGGGTAGCGCAATTCAAACTTTACAAGTGATGTATAAATTCTAATAATATAAAATTAAGATCTATTAATGAAAGAGGAAAAAAATAAACATAAATAAAAAGTTCTATAGGCGGTGTAATATTTTAAATCCTGTGAGATGAAAATGAGTTGGGAGTGGAGACAATAACATACGGAAAAATGAAGTCTTTTTTTTTGTAGGGATTCAAGTTGATACTGCAATCACAAATTAGGCCTAGCCTCTAGAGGTAGTAAGAGTAAGATATTTCGTGATAGTAGTAGTAGAATCCGGAGCTGGGGCGGCACCACCGTTACCAGCAATTGTACTCAACCATGAAAACGCAGCACCGTTGTATGTGGCTGTGATAGTGATAACGTTTCTTTTTTCAATTTGTTCTTCTTGAATGGAGGTCTTTTCAGTTTCCACACCTTGAACGATTTCAAGAAGACTGAGGGGAGATGGCGCCGCAAAGGCAGTACTAAAGATTAAAGCGGTGGCTGACACAATTGTTGAGAACTTCATTTTTCTTTATTTGATTGGTATTGGTATTGTCGGATTGGTTGGTAGTGTCGAATTGCTAGGATTTCCTTTTTTCAAAAAAAGAAGGTGAAAAAATACTAAGAATATGGCCATGTTACGACCAGGATTTGTGTAAGTTTAAATAACAAGAAAAATATCAAATACACAAAAAAGTTTTTAAATGGGCATATTGCAGCCAAACGTTACCAGATCTGGATGATGGAGAATACCACTAGTCAAGGTTATTTATTATATATAGATGAGAATCAGCCTCATATTACATAATAGGAACGCACGAATATGCATGTTGAAAAAAAAAGCACAAAGAAAGCAGCGCTCTTTGTACAGATTTATGTTAGCGCCAGAAACTAGTTGGCAAACTACATTTGGATGCATTGCGTTTGCACATTCTACAGTTGAAACCATCTTCTATGTTCTCTGGAATCATCAGACCAAAATTAATAAAAGGAACAGCATTTAGTACCAAGGTGTAACATATAGTGTAACAGGGTACTTTCAGGTCCACCGGGGAATTGTATACAAGTTGTACCTTTTATTTTCTTTCTGTGAGAAGGGTCTTGGAGGTTGTGCATAGAAATGGTCGTTGGTGGTCCCGCTAATAAATCGACACCAGAATGACCGTTCAAACGAAGCTATAAAGAGCGGTCTTGAAATTTCTGTCCGTGCTTGTGCTTGTGTTTGATTTTAGCCGAGGATCATTTCGTCCAACATATATGTAAAGATTATCGGCTACGAACGTCATTCCCGGCTTGTAAACGATAGAAGAATATACCGTTGGCATGGCATAACCTAATTCGCGTGGCTTCTTTTTGGATATAATGCCAGCAGCTAATGAGCAAATAACTGTCGTACGTAAAATATTTTCACCACGTGACCCAGACCGGCTCTCCGGCCAACACATGTTGGTTTTTCGCATCAATTTTTGTTTTTGTTTTTGTTTTTGTTTTTGTTCGCAATTTTTGATTTGACAGTATTCTACAAAAGTGAAAAAAGAACGTGATTGGCCTTCGTCAAAGTACAGCCATTTGTTCGTATACAAGTGAAGTAATCATTCGTCAAACAAAGCATTATATGCCCAAAAATAAGACAATACTATTTCTCAATTGAGCTAGCAGGTGGCAGCTAGTAGCAATTTCACAATTAACATAAAACCGATGCTCTGAGCATGACCATAACCAGACTTCCCTCTTTGTCGTTTTCGTTGCCTTCACGCCCGGAAACGATACCAATGCTCCAGAGAATAGAGATACCCACCGTTCTTCTAAACTTATGCTTTATTTGCACCGTGATATCTGTCAGTATCAGTTCGGTATGTATCTTTTACCATTTAATGAACTACAGAAAGCCGCTTCAGCAGCGCGTAATCATAAGGATCCTTCTCATAATTCCCATATATTCATCCATTTGTTATCTCAACTTGGTAGTTCCCAGCTTCATATCTAATATTCTTGAACCCATCAAAGAAATCTACGAGGCCTTTGTTTTGTACATGTTTTATTGTTTATTGACAGATTTGCTTGGCGGCGAAAGAAATATCATAATTATGACTGCTGGAAGAGCGCCTGTGAAGCACCTATTTCCTATGAGTTTGCTTGAAAAGCCTATAGATATAAGTGACCCGGAAAGTTTCTTGAAGGTCAAAAAATTCATCTTGCAATACGTTTGGTTGAAGCCTTTTTTATGCTTATTGTTTGCCATTAATAAGTTAGGTGTGCCCCAAGTAGATAACGAACCTACAGAATCGGTAGTGGCGGCAACATCGGGGGGTCCTTTAGTTTTTCTTCTTTCTTTTACCTTTTGGATCAACGTGATTTACAATATCAGTGTTAGTTTGTCACTTTATTATTTGGGGCTATTTTGGAGATGCCTATACGTTGATTTAATACCATTCAATCCATGGGCAAAATTTTTGTGTGTCAAACTAATAATCTTTGCATCTTATTGGCAAGGAGTTTTGTTAGCCATTTTGAATTATTTCAATTTTTTTAAAGAATCTTCAGAATCTATTCAAAATATAATCTTGTGTTTTGAATTGGTGGGTTTTGCCATCGGGCATTGGCATGCCTTTAACTTTAAAGATTTCACCATTCAAAACTTGCATTCGTCCAGACTTTCTTTTGTCACTGCTATACGAGACGTCGTTGGTATAAATGACTTAATTTATGATTTTAACATCACCTTTAAAACAGGCCAGAAATTATATAATTTCAGAAATTACGAAAGTGTGGATACCATAGGGAAAATTAGTCACTTGGATACTTTGACAAGACATAAGAAATTGAATCAAGGTATGAGATATTTTAAAGACGATGATGGTAAGACTAGCGCGTATTGGATTACGGATAACAGCGCGAGAAGTAGCAATGTCAATAACGCCGATGCTGCTGGTAATGTCTCGAGTAACAGTAGTATGTTCAATATGAGTAATTCAAGTGCCACAGAAGATTTCCAGGATAATTCGTTAGATAATGTCACCATTAGTAGTAACAAAAGTTCGGCTAAAAGCAACAAGGCCGCTAAGAAGGGCAGAAACAAGAAACTTAAATCGCAGCTAGCTCAAGAGAAAAAGGTGGATCATATTAGGAAATCCACAAGGGATTTGTACAAACTAGACAGTAGGTCAACGGAGGATGTGCTACAGAACGACGTGAAGATGACCAAAGAGGATTTTTTGGAAGATAATAAGTTTTATATTCAGGCTATAAGGAAGAAACCATTTGGAGATGACAACTATCCAGTGATATCGGATGCTATGGGCTACATTTATTCCCCAGAATTTCAGCAAAGAAGACAAGAGGCGCTCATACGCAGATCATACGGCAGCATATCGCCTGTGTGAGATTTAAACGATCATACAGTATATCACTGCCAAATATATAGAAGAAGTAGTAAGTACGGCTAAAATAAAAGAAATTGAGTTAAAAGCAGAAAATTTCACGAGGTTTTTAAGTGGTAATTGACAGTGATGCTGCTGTAAATTTCAAAGCACGTGACATAAATACACTTGGCAATGCTCATAACTTTTTTTTTCTTTCTTTCTTTCTTTTCTTTTTTTTTTTTTAGGATTTTATGTGTCGCATAAAATTTTCTTTTATTTATGTGAATAAATAGGGGTTAATGTGAGATACAATAAATTATGGCTGGGAAAAATGTATATTTGACACAAGGATAAAAAAAGAAAAGAACAAAGATTAATATCTGTAGATATATCTAAAGGAATATACCAGCATTTTTGGAGCTGACACACTATATCATATATATCGTACACTGCTCATCAACAAACAAATCAGTATAGGAATAAAATAGCAGATTACAGTTAGCATAATGAGAACGTTATTAGACCAACCATTCTTCGAACACTCAGACCTCTCCTTCTTGAAGAAAAGAGACGACTACAATATTCCAGGTTGTGTGTCTTGCCCTGTGACTCCTCCTTCATGTAGCTGTAAGGCTCACCAGTCATGTACCCTTGTCGCCGGAACATGTGATAAATGTGCCTACAGCCAGTGCACGGACAACCCGACAACAGGTAGTTCCAAGAATATTGGCGGTATCGTCGGCGGGGTTGTTGGCGGTGTTTGTTTCATCGTCTTGATTGTGGGTTTCATTGTGTGGAGCCATCAAAAAAAGAAAAGATCCAACAGATTCTTGAGATTGGAAGCTCTAGATAAGGAAATCTTGGGTGAAGAAGGGGAAGAAGACGATGATGAGGATGCCTACCATGATGAAGACAGCCCTACTGCCAAGTTCGTTCCAAGGGTTCAGGTCGGGTCCGATTCCATTGCTTTAGCAAACCTTGCCAACAGAAACTATCAAAACTTTGACAGCCAAAGAAAAACTGCTTCCAACAACAATACTGATGTTTCTGAAAACACCGTTACTTCTCCTACTAACTCCACCAACAACATTAATAGCAAGAACAACAGAAAATCCATGACAAGTCCGCAACCAAGCAGCAACTACTCCGTTTCTGGATCCAAGTACAAGGGAAGAAGAGCTTCATCGTACAGAAATTCAACACGAACCATGTCATCTATTGCAACTAGTGCCTTATCTAGAGCCTCGAATATCATTCCTATCGCATACATTCCAGGTGTAAAAACCAAGAGTAACTCTACCTTGATTAACAACAGATTGATTAGAGATGATTACATCAACGAAGAAGACGATGATGACTATGAAAATGATAACAAGATTTCTAGACAAAAAACTTTTGTGGGAAGCCCATTATCTACTACTACAGCTGTCAGAGCTGTACCTAAATTAGTCGATGTTCAAAAGAAGACTACATTGTCACAATTCATCAACTCCTACGCTGATGATGATTCGATTACTACTGCTACTAGAGAAGACGATATGTCATCCTTGACATCCGCCGAGACTTTACGTAAGAACAATTTGAGTTTGAAAGCCTTAAATGATAAGCAATCTAGAGAACAAAAGAACAGATTGTCGTCCCATGGTTTAACACATATAATTGAAGAATATAATAACGATGATCAAAGTGACTTGATATCAATTGGATCAAACTCTGACGACGATCAAGATTACTATAATACATCTAAGAGAAACACTATCAGATCCTTTGTGAGTTCAAGTCTGAGACCAAGTTCTGGTCTTTTAAACAGTAGTGACATTAGAATTAACCCATTTGATGATGATAATCAACTTTAAATTTCCATTCACAAACTCTCATTTTTATACGATTCTTCTGTTTAATGACCATCTACAATAGGTACCTTATGTTTTGACTATTATTCTTTTTATAATCAATTTTATTTATTTATTTCATCAATGGACATTAAATAATTCTGATCATTACTGTCAAGATATAATAGCTATATCATATTATGTACGAAAAGCATAAATTTGCAACTATGACACAAGCCAAAGAAAGCCGGAAGTAATAACTCGACAAAAAACATTAGTAACAAGAAAATGATCAACAAGAGCATAATACAGTACCTGGTTGATACAAAATATTCAAATATAATAAATACTTCAACCATTTTATAAATTCAGAAGGACGCCAAAAAAAAGGTAAGCATTTAAGTTTATAAACTTATAACAGTTACTCTTTTATAAAACTTGAATATATACCACTATATAAATATTATACAATAAAATTACAATTTTTGATAACATTAAATCAAAGTAACAACTCGCACCTTATACAAAAAACTTTATAATATCTTTTCTATGACAAAAACTTGTCGTATTATGAGTAATACTGTGAGGCATTATTAACTAAGAGCCAAGAAGATTAGTAAGAATGTGCTTTATGATTAGTAAGAATTTGCCGTATTACTTATAATACAAATGCCGTTTGACCATTAGGCCAATTAGTTCCAATTAAGGGAACAATATTTTTATTTAAAGGACAAAATTCCTTTTCTACGTATATACAATTTTATTT
>JASTUI010000046.1:0-111204 GCA_031125405.1 Saccharomycopsis oosterbeekiorum
CCCTGGTGTACGCACAAATACTATATTTTAACAAGATATATTTAGCAAGTATTATCCCACATAATACTGGCTCAACAGTTGAGAAGTGTAGAAGTGCTTTTTGTGTAAAAGGCTAAAACCAAATAAAGTGATTAATGCAAAAAGCAGTTGAAATGTGAGAGTCTATTAATTAGTGTCTTTCAGTCATCAGATAGGAGTAAATTAGGTCAATGTTCAGGTTTACTGTTCGCTACAAAATATTTGATAAATAATTTTGCCTTTGATCGTGTGTAAGTGTTCTTTCAGCCTTTGTATAAATATTTGTTGAGCCAGTAATACTTTTTAAGGCTGACTCAAAAATATTACATGAAAGACTGGTTAGTTAATGTCAGGGAGAAATATTGACAGATCACGTGCTTTAACTTAAGCTATGCCGAAACAGGATACGCAAAGACAAATCAGTTAGATCAAGGAAGATCACTGAAGACCACTTAATTTAATGATAACTGTGAATACAGAATGCTAGTAATGCCAATTAAAATATAAGTAGTCCACATTTTCTGAGATGTCCAGAATAATATTTCACAAAAAGATTCCTCGCTCGGCAATACCTTCCGCCCTTTAAGTGATCTGCACCCAAACTCGGAAGGGGAAAGGGATGAATCTACCAGGAACAGCTACTGATAAATACTTATGAGAGCTAAAGATTCGCAATGTTTACAAATGCCACAAAGAATTCGGATCTGCTCGTCTTCTATTATAGCTGATCGGGCACTTTGGCTTTCAGTTCTGCGACTCAATGAACCATATACGCTGCAAAGGCCATTAAACAGACAAGCTACAAAGCTGAAAACAACTGCTGCCAAATTATGAGCATATAAATACTCTCCAGAAGCGCATTTTTATGTCGGGTAACGCAAAGGCCAATTCAGTAATCATCAATAACGAGCAGCAAGCACGACATCCGAGTCAGACGATGGAGGTTCCCAAGACAGAACTATCGTCCTTCTAATTTAGAGAATTAGTGATGCGCCTTTCTTGGGCTATCGGGTTCCCTTGCAGAATTATAGCACGTTATATTAAATAGCGAACGACAAAAAATATCCATTTACAGGAATGCAGCTCTGTGATTGGCTGAGATGCATATCAATAATTATATGCAACACAAAACGAAACAGTACGCGTTCCTTTCATAATTACCGTGATTTATCCAACTTTTCTTTTACGAGCCCCGGCGTATTCGAATTTTTGTGCTATTTAAAACTAAAGCTAAAATAGGCGCGACGCGGTATGGTCGAAAGTTAGTTAATTTTCTCTTTTCTTTACGAATAAATAATCCATTTAACATAGTAAAGTGCGAATAAATTAATATAATGGCTTGTTTTTATTTCTATTTGTTTTTGTTTACAGTAGTAAAAATTCAATAGAGAAAAAAAAACAACAACAATAAATTTTTTCTCTCTCACAGCTTGCAGCTCCATTTTTTTTCCTCTACTCTCTCCTATTGTAGATATATAAAGAAAAACAACACGAAAACACTGCTATAGTTAACCGATATTTCAAACACTCTAGCCAATTCTACTCTTTATTCTGTTAATTCATAGGCTAAACATTTATGTATCAACAAGAACAAGAAGTATTCAATACCGAACTAACAATTTCCGCCAGTTTCAATTTGCTGTTGACCTGATTTCATTCGTTCTTTTCGAATTATATTTGGTTTTATATATATGCATGTTGTTTTTATTTTTTGTTTGATTCACATTATTTCATTTCACTCTCTTTTCGTTTCCACATAGCTTGGCTTTCATTTCTAGAATCTCATTTTCCCAATCCCTTATATACATGACTGCTAAAACAAGTCAAACTCCAACGACAACAACAACAAGAAAAACAACAACAGTAACATACGTCCCTAAAATGTCTTCCATCCTCGGACCTACTCCAGCATCCATTCAAAACAGCTTCCCCAGCGCGAATAATGCTTTTGAAGAAAAAAACAATAATGTCACCGTCAACAGCCATGATGAAGACACCATTATCAACGATACAACAGCTTCAAGCAACACTAGCGTAACAACTGCAAACATTTCTACACAGGGCCGCACGGATATGGATCCCAATATAACTGACAATTCCAGCTTTGCATCCAACTTATCCTCTACCAACAATAAGAAGCTTTTTGGTAGCGCTAACCATGACTATGATTTGAGCAAGAAGGTCCTTCAACTTATCACATTTTGCAAGGAACGCGTATATGAATCCACTAAAGGTTCCGCTTCAATTGAATATAAATTCTATGAAGATTCTCAGCAACTTATAAGTGCGATTGATAATGTTTTTATCAATAAAGACGGCAGTATGGTGGATTTGATGAATTTATTATGCGAATCTCTTTCCAAAGTCAATTCCAGTTTAAATTATTATAAATTGGAATTCATGTTATCTGATGAAAACAACACTTTTCTTAAAGGTAGAAATGAAGTTGAAAATACGATCAATCTCAAAAACATGGAAGCTCTAACTGTTCTAAACAATATTCAAAATAACACGAATACCAATTCAGACTTGAATCCTCAAGAATTAAAACTTCACAAATATGAATCCCTCAAAAAAATCATCGCAGATAAAGTTGATTCTTTTGAAAAAATGAATTTCAAAATTGATGAACTATCTAATAAAGCTTTGAAATACAAAATTAAGTACAACGCTTTAAAAGAGTTGCTTCATGAAAAAGATCTTCAATTGAGAAAATTGCAAAAAAATAAAAACGCCAAAGGTTTCCCTAATAACGCCGCTAGTTCTGGTAACATTTCAAATAGTAATATCACTCCTCCAAAATTCAAGATTTACCAACATCAATTCTACAATAACGGAACTTCTCATTCAACTACTCCTGTGTCTTCTAACAATACTTCAAAGACTCCAAAAAAATCAAGAAAGAAGAGAAATTCTTTAGATAACAGCAAAAATTCAATTTTGTTATCTTCATCCACAAAAAAATGCAGAAACAGAATTGATAATCAAGATTCTTGTCATAATCCAGAAGAAGAAACAATCATCCAACATTCTCCAGATCAGACAATTTTGGAGCAATCTCCGGAATTTAAAGAACAAAATCATAGTATGATTAGCCCAGACCACGAGTCCGTTAATTCAACACCTTTCTTACCTTCTTCTATCACTTTACCATCTTCGGTACCTCTGAAGAAGAGAAGTTTGTCTGGTGCTGCTGCTGCCTCATCTACTTCTTTCAAATTGCCACCTGTGTTTGGCGCTCAAAATAATATTTCTATTTCTGCCAATCCCAATAATACCTCGCAAAACACTGCATTGGCATCTCTTGTAAGTTATTCCACAGCATCACAAGCACAATCTTCATACAAGCCCAGAATTCCTCTTATTTCTGTCAACAAAAATAGCAATCCTCATAATCGCATCGGATCTTTACAGAGTAGAGCAAAATCGTCAGGTTCGTTTTTTGATACTTTGAATATGTTGGCATCTCAAGCAGTCTTGGTATCTTCGTCTGCTGCTTCCTCGTATGAAAGATCAAACATGACTCCAGCTTCCTCAACTTCAAGCACTACTGCTCATAAATTAAGAAAATTGACTCATGATTCTATAGGATTTTATCATTCACAGCAACAAAAATATGCATCACCATCACTTACTACTATTCCGGCCGGTTCTCATACTACCAGAAGAACCTTCTCCACTTCGTCATCGGGATCGAATCATTCAGCTGCTTCTTCCCCTCATAGTTTATCTTCATCCAGTGGTGCACCTGAAAATATTCACAATAATGCTGCTGTTGTGCAAAGTCACAATATGGTGAAATTACCTGGAATCAAACATATTTTAGGAAATGAAGATAACAACAAAGAAAGTACGAATAATGTCGTCTCTGATGAGCTTCATAATGATTATGTGTACCCACAAAGAAATTATGACTTGAATTCTAATGATACCATAGATGAAGATCAAGGATATTGAGTAACGTTTCTCTTAAATTAATCATTATTCAATCTTTTTTGTTTCTGTACTGGAAATTTGTTTGATGTATTTTTATTTTTATTTATGTTATTCGCTTATGTATATATGACAGTTTGCATTTCTATAGAATTTTTATTGTCTTTTTCTTATTTTATTTTATAAATCAATAATCGAAAAGTAAATTTACATTATTAACAAATGGTTTGATTGTATGGATGGATGGATTTGCAACATTAACAGTCACCTGCTAATATTCATACATGTTGACATTCGAAGAAAGAGAGAAAAAAAAAGGAGCCGTGCATGTGTGTGTCGCAATACACAAAAATTTATAGCACTTTCAAAGAATTCCTTAGCATTCATCGCTTTACAACAGTCACTTTGCAAGGCTGAATCGGTTAACACATTATTATTTTCCTAATCAAGTAACGTTCAACTACTTGACTTTTGATATTTCGTTAAAGTTTTACACCAAAAATAATACACAAATCGAAAGAACAATTCATTCGAACGCAGAACTATTTCATGTCTGCTCTTTTATATTTTTTACAACATAATTGAAAAGAAATTTGTTTATTAATTGAGATATGATCATTAGAAAGTTATGGATTGTTACAAAGAAGCTTATTTCTTAGATTTTTCTTTTTCAGCTTCAGTCTTTTCTCTAGCTCTCTTTTCTCTGATACCATGGTATTTCTTGTCAGATCTAGCCAATCTTAAAGTTTTGTAAGCTTCAAAGTTCTTAGCTTCTTCAGTGATAGCCTTGGTAGCAACAATAGGAGCCTTGGCAATTGGGAAAGCAGCAGCAGCGGATAAGACTTGTTCAGTAACTGGCTTCTTACCCTTGGTTGGGAAGACAATCAATTTAGCAGTGTATTCCTTTAATCTGTTAACGTTTAATTCGAAACCTTCTTCAGATCTGTTTTGTCTTCTGTGGTCAACAGCAATACCAACAGTTCTGGCATAAGCAGGAGCTAAACCAGCAGCCTTGATTTCAGCCAAAGTGAAACCTCTACCAGCTCTAACTTTTCTGTTGTATCTGATAGTTGGGGCTCTGACAATTGGTCTCAAAAGATCAAGAGGTCTTGGAGCAATAGCAGCAGCTCTCTTAGCTCTGGCTAATCTTCTGGAAGTCTTCTTACCAGCTTGGTCAAAGTGAACTTTGACTCTTTCTTGCCAGTGCTTTCTGAAGTGGTTTTTTAAAAGTGGTAAATTCTTGGAAATAGCTATATAAAATGACGGTTAGTAACATTGCTAAATTTGTATCGCGATGAAGGAGGTGTGCCTCCACGATGGACCAGATTTACCGCATGACTTGGGGAATCATGAAATATTGCAAACCAAAAATATCAGACATTGACCAAATCCAACAATATCTCTGCTTATACGCAAACAAGAACTTATAAATTCCTTCGTTATTCTTTAAACCTATCATTCAAAATGACTCGGCACTTATTCTAATTGCAAAACTCAAAAATAATGAACATATCAACTGAAATTTCCAAATGCATTTCCATAGAGCGTCCTCACAGTTAATAGGTGATCCGATGCCTGATTGTTATAAACAAATGATAATGCGCAGGACAAAAGCGCCTGCTCAATAACAATAAGTCGTACCACTAAATACAATAGTTCATCATTAACAATTCAGACGCTCAATATAAACAATACAACGGCAATTCAAGATGTTAAACATATTTCATGCTGTTTGATATATACCAATATGCAAAAAAAAAAGAACTCTAATGCCTCAGTCCTTGGTAACCTTCTGTTCTTTAAATAGTCCAATATTACCAATATCAAATATGAATTTCAAAATATCATGTTCTTGGTCTAACATAATCTGTTCCATCGCCATATCTTTCAGCTACATACCCATTTTTTCTTAATACCCTAGTTATGCTTGATGATGATTTTCAATGGAAGATTAACTGTAGATGAAGACTAGTATTTTGTTTTGACGATATTGGTTTTCTTTTTCTTTTTTTTTTTTTTTAATTTCTTCTGGGCCAGTTCTACTGTCTCTTTCTTCAGTTACTCCCTGCAATGTATGCAATGAAAATTTTTTTTTTGTATCTTTCCCCATATAGACTTGTTCGGCCTCATATTATTTTTCATAGAGGCGCACTCTCTGCCAGGTAAATCATAACGGCCGACAACTTAATATTTTTCAGTATATCTCTGTGTACGGGTGTAACGTTTTATTCAGAAAATTATTGAAGTCTTGTGCCGCATCGAGTGCATGTTGCTGCCGATTCATGAAATAAAAATCGAATTCGCAAATATGCAAGAAATCATATTTTTGATAATGTGCAAAGAAACAACACAAAATACATCATTTTTATATTCTGGCCCGCAAGTGACCGATGTGTTACAATAGTATGCCCTACGATTCTTCACGTGCAAATCATATTTTCAATTGCGCATTTGCTCATTTTGGGATATCAGGCAATCATAGAGCGCTTCTCACACGAATATGCTAGGTAATATATATAGGCAATATGCGCTTTTCGAATTTAGCATTAAATTCACGCTGTTGGTAGCTGTCTGGGGTTATTATCATGATAGTACATCCTGATTTGGCATTCGCTCAACAAAATAACACCCTATGACAAAACTGCACTTACTAAAAAGATATACTATTTTTTTCCCGTGGTAATTTGGCACTGGGCTACATTGGCTATGGTACAATTTGCACATGGAAATTTGATATGCAATTGTATCATACAAGCCGCTCGGGGTTTTTTTTCAGTGTTTTGATTGTTTGCAAAGTTACAGCTTGAATGTGTCAAACTTTGAGCATAGTGAAAAGAAAAAAAGACAATTAATGTAGATCACGTGCAAATAATTAGGGCACAGATAATGCACGTGCATTACTAAAATATGAAGCATTTTTTCAGAATGTCTGATGAAACTGCATTTTTTAATAAGATTTCACTATTTCTTCAGAAATCAATCAACTGGATTCTTGTTTGATATTTTGAAAATTCATTTCTGTCTCGTACTCGTTTCAATCAAATCAGGTTGCTCAATGATATGTCATCTTCCAAGTTGGGCGGTAGACACCGCGATAATGTGCCTAAGGGACTCAAGGCGGGGGAAACTAGTTATTGTAGATTTTATTCTAGGCTGCTGATTCATTTTGCCCAGGGAGGGTGCTGCCCAAATACTGCTTTCACGGCCTGAGCTTATGATATGTACCGCTCGTCATTAGCGGCCGCAAAGTAAATTTCTGCTGAAACTTCATTTTTTTTTTTTCACTCAACTCTTAATATTTTTAGAGTGCCTAATGGTGGAGATGGGGTTGAACGCACATTCATACACCAGCCTATTGTAAGAAATCTGAGAAGAAGAAGAAATTTTATGTTCGTAGAGTGAGAAAGAAAAAGACGAAGAAAAAAAAAGAGAAAAAAAAAATAGAGAAATCCACTAAACAGAGAATAATCCTTTGTCGTTTATGATACTGTTACTGTTACTACTGTATTAATTGAATATCAAGGTAAATACTATAGAACTAATCATGTCTACTCCAACTGTTCAAGTATGTTATTGAAATATGAAAACGTGGTTATCTGAATGAAGTAGTTTCGAGGTTCTGAAGTGGACTCAAACCGTATTGAACAGCCGGGGATTTGAAGTGTAATGATGTGGTTGCAATATGATATACCGCGGTGGGTCCTAAAAATGTATTAAGCTTATGTAATTTGGTTCAATAGAATTTGTTATTCAGAGAAGATTTGATCAAAATCAAGTTGGAACTGTGAACTCATTGGGGGACTGTGGGAATCACACAGACACAGGGAAATTCACAATGGGATGCGAAATGGGCTGCAAGCCTTCTGTTGGAAATACTCTACCAGTGGATATTAAAGAGAATAAATCTTTAAACACTTTTATCAACCAAGTGATTTTCTGGGTGGTCTACAAGCACATGCAATAAATAACGCAGACCTTCCAAAAGACAGGTCAAAGGGAATGTCGTTCAATACAAAAGACTGTTATTGAATGCATATAACATTCTGCCATTGATGGAACTCGATTACTGCATAATTCATATCAGGAAAACTCATGGAGGATCGGGAAACAAGTTTACTAACAAGTATTTTTATAGACTTTCGGTAAGAAGAAGAGTGCTACTGCCGTTGCTCACGTTAGAGCCGGTAAAGGTTTAATTAAGGTCAACGGTACCCCAATAACTGTTGTTGAACCAGAAATCTTGCGTTTCAAGGTCTACGAACCATTATTAATTGTTGGTTTGGACAAATTCGCCAACGTTGACATCAGAGTTAGAGTTACTGGTGGTGGTCACGTTTCCCAAGTTTACGCCATCAGACAAGCCATTGCTAAAGGTTTAGTCGCTTACCACCAAAAATATGTTGATGAACAATCTAAGAATGAATTGAAGAAGGCTTTCACCTCTTACGACAGAACCTTATTGATTGCTGATTCCAGAAGAATGGAACCAAAGAAATTCGGTGGTCGTGGTGCCCGTGCCAGATTCCAAAAATCTTACCGTTAAAGAAAAAGCTATTATTACATCTCTGTTTTTCTTTTCTGTGTTTGTTTATTATGCCATATATACTACTCATGTTTATTTTTGCTTTTATAAGTGTTGATTCCATAGCAAAACAATAAATTCAAAAATCAATATTGGTTAATGTTAATTTTATAAAAGTTCCAGGTACGTAAGTTTTGTGTGTTGTCATAATCATCAAGTATTCTGATGGTTCTCTATCATACCGATTCTTCAGATTGTTTTTGTGCTAGAAAGCACTCAACGAAAATGAATGGGGCATCTGCTTGTAACTTTGCGAAACATCTAAAGTTACCCTGTACGTGCTTCTTTTACGCAATTACGGCTACACCGATTTTAGCACTGAAGCAATACCTTGTCCGGCTTACGCTAAGTCTTCATGGTATCAATGTAAAGAAAAAAAAGCGCCATCTACTACAAGTTGTACAATGCGTGAATAATCAAAATAGTTTAGGATAATGAAGAGATGAACCAGATAACGAAGATGAAAGTCTTGTAAAATTCCAGAAGTAGGAAATACTTATCTGAACAGCCTTGAATCATAAAATATTTGAATTGTAGACATCAAAATAATATAACGGTCAGGCACGAACACATCAGAGATTATTTTAAAGTCAGTAAATTAGACACATATTTTCAAATCAAGACAATATTCATTTACCGCACATATCACAGAAACATTTTCATTCCATTTATCTTGATTCATATCCACGTTATTCAAATGCCCATTCTCATTATCAACATTTAATCTTAAGTTTTCAATTTAAAAAAGGAACCGTTAATTATTCATTTTTATTATAACAATCAAATCATACAAATACAAAAATACATTTAATAATTCAAATCATGCTTAATCGAATAAACCGAAACCCATGTCGTCATCGGATTCTTCCTTTTCTTCTTCAGATTCTTCAGCAGCTTCTTCTTCAGCAGAACCACCAGCAGCGGCACCGGCAGCAGAAGCACCAGCTGGAGAAGCACCAACAGCAAATTGGGTTAATAAGTTCTTGACGTTTTGACCGACTAAAGCCTTGGAAAAAATATCAGCCCAGATCTTGTCACCTTCGATGTTAGCATTAGAAATTAAAGTGAATAAGTTGTCAGCAGAAATTTCGGCTTCAGCATCAGCCAAGATTAAAGCAGCGTAGGACAAAGATTTTTCAAGAGACATTTTGGATAGTAATATAGATTTTCTTAATTAATTATCTGAACTAGATATAATCACTTTTAAGTAGTAATAATAACAGACTATTCTTAGATCAGTTACTTGATTGGATTATATTAGATAAATTGTTAAAAAAAGAGAATAATGTTTCGACAACCCTCCAGAATTTCAAGAAATTTCGTCTTCCTTTTTTTTTCTTCTTCTCTTCTATATCTAATGCTGCGGAAAGTGAGAAAAAAAAATTTCATTAGAATTCTGTTTTGTTTTTATTCGCTTCATAAAAAATAGAGTGAGGTAAATGCTCATACTCATACTCATGTGAGTATTTTGAAGTGATTTTTGAGAAAAAGAGAAATTGTTGTTATTGACCACTACAAAAAGCGACTTTCAGCGCAAAATACAGATTAATATGAGTGTTTATATGCTTCAAAATTATATTCAAAATCTCCACATCATTCCATATATTACCGATGAAATTGGACGAGCAGGTCAGATTCAGTTTGATTCAAAATTAGGCTTTCTAATGCCTTTATTATTAGACTAGTACCCGTAGATAGATGATAATCCTTCTCTATGTAGCATCAATATTAGCTTGGCCCATCGTTCATAATGTTTTTTTTTTTTTCTACTTTCACATCCTCTTCTTATTGATATTTAGACCTGTATTCTTGATGATAATCGTTTTTTTTATAGAAAATGTTAATTCTAAAACTTTTTGCTGTTTAAAATTGAAGAAACTTGTGTATTCGAATTTGTTACAAATAGACAAAATATGCAAAAAGTGCGAAAACAAAAAAAAAAATTCTATCCAACCATGTGCACTATTGCAGCACGTGCATATATAGAGGGCAGATAATTATGGCAGACTTTTTTGTCTATGAATTTTCTTTTTTGTCGATGTTAGCTTGGCAGGTCTTGATAAAATCTGGGGTAAACGAACGCTCGTCATCAATGAATCAGATTCGGATCAGCATGTACACAAATTGAAATAAGATTATGGGGTTTTTAGATAAACATTATGGGCACAAAGCAGAACAAGAAAACAATATCCAAAATTTGTTTTGCAAATGATGGAAGTAAATATAAAAACAAAAAAAAAATCAGTAAACATATGTGATACTAATGGTAATAGGAAAAGATAAAAAAAGAATAGTGAAATATAGACAACGCTGATGACAGGATCTACTATTCGCCTTTCCAACCACAATGACAAAACCAGAAAAAAATTGATGAACTAATATTAAAGAAATATGTGAGATGTAGATAGGTAAAAACAAGCATGCTTGCAAGATAAAGCAAAAGAAACGTAATAGATGAAGAAGAAAAACAACTAATAATCCATATCATTAGACAACTAGAGTATACATGTAAAATTGTATAATATAACATTATCAATCAATTAACTAACGTATAGCCTCTTTATTGCCTTCTTTGTCTTTCTTCTTCTTCCAACAACGAAAGCTTCAAGGCTTGTTCGATCATTTTCTGCTCCAAATCTGCATTTGATTCAGGTGATACTTCCCTATGTGCTCCTGTGCCAGTTTCATTCATTAACAAAGACGAAGCGTGGATTGCTGTAGCTGCTGCACTTTTTCTTGCCAACTTGATTCTAGCACTGTTCAATTTTCTTTCCCAATCGGGACGGATGTAATCTGTAGTGACCACAAGGTCATGTTCTGGAGGTAATGAACCACGTCTCTTTTTCTTAGAATCACCCTTAATATTCCCTCCATCATCGGTAGCAGTGGATGTAGCAGCTTGAACTGGGGTATTCCATTCATAGTACAAGGGTGCGACACCGTGAATACCAGTTCTGACATCTTTCAAAGGATGGTAAGTGACTCCAAAATTTGGCATAGCACAATACGGACAAATAGCAGGCTCAGAAATCAAATCCTTTGGAGTACCGTTTGTGCTGCCACCGCCTTCGTTTTCATCATGAGGAGGATGTGGATCCAATCTCTTAATTTGAACAAAACATTCAGTGCAAATAGGCTGGAAACAACATCTACTATAGTTGAAACAGTCTGGATAGTATAAGAAACAAATAGGGCATTCTGTTGCCGTCTTGTATAGCCTTAATAGCAAGTCTGTGCTGGGAATATTTTCTTTATGGAACCCATTTCCACTAACCAACTTTTTCTCTCTGAAAAATCTGGCTTGTGCTTCATTCTGCAACACAATGCGCTTGCTCAACAACTGTTTGGCGTTGTTTCTGGCAACCAAGTGTTTTTGATAGCTTTTAGAGCTAGGATCCAAGATTGTGGTCTCCTCAATTTCGGTGTTGATAGGAGCATGCAATTCTATTTCATTTAACTGGCTCAACAACGTAGTGTCCAGCCAAGACGTATCAAAGTCCTGTAGTGGCAAGAAAAACGGAGCTAACTTTCTTTCAATAATTAACCTCCTTACTGTGTCAGTGGCGTAGTCCTGAACTGTGGTATACGTACCATAAGGAGCCAAATAACCTCCGTCAACCGATTCGTTGTGATCAACAATCAAGTCGTATATCTTCTGGTCCTTGCTCGAAGAAGAGCCCGAACTTATCAATTTTTTGGACAAGGACGACAGTCTTTGACGAAGGGAGTTCGTGGACAAGATGTCCCGCACTGAGCTACCACCGCTACCAGTGCCTTGCGACTTTCTTCTGCTGGAGTCGGAATATGCGGATGAATCTTCTTTAGTTGGAACGTTACCCATGATGATTACAACAAATTATTTTATATAGAAACACTGTATTTATTCGCTTGTTGCTTACCAACTGAGGGGAATAGACATAGACTGGTATAATATTACTATAGTTATCAAGCTTGAAACGATACTATCAGATGCTATCTATCACTAGGAAAACAAGGATTTTGTACGATTTGGTAGGCAGCGGCAATGATAAAGCACAATATTTGCTATAAAATTATTATTATGATACGTTAAATCGTGATAAAGTTCCTTTTTCTTCCGTCAATAAAAGTAGGGCGGCAAATAGAAAATCGGCAGAAAAAGAAAGAAATTTTTTGTATGATCAGATATATATGTATATACTTTTACTGGTGCTTCCTTTTCCTTTATAAATATTAGCGCACGATACTTGTACAAGTATGAATCAAGTCTGCGATTCCTGAAGGAACTACTTTATACATGTAAAAGAAACAAATATGGGTGTGTCTTTTGAACATGTGATGCGAAATATTTAAATGACACATTAAGGCATATGGGCGAATGTAAGCTTGTCGTTTCGGCAGATATTGATAATATGTATATCAAGTCCGGTATGAACAATGCCTGGGGTAAAATATGAATGTTTTGTTCGCTTAATCCTTTTTTAGGGGAGTCCAACACAATTTGTATAAATTAGTTTTAATTTATTTGATGTTGCATCTACAACATCATTTGTAAATATATGGATGAAGCTATAAGCATTCAAAAAGTAGAACAAAGAAGGAACTTGTGACAGAGAAAAGTGTAAATAAGGAGAGCAAAAAAAAAAGTAGAAATGATTAGAAAGTATGAAATAAAAGCAATAACCAAGACAGAATAATTGAAAAATATTGAAATAAAAGTAATAATAACAATATAGAAAAAAGCAAAGAAAATGAAGATTTTTGTTTATAGAAGAACAAAGCATAAAATAGTTTGATGCTAATATATACACAGTGCATTGCATAACACACTTAGAAAGGAAGAGGAAACAAGGTGTTTCCAACTGTATTAGATCACACGCTCGTCGTTTTCTTGCTTGGGATGATCGGGATAGGAGAGAGATGGAGTTGTAATACTATTGATAGACGAGGATGGTGGAACCGAAACAAAACAGAATGGAGCAGATCAGATCAGAGAGGGAAAGAAATACAGGAACGATATATGGACAAACAGAAATTGGCGACAATTAGTGCTCAAGTCAGGACAACAATAAAATGTATGTGTCCCACGACGAGCTAGCTTACTCGCGTCAATCCAACGCCGAGACCGACGCAAATACCAACGATACTACCTGCCAACATGGTCATACTCATGAAACACGCAATCATCTTGTGTTTACGAGAAATATAACCAACGTTCTGGTCCAAGAAACCAAAACAGATGACCAAGTAGAGAGGAGGAACAAAGAATGAGATCATCAATAACCCCCAGATGGTTGACTCTGGACATAGTTTGCTCATAGCATCTGGATCACCTCCATTGGCATATTTCTCAGTATCTTCAAACATAGTGTCCATCAATGGAGAACTCACGCTAGCAGCGGAACTGACAACTCTATGAGGAGAGCCCTGTAGTTCTGCAGTCTGCTGCTGAGGCTTCAAATGGAACGGTCTAGCTTTGAATTTGGTACTATGACGAGAGAGTTGATAATTATTAGAGTATCGTTGACTTTGTGGTTGCATATCTCCCATTTGATCAAATCTTTCTTGTTGGACATGTTGCTGTTGCAGAACTGCACGGAACGAGCTTTGTGGATCTTCAGTGTTGTAATATTGACTAGGCTTGACATGGTCTGCGCCGTCAGTAATGGATACAACAGTAGGCTGCTTGATGCCTACAGGAATAGAACCGGAAGGAACGCGAGGAGCCACTGAAGCAGCAGCAGCGTATATGGCAGATGATGCTGCAACAGCGTTACTTGGAGAAGAAGCAGAATTAGAGTTTACCTTGTAGTTATCATCGAGTTTATCGGAAACAGAACCACTGTTGTTCAAATATGGCGGCATGATCATCATATCTGAAGAAACATTTTGTTCATGTTGCTGTTGGGCGGTATTCGTATTTTTTTGGGATGATTGTGGAAGTTGAACATCTTCGTCTTCTTCAAGAACGTATCCTTGTGCCCCATATGTTTGTTGCTGAATATCATTGTGATCGAAATACGGCAATGGAGGACTAGTTACAGTAGGTTGGGGTTTACTATAAGTCACGCTGGATAAAACGCTAGGTTCAGTGATATTAGTCTGGTAAGAGTATCTGTTGTTACCACCAGCTGTGTTGTTATTGTTGGAAGAGCTCATTGAATATGTAGTGGTTCTCTTTCCCCAGAGACTACTGCTTCTAGAGCTTGTGCTTCCAGGAGCAGCAGAAGTAAGAGCGACAGGCGCTATCAGCAGCGAACCCGGTACCAGCAGTGGCTGCGCTTGTGATTGTTGGCCAATCATGGAAAGAAGAGGGAATTTTGTCTGAGCTTCACTGTAATTTTTCGATTTACGACTGGATGTGTCGCTAGTGTGTGATTTTGGTCTCGTAATGCTACCAAGTGCACTTGTTGGTGGTGGAATAGATACATTAGTCTTAGAGCTAGGAGCACCTGTGTTCACAGGCTCTTCAGATTCGTAGTAAAATTGTCTCTGAGAATCAGTATTGGTGTTATTGCTATTATCTAAAACTTCACTATTTCTTTTAGAATCAGCTATAGCGCTTTCGCTGACATCTAGTTTTTTGGAACTGGATAAATCCTTATCACTTCCATAAGTTACTTGTCTGCGATTTACGACTTCATCATCATCATCATCATCATCATCATCATCCATGTCATTAATGTTAAAGTTGAAAGTATCTTCGTATTTTGTAATATCTGGTAATGGATGCTGGTCACCATCTTCTTCAGCGCCGAGAATGTTCTCATAAAAACTTTGCGTCTTGGTGTTTCTGTTACTGTTAGACACGGCAATACTTGTTCTGTTACTCTGAGGATAGTGGGCACCATAGGGACTATCTTGTTCATTCTGATTTTTATTAGATACTTGTCCCAATGATGCGCTACTATAGTTATTGTGGTGAAACGTGGCATCACCTTCTTGGTCAGAGGACCTTGTACTGTGATTTGAAGATGCAAACCCTAATGCTGATGCAGATATACTTGGCTTCGCTATAAATTTAGCAAATTTTTCACTATTATTGAAACTGTTGTTATTATTGTTTATCTGAGTGTTATCTTCATCCTGGTCAAGACTGGCAACAGCAGAATGGAAACTTTCATTTGTTGTATTGGTTGTTGTAGTGGAAGAAGTTTGCATGGAAGATTGCAGAATGTTTCTCTTTCCTTGGTTAATGAAATTGGAGGTATTCTCGTTGCTATTACTAGTATTATTTATCTGCTTCAATCTTTCTATTTCTTCATCTTCATACGGGCGTTGTACATCTTCATCACCACTGTACTTGTGTTGATGAGTCTGGGCAGTGACCATACTTTCTATATTACTGCTTGTGCCAGAGATAGACTTTTCCAACCCATAATCGTTGCTGTTCGTACTGTTATAAATATTTGAATCTTCATTGGCGGAATACGCATCTATTATTTGCAATTTCTTGTGCTGTAAGTCGTTGGCAGATGAGTTTAGGTCGGAGCTGTATTGCAAAACAGGGATCTTGCTGGTATTTATGGAATCCTGAGCTGTGTCCAAGCCTTCCAACATTCTGGACTTTCTGCGTCTTGGAGACTGTTCCTGCTGTTGTTTGTAATAATTACGGAAATACTCCAAGTCATCCTTAGAGTTTATGAGCTGATCAGGCATGGAGTTTTCACCACTGAAATCCTCGTCTTCGCCACTGCTTCCGGAGGAGCCTGTGGTGTTCATCAACAAAGAAGTGTCGTGCAAATGCTGTTGCTGTTGATTGCTAGGCGTGGAGTTTATTGTCTGGAAAGAGCCTCTTGGGGTGTTGGCAATGGTGGAGGCGCCGAGCGAGTTGGCATTACTGTTTCTGGAGGCTCTCGAGATCACGGATTTGAACTTGCTCTTGATGTTGGAGGACGCGGAGTCCTGGGTGGACACGCTGCTGCGGAAGTCGACCAGCAGGGGATGAGAGCTGTCTAGGTTCATTGTAGTTTGTCTGGGGCTTGCGGGAGACAGCAGGCGGTGTGTTGGTCAGTTAAAAGATGGGAGTACCGTGCTATGCGGATTGTATATGGAGCTAATGTAGCGGATATTCAGGTAATTGGGGCAGGACAGGGAAAAGAAAGCATAGAATATCGACAAAACCGGGGTCTATCTGTGGGTGGGTGTGTCTGGCTTATGGAATAGCAAACGCGTGGGCACTGCGAACTATGTCTGTCGGTCTGTTGTTTGTGCAAGAGAGCAATCTGTTATTTGTGCTAGAAAGCAGTAAAGGAGTGTATGTGGTTGGCTGTTGCTGTTTGGTTGACGAAGAGACGAGTGGATATTGCACAAGAAGAGGTTGTAGATTCAGATATACTATGAGGACAGCCAGTTTTTTTTTCTTGTTGATTTTCTCCGTAGAACAGGGAAAAAAAAAAAAGAAAAAGAAAAAGAAAAAGAAAAAAAATCTCACTAAAAACAAGTCGCTGGAGAAAATATGTATGTTAGTTCTAATAGAGACAAAACTTTGTTGTTCTTTTATTGTGCAGTTGTTCCAAAACTACTCGCGGAGTGAGTGGTAATAATAGCGTCGTGTAAGATTTGTTTATTTATTCCTGGGATTCTTATGTATGTATAAAATAAAATGTCCCTTTTTTTTCTCCAAGGGATCAGATATTAATCGGTGTCTGTATTTGTTTACATGCGCAGCTTCTTTGGGCCGGACGGCTGCCGCATTGGGCAATCCAGTACTCTGGTCTAAGACAAAACAGGGATGTTTCTTGGGGGCCGTCCCGTCTGTACAGGGCTGACTTGTGAAAATTTTCCACCAGATGCGTGCAGCGTCCGGACGCAAGGTGCTGCAGTGCACTGCGGTCAGACGCAGCGTGGTGATCCATGATTTCGTTTATCTGGCGACCCAGCACCGGAGCAGAGAGCAGACCGGCACGGCACAAGACAACCGTGCAACGGGCACATAACGCTGACGAGAGGAGGTGCCGGTGCCGGTTCCGGATGCGACGCCAGGCAGGCCAGAACACGAGGAAGAGGAAGAGGCGGCCGGGCCGCCGTACCGCACCCATGTATATATAGATATATTTAGACATCGATATATATATATATATATATATATACATATATATACACGCACAATCATCTACAGACATCGATCATCTAGCGGCAACAGCCATTTTTCAGGGCCCGGATATGCGATAACACAGCCAACCAAAGACCATGGCAAAGAACAAGCAGGACCAGGACAAAGCCGCTGCCGCTGCCGCAGCATTGCTTGTGTCCACCAACGAATACGGCCGGAGAACCTGGAACAAGGAGGCGTTTGCGGAGCGTGCCGCCTCGTCTTCCAAGAACCGCCATGCCCAGCAAGACAGACCCCACAGCGCTACAGCGCCAGAAACCACCAAGTACGGTTCACTGGACTTCACCAAGAACATCAACAAGGTCCGGCTAGTGGACTCGTCGCTGCTGACGAGTGTCCACCGTGGCAAAAGCTCTGGGTTCTATTGCGCCGTTTGCAACTTGACCTTCAAGGACAATTTGTCATACCTAAACCATACAAACACCTCTTATCATCTTCAGAAACAGCAAGCTGCGTCCTCTACGGACAGCGAGCCGTCAAGCAAAAGAGCGGACATAACGGCGGCTCAGATAAGACAGAAATTGAAGCAGGTGTACGACTCAAAACTACTGCGTTTACAGAAAAAGGACGACTTGCAGTACTACAACTTGAAGAAAAGAATACAGAACAGGCAGGAGTTCGAGCAAACCCAGAAGCACTTGAAGCTGCAAAGAAAAAGACTAAAGGCTGAAAAATTGGGCAAGGGGAAGAATAAGAACGCCAAAGAAACTGATATTGGCATCGACGAAGGTGACATGTTAGTGCAGCAAATGGGATTCACGGATTTCTCGAAAAGTAGTAACAAATGATCAAATGTTGACTGCGAATTTTATCAGCTGTACTCCTACGGTGATTTCAATTTGGTCGTTCATTCATTTTACAAGTATACACAGTCCTTATCTATTTCCTTTTTTTTTAATAAAAAAAAAAAGCACTGTCAGTTCATCCTCTGGGTGGAGGAATGGTTTGACTAAAATCTATTTGCGACAAACAGAATCTTAGCATTGGACAATTAATGTTTGACAATAATCAAGATATAGGTCTAACCAGCTGAACTGAAAGATGATAAAAATCCCGCCAATTGTTTCATTCATGTTGGAAGAGAAAATCCCTCGTGTCCGCTTGTTTTTTTTGGTTCTCTTCTTTTTTTTTTGCAAATAATTGTTTCTCAAAAATTCACACTTTTTAGGCTGTTTTTGAAGGGTTAACTACCTTGATATCCCAAGACAAGGCCAATCAAGTCAATCAAATTAGACACTCTTATCGTACCATGTTCTACTTCTATCATGCTATATTCTATTTATCGTTCTTATTTAACATTTCAGCAGCCTTTCTTGCATCAGCTATATATGTCGCTACGGTTAATAATACAAATTACAGACATAAGATGAAATAAAGGTGATATTAAACCAATTATAATCAACTAATAGTAAAACATACCCGCTGCTTGTTTGGCTCTAAGCTTATCAGCATCAGCTTCCATTCTTTTCTTTGGATCTCCTTCTTTCTTTGACTTTTGCAGTTGTAGTTTCTTCATATTCTTTTGTCTTGCCAAGTCTCTCTGATTTCCTCGAGTCATTTTGCATGTAATTTATCGCTTGTTATTTTTGCGGTGTATTATAATGTCACCGAAGTGTGTTTGGCAGTATTTTGCTTCAAGATTCGGTCAAAATAAAAGCAAAACAATAACGGGATTTTTTCGAATTATTTTTTTTTCTGCATTTTTTGATTTTCAAAATCACTGTAAACAATTAAGCGCCCAACAAACTAAACAAATCTGTGAATCGTCAGAAGAAAAGAATCAATCAAATAGAAAAAAAAAAAATACATGGAGAAACCAAAAGAAAAAGGTAAAGAAAGAATTAATCCTAAAATACTAACCGACAATGCCATACAATTCAATCATTCTGAATCCATTTATCGAAATTGTTCTTATAATAATTAGAACTAAGTAAACCATCAAGAAAATTGACGAAAAAGAAACAATTATTATGTCTGCGGAAGAAGAAAAACCTGTTGTTGAGAAAACTGAAGAAATAGAACAGGAAAGGCTTGAAGCTGCCAGAAAGAAGGTATGTGTTGTATTCGTTTGAAAACCCTCATTTATTTATATTTTCATGAAATTTATAATGTACTAACAGATAGTTTTTATTTATAGCTTGAGAAGTTACAGAAGAAGAAAAATAAGAATAAGAAGAAAAATAAGAGTGCCAAAGAAGAGGATGTGAAAGAAGAGCCTGACAAAGAATTGAAAGAAGAACCTAGAGAGGAAATAGAAGAAAAACAACCTAAAGAGGAAGCAGGAGGAAACGAAACTAATGAAGAAGTGAAAAAAGAAATTAAAGAAGAAACAAAAGTGGAGGTAACACAAGAACCATCTAGTCCATCAAAGAACAAAATAGATGAATTGTTCGGAAATGACGAGTCTGCCAATAATAAAGAAGAAGACATTTTTGGAAATTTGGATCCAAATGCCGAGTTACCAGTAACAGAAAAACAAAACGAATCGAAAGTTGTTGAAGAGCAAATACAACAGAATGCAGACGAAGCGAAGCAAGTTGTAGGAACCCTGATTGCTGCTTCCTCAGAAAATTCAGAAAAATCCAAAGACCAAATAATTGAGGAATTACATAAACAACTTGCTGATAGTCAGTTGGAAATTCAAAAATATAAAAAAGAAATATCTTCATTGAAATTTGAAAGGATGGATCTAGCCGATGAACTTGAAACTTTGAAAGAGACAATTGAAGAATTGCAACAACAAAATTCTTCATCGTCAAACAATGCTAATTATACAAACACTTATACTTCTCAATCTTACGGTCAACATCATCAATCACATAACACTGGTGATTCGGATTCCGAAGAAGTATCCTTGTCACCACCAAAGCAACACAACTTATATAATAACAACAACTATTATCAGCAACAACAAAAATATAATAATTATAACCAACAATACTTCCGTTCCGAAGATGACATACGGAAGGAGTTGGAACAATACAAGGGTTGGAATCTTGATATGAGAGCTTGGAGATCTGTTGGTGCGGGTCCTATTGTTGAAGTTTGATACTTTTTCATTGAGAGCTCCTTTTATCGACTTACTTTATTCTGTCTTTATTATTTTAGTTTTATTTAATATACGTATATACAAGATTGAAATTCAAATAAAGTAAAACTGAGCATGGAGGTAGTTAGTCACTAATGTGAACTACAACCTGGCTTTCCTCTCAAAAAAAAATAATAAGAAAAAAAACAAGATATCACTCGAAGATATCCAAGAGTTCAACAAAAAAAAAGTGAATGATACTCTTTCATCATCAGTTTTTATTGGAATCGGTTTCATAATTAACATCGTCGTAGACACGATTTTTAATGTTCGGGTTCATCGTAAATTTTCGCATTCTCTTTGCGAGATATGACTTAAAGATAACAAAACTATTATACACGTCACAGACTTTATTTTTTTAATGCTATTGCTACCATTATTGATCATTCGGTTTTATACTCCATTCATCATGTTAAATCTATTCAAATGTTTCTTATCTAAATCTGCAAAGTGGCATGCCACTCAAATTTTTAACTGCAGCTTCTTGCAAATCAATAATATCATTGTTATCCAATTTCACCAAAATAGTTTCAGCAGGTTGGATTGGCTTAATCTTTCTAACGTATAAACCACCAGCCAATGCCTTAATTTCAACATTAGTAAAGTGGAATTTCAAGTTGGGTTTGGAGATCAAACTTAAGTGACGCAACACTGGTTCATTATTGCGATATTTCAAAGTCAACCATAATTTTCTGGTGGAAATATTACCTGGCGTAGTATCTACTGGTTTGGAATCTGGTGCTAAGTCATCACCTTTTTGAACTGCTGAAAGAAAACCTTGTTTATAAAGATGAAGTGAAAGATTAAGATGAAGTCTGGTTAACGGGATTTTAGCCATGGTTAAGTTGGTCATGGTACAGTTCTTCAAGTGAGAACACACATTAGCTAAGTGAACCAAAGACATGTTTTTCGCGTCTCCTATTGTTATTTTACTGGACTCTTGATTATCTCAATATAACTATTCTTATACCAACTATTGTATGATAACTTATCAATGTATTTATTTTCCTATATAATCTGCTAGTATTTAAAAGAAAAAATCAAATATTTTCACTCATATATTCAAGAAAAAAATTTTTTGTTCACTCTTTAATTTTTTCACTTTATTTCATTTAGAGTGCGGGGCTACTAGTATGCCATGTGCAAAAATAAAGGGTAGTGTGTTTTTCGGGAGCACTTACAGTTCTAAAATCGATGAATCATCCATTTTCTTTGACACACATCTGACAGAAAGTTTTTGAACAATTCAGACGATTTATGAGAATGTAAAACAAAACAGAAAAATTGTTTGCAACATCCTATAAGCACAGTGTTTATCTTTGATAATTGATTTGTTCAAATTATATATAGTATTGGTTAATAATCATAGTTTTTAACCATTTGTCAATCGCTTCACACGAAATAAATAAAATAATGGAGTTGAACACAAAGCCAGAGCATTCTCGAAATAAGAGAAACCACCATAGTAATAACCACAAGAAACAAGAGGTTAACATGGAACACCGAGTAATTTTTTCGACGTTAGATTTAGAATTTGTTGATACTTCTCGACAATGGAGGGTGGAATCCGCAATTTTATCATGCCTCCCAACACCTATGATTAATCCTGCAGATTATTTAAATAAAACTGGGAAACTAACTTTGCATTGTTTTGATTTGGATGGTACCATTATCAAAAATATTTCAAAAGCAAGAAACTATTCGGTATCTCCAGACGACTGGCAATGGCTAAACAAAAAGGTAGTGGAAACGCTAAGAGCTATTTGCCGCACCAAACAAAATGGAATTGTTGTGATTTTCACAAATCAAGGTACTTTAATAACTACGAAGAATTGTCGCAATATAGAATCACCATCTCTAATAAAATTCAAAATTAAGATTACGAACGTTCTTTTGAGTTTACAAATTCCAAACTTACTTCTTTATGCAGCTCCAGGACCTTCAAGCATTCAGAAAAAAGAAAATCAATTGTTTGCAGATAAAGTAGATGTAAAAAATCCATTCACCATGAACAGAAAGCCAAATTTAGGTATGTGGAATAAACTTCTTTCTGATATTAGAATGACAAGAGACATGATTGATTTCGAGAATAGTAGTTTTGTAGGTGATGCGGCTGGCAGGCCTGATGATTTCAGTGACAATGATCTTAGATTCGCTGAAAATGCGGGGCTTAAGTTTTACACTCCAGAAGAATATTATAGAATTTAAAATATGATACGATATATATTTATTTGTTAATTATTCTATGTATAGAATTAATGTAAAATTTTGCTCAATGCTTATTGAAAAACTTTTCAGCCATGTTTGCGTATTTTTGGAAATCACCACTGCCACCATTTTGATTATTCTTGGATAAAAATCCTTCTGCCATGGATGCAATCTGTGAAATTCCCGTACCACCACTTTGGCTGTGGCTGGATTGATTGTAACCTTGGTTGTTTTGACCACCTTGGTTATAATTACCATTTTGTTCATGACCACCTTGATTGTACTGACCACCTTGGTTGTTTTGACCACCTTGGTTATAATTACCACTTTGTCCATGACCACCTTGACTATAATTACCACCTTGATTTTGATGACCACCCTGACCATTCATCGAAGATGAAAATCCATTAATCAAATCAGTAATATTACCCATTCCACCGTTGGAACCTTGACCATGACTGTTATTTGTCTTGGTGAAACTACTAAACATATTTGAAAAGCCAGCAGCACTACCACCATTAGCACCTTGGTTATGATTGGAAGATGTGAAAGAACTAATAATACTAGAGAAACCACCACCTTGAGAGGAATTTGAAGACATCATGGAACCACCCACAGCAGAAGCTAAAGCAGCCAAAGAAGAAGCACCTCCAACAGAAGATCCCATGCCACCACCACCAGATTTACTAAAAAGTTTAGAGATTAATGCAAACTTGTTGGAGGTGGATCCGCCATTATTCATGACTTGGTTCAAAATCATGCTAGAAACACCTCGTTCTTGTTCACCAGTGTTTGAATCTTCTTGCACAGATCTTTGTAAGGTGCTGGTCAAATGTTCGATATTCAGATTCAAGTGTCTGTCCAACATAGAATCATGATTATGTTCATTCAAATTAGCAGCCTTTTGAAAATATGAGGCAGCCTCTTCGAAATTGCCCTCAGCCGCTTTAAATTCGCCCATAGCGGCCGCAACATGTGGGGAGGTGTCTTTGCTGTGCAGAATAGATTCAATAGAACGCTTAGCTTCATCAAGATTTCCGAGCTTGATAAGGGCCCTGGCTCTGTTAGCCAAATATTTCACGTTATTATGGTCCTGGTTTAGAGCATCCTGGAAACATTGTAACGCCTCTTGAGAGTTGTTTTGTAGCAAGGCTTCCTCACCTCTTTGATTAGCTTGTTCGGCAGACATTTAAATTTTCTTTCTATATTTCCTAATATGAATGAGTTATGTTTAAGTATTATATACAAAGTACTAAAAGTTCAACGAAGAAATCGATAAAAATAAAGTACACCAAAATGCTAGAATAAAATAAATTTACAAAATTCATAAGCAAGAAGGATTTTCGAAAACCATTTGTGTAGCAAATTATACAACAACTTGTCAACGCCTCGCCTCAATGCGTAAATAACAAGTTATTGCAACAACTATTGAGCTTTTCTAAGAACCGGGAAAAAGAAAACGTCAGTGAAAATAAACGTATTCGCACGCGAAATATTTCCGGTGCTACTGCTAGCACTTAATATATCCTGGGCTGAGTGAGTATATATGCCATTGTCAACTTGTGACTTTAAGTCACTACCGGAACCATTGGACCGGCGGTATACTGATTTTCGAAATATAAAGCTTCAGAGGCTCGGTAGTACTGCTGTATACCAATAACAAATATAATAAAGCGGACTGAAAATGTCTGTGAGAGAAAAGGTCCCAGATGAGGTGGAATCACCATTTCCAATTGAAGAGAAAAGTTACATCATATCAGGCTTTGGCCGTGGATCGTCTGAGCTTGGAATCCCAACAGCCAATATTCCAGTGGAAGAAACATTGAGTGAGACTTTCCGAAGTATTGTGAAGCCCGGTGTTTATTTCGGCTATTGTCAGTTGTTCGTAGAATCTGATCAAGAAAAAGTCATCCGAGCTGACGATAAATCAAAGAGCAGATCTGACGTTGAATTCAACTATGGCAAGTATTTGACTGATGCTCAACTAGAAAATGTCTTTCCACATGTTATGCTGATAGGATACAATCCATTCTTTGATAATAAAGAATTAACTGCGGAGATACATATAATCAACAAATTTGATAATAGCAATTTTTACGGTGCTGGCATTAAATTTAATTTATTAGGATACATCAGACCTCAGTTGAATTATACAACCGTCGAGGCATTGGTTGACGATATTAATTTAGATGTGCTGACTGCTTTGCAATTTCTCGAGAAAAATAAGAATTATGAAAAATACAAACAATTTTCATGAATACACATATTAGACTGTAATTCAGTTAGATTATGTAAGATTCGTGATTACGTACCTGAGTTATTCTTTTTACCGCTAGTTTATCTTCACGTTCTTGGAACCTTGCAGCATGGTGTGTGTAGTTTTGTCTTACTGATAGAGATGTATATTGAAAGAAAGAGGAAACCCCTCCCCCAGTATTATGCTGTATCTTCATCGAATTTACTAGAATTCATATGTGTTGTATCAGCTACAATACCAGGCCCTGATGCAGCAAAAGAACGAAAGTTTTTTATTTTATCCTACCAATAATTTATGTATCGGCCAGATATTAAACTTGGTATTTCTCAGTTATTAACTGATAAAGTCAACTGTAATAAATTTTAATTTCTACCAGCTGATGCACAGTCATTCTCAGGAATAGTTTTCCATTCTGTGGAGCGTCATGAAACATCTATAAATCATCTAAGATAATAAACTATGAGCTGCTCTGATGCCTTGTTATTTTTCTCTCCTGAAATACAACTCCACAAAATATGCTTTAAGTATATTTTCTAATGAGAGTATCAAATTCAAAGATGAGCTATTGAGAATATCAAATTTAAAGATGAGCACAAGTATTAGATAATATAGAAACTACAAACCTTGATAATCAAAGTTGATGAATCAAAATGCAAATTCTCTTAGTTCATAATTATAACAATCAAATTTATTAAGTAATAAAGAATAAAGAAGAAAAGAAGTAAAAAAAAATTATTTTGAAACAGGAAAAACTAAAAAAATAAAATAGCTTTCATCATCTATACATTTATATATTAAAAAAAAATTATAATTCACATCAAGACATTATAGACAATGGTAGAAACAACTATAAACTGCAGCTAGTAAATAAGATAGTATTGTAAAAACCAAAAAACGTGAAAAGCATCTGCTCACAAGTTAAGATTGGACAAAATATTGTCAGCTAAAGTCTTGTAATTCCATGCATTACCACTCAATTTCTTCAATTGAACGCCATACAAACTAAGGAATGGAATCTTAACAATATAAATTTCGAATTGGATAGGACTTCTCTTTGGACCTTCTTGACCATTTTGACTAATGCTATCACCGTTGACATTACCAATACTATTTTGTGCTACGCGTGAAGAAATAATCATGTCACTAGCTCCAAGAACACTGAAAGATTCCAAAGATGCACTAGAATCACCATCCAAATGAACAGATCCAGAAGTACTTCTAACATGATCCATGGTGACTGGCGAAAAAAGAACAGCAGGAGTAGTCGGCATCTTCGGGGTTGATGGGACAGCATTTTGTTGCTGATGTTGCGCAGAAAGATACTGCGATGAAGATTGCTTCTTGAATCCCATGCTAAACATTCTTCTATGGCCATTATTCTTGTGCTGCGGTGAAGTAGCTGCAATATTATTAGTGTTCTGAGAGGACGTGGTCGCGATTGAGTTAGTACCACTACCCACTGACGAAACATCATGAACATCTGGATTCATAGGTGTTGGTGTGACGGACGAAGCCTTTACAGAATTAGAGGCTGTAATAGTAGTGGTGGTACCATTAGTGTTCAGCATATTCAACTCAGAGTTTTCATTATTAGAGGTGCCAACCGCGGTAGGAACAGGGGAGCTGAAGCTTTTGTGTTCATCACTGTTGTTAGAAATACTCTTAGTAATACTAGTTGGACCACCGGAAACAGCAGCAGTAGTACTTGTTGGGGTGATATAAGTACAAGAAAAACCACCTTTAACTTCTTCAAAAGAAATGCCAAATTTAAGCAATGTATCAATGATATTTTGCCTAATAACTGGTGGAGGTTTAGTAGATGTCGTTTGGACACTGAAAAAACCTTTGATGTATAAGGTCTTCGGGAATTGGATGGATGGCATTGAACCTGGGCTAGCAAGTTTAGCTTGTTCAACAATAGCGGCTTCAGACAATGGTTTAAGGCCAATAACTTGATTATTATTATTATTGTATGAAATCACAGCAGTTGTTGAGAGATCAGGCAATGGAGGAACTGAAGATTCTAAATTGTCATCCAGAGTAGGCTCATCATATGACGATTTCTTGTATCCAATAGATTTCGATCTTCCATGGCCAACTGTTTTTGACCTAGCAGATGCAAATACCCCGGGAGTATTAGCAGAAGCTGCACTTGTTTTACGATTAGTATTCAATCCATTGTTGTTGTTAGCACCAGCACCATTACTGTAATATCTAGGAGAGAGGATAGCGCCTGCATTTGTGCCAGAGGAGCCGGTATTATCGCCATAATTCTGGTACTTCAGCTGCTGTTGGGTTTGATATTGTTGCAGTTGTTGCAAGTACTGGTTTTGTCTTCCATACAGAGCAGCAGAAGCACTGACAGTTCTGTTATGTCTACCTTTATTAATTGAATTACCTCCAGCGGCAGTACCGCTGACAGCACGATTACCATTGTTGGCATCATTATTATAATAATTAGAAGCAGAACGTTTAGGGATGACAACTTGTGGGAACTGCTGTTGAACAGAAGCACTAGCAGCTGTAGGAGAGGCCGTATTCATCATCATATCTACCAGATTTGTGAAACCATCACTATTGTCACTTCCAATAGTAGGATCATCATTACCATTGTTTGTAGCATTAGCGGTTGTACCATTACTATAGTATCTGTTTATGCTACCACTACGACCAAGAGTCGATTCAGGTTCACGATGAGCATATTCCAAAGGTTTCAAGCCGACATCATCAACACCAATAACATTTTCATTGTTATTGCTACCATTAGTGTATGTATATGAGAGGACATTTGGAATAGAAGGTACAGGAGGAGCATTTTTGTCAAGCACATATTGCTGATGAGACGGCGAGGTTGGAGACATCATTCCAGGAGTTGTTGGAGATGTCAAGTTGCCAGCATTGTGCGCATTGGAACCAAATCCCATAGTGGAAGATGTAGATGGAGAACGACGAACACCATTACTAAGTCTACGAATGAGTCCGTTAATTGATGACGCTGGAGTATTGCTAGCACGTGGTTCTTGGCTATTACCGTTGTTGTTAGCAGTGTTATCAAGATTACCAGCATTATAGTTATTTCCGATTGCCATAGATTTTACTCTTCTTGGCGATACAATTTGTTGTTGTTGAGCAGAAGGAACGTTGACGTTGAATGGAGATGCAACAGCACCACCATGTGCTTGCTCAGGAATGGCCAATACTGGACTATCATTCTTTGCAGAACCCATGACAGTATATGCACCATTTTCATTAACATTGATTGTATTATTCTTAATATTGCTTTCATTAGATATTTTGTTAGGAACAGGAAGAGGCTGCGAAGGAGGTGATGTAGGTAAAGACATGGTATGAGATAATGTCTGAGGAGGAGCACTCATTGGAGGGCATGCGTTATTATTGTTATTGCTAAGCATAGCAGCAGATGTATTGATAGGAGCAGGCTTGATCTTGTTTGCTGTCAACTGTTGTTGCTGCTGAACCTGTTTAGCTTGATGGCGAAGACGCATTTCCTTGAGAAGATAGTACATACTGATCAATGGATGATAAGCATTGGTGACATCCGGGTAAGTGTCATCTGAATAATCACGAAGATGTTCGGGCACTTGGCGGCTCTCATAAGCAGCATGTTTAGCATACCATTTCTGTGAAGCAAGTTTATATTCTGGAGAAGTTAATATCTTAGAAAGCTCAGGGTATGTGTAATCCTGATTACCCAAATCATACTTTTCAAAATCTTGAAGCACAGTAGGATCTAATGGAAGTTGCAAAGGTTCTCTGAAAGGAACATAAGATCTAGTATAAGAATCATAATTTTCATTCATCCAAGGATGAGCTATAATACTCTTCAAAGAAGATCGCTTAGCTGGGTTTACCACAATCATTTTCGTGAGTAAATCAAGACAAGAAGCCGAAAGAGTACTCGGGTATTCGACATGACCATTTTTAATCTTTTTATGAAGAACTGATACAGACTTATCATCGAAAGGAACCTTGCCGCTGACCAAGACATATAAAATAATACCAAAAGACCAAATATCTACTTCAGGACCTACATAAGGATGAGCAGATAAAAGTTCAGGAGCAGCAAAATAAAGGGAACCACAATAAGTATACAAAAATTTTTTACTATTGAATAAATTGGAAAGACCAAAATCTATTATTTTGATATCACCCAAGTCATTGATCATGATATTTTCTATCTTCAAATCACGATGCACGACATTATTTCTGTGACAATAATCCAAAGCAGAAACAATACCTCTAGCAAATTTACGAGCCTGTGATTCTCTCAAAGACCCATGGTTGACAATGTAATCCAACATTTGACCGCCAGAAACAAATTCGAATAACATGTAATAATGATTGGACATAGGTAACATTTCATAGAGTCTGCAAATGTAAGGATGGTACAAAAGTTTACCCAAAGTAGCTTCTCGAATAGTTCGTTTATCACGGGCTTCTTCTTTTTCGTACTCCTTTAAACGTTTCTGATACTCAGCGGAATCTTTAGGAGGGGGATCATCGGCATGAGCACGCTGGTATGCTTTAGCAGCGCGGATCACAATTTTCACAGCACAGAGCTCATGGGTTCTACGATGCTTGGCAAGCTTTACTTTGCCCATGGAGCCCGCACCGACAGTCTTGACAAAGTCCCAGTCACCTATGGACTTTCTGTATATTTGCTGTTGTTTGTGACGACCAGAAGCATGGGGTTGATGGGGTTGTTGCTGCTGCTGTTGTTGTTGCTGCTGTTGCTGTTGTTGCTGCTGTTGCTGTTGTTGCTGCTGTTGTTGCTGTTGTTGTTGTTGCTGTGAATCGTAAGCTGGAGCATCAAACCTTGTGGTCAATGGATCTAACTGTTGAGGCTTGCGAGAAGAAGATTGGACTGGATCTTGTTTCTGTTTGTTGTAATACTGTTGAGGAGCATTATTACCCTGAGCAAACGTGTCGGCGGTAGGGATCGTAGGAGACATAGCGGCGTTTGCGTTGGTATTACTGTTGTAAGTGTTATTATGAAAGGGATCGGATATGGAGTTTCTACTAGTAGCGTTTTTGAGCATACGCGGAGTTGCAGGAGCTCTGGGGGAAGTCAAAGCAGAGACAGGAGGAGACGAGGCTGTTGTGGTGACTATATTTTTTAGTGTATTCCCGTTGTCTGCATTATTGTTATTAGTGGTATTAGAGTTTGCTGGCAGGTTTTGGGAAGGCAGGATGATCTCCAAAAGATCTGGCTTGTCCATCTTAGATTAGTAGGAGCTGGGCTGAAGCGAATATAAGAGATAATACTGTCGATAAAGTTTGATGTAAGTTTGATGTAAGTTGGCTTAATTGACTGGCTTGACTTTGCTCACGTGTCACTTTATTTGAAGCTATTCAGAGGAAGTTGCGATATTAATATAATCAGATAAGTAATGATGGCTAGGGAATGAATTATGTGTAATTATGGTAAGCAATTGGCGGGACTAGACAGTGAGTGTGTTTAAATGAAAACAATATACATAAGCAATATCAGGCAGGCGTTCGTTTTTGATTTAAGATTGCACGATTCTTTTTTGGAGAAAATGGTTTTTCTTTCTGAGTTTTTTTTTTTTTTTTTTTGTTCTTTTGTGTGCTGTATCTTAGAAGATTTTATTTGTTTGTGCGGTGGTTTTTTCTGTTCTGCTGTTGGCAGATTTGAGCAAGAAATATAATTCCCGTCTAAACTATATGTCCCGTGATTTATGTATGTGATGCATTATTCTGCAATTACCTGCATTGATGTACATGAGTCTTTCTTGCCTATCAATTTTTTGGCGAATTAGCCAACATGTCATCATAACTCATTTATCCGGCCCCGAAGTAATTGATCGAGCGTCTTCATATTCATGAATAGTATGTTGAGGCTTTCTAGAAGATAAAAAAGCCAATTTTTAGCGAACCAGTCAGTATCCCTCGTAGAGCTTTATTATTTATAAAATGCTTAAAAGTACTTAAGTCATACCTGCTTTTTAACATTTTTTTTTAAAAAAAATATTTCAATATCTTCAACGTCCACTATTTCTGTATTCCGCTTATTGGATATAAGCCATATGGTGTTGTTAATGCCCAAGTATGAAATTGCAGAAGCACATTTTTTCTTCTTCTGTTGTCCAGAATAGGCCTACAGAGTTTACTGTGGTTTTCAAAAAAGCAAAAAAAATTTTTATTTTAAATTATTAAGTCAGTAGATGACTCAGAGATGTGTTGTTGAGAATATTCATTCTTTGTTTTCGTGATATCGAACACAGCTTTTTTGAAATATTCGTTTTTTCGTATATTGGGCGGTTAGGGAAGTCTTAGTCACCAAATCTGATATATATCACAACATTCAAGCAGTTATTCAGATTGAACGATTAAGCAATTGTTGCCCTTACATGATGATACTGGTTTTGCTACGGATTTTTTTGAGGGCTAATTAGCACCAATCATTTTCGCGTGTTGATGCGACGCGTCCTGCCGCGTTTTTCTTATCTTCATACAGGCAGACACTAATGGCCACTACTGTCAACTAACTTATCACAAACGATGATATTCACCAAGCGTTCTAGGATCGAAGCCATAAAATCAATATCTTACACTCACTTAATAGGGTTTATCCGTAATTTTTACATTTTCCCATTTTATGATGAATCGGAGTTTGTGCCTGGTTTGAGCTCAGATTGCTGCTAAAGTGCACCAAATCTGCTTGCCAATTTTTCAAGATTTATACGTACCGGTCCCGGAGTTTTCATTGTTTCCGGGTATCCCTATAGACAGCGAAATATATACTTATTTTTATGTTTCTTGTGTGTATCGAAGGAAAATACAGCACTTGAAATTCATGTGAGTATTCTCCCTTAGATGTGTAATAACACCTTTATTTTTCGATAAATACCCCCAATATACATATATAAATAAGAAAGTGCAAAATACGATGCTACCTTGCCAGACCATTGCAAAATCATCGATTAAGATTAGTCTGTTTTACCGACTGTTTTCCACCGGTATTCCTACCCTCGCTGATTACTCACATACAATCATTGGCGCAGGCATAGTCGGTTTAGCCATAGCTGCTGAACTTTCCAAAAAACCGTCCAACAATATTCTTCTCCTCGAGAAGAACTCAGCAGTAGGACAAGAAACAAGTTCAAGAAATTCAGAAGTTATACATGCAGGTATCTATTATCCAACTGAAAGTTTGAAAACCAAACTTTGCATTAGAGGATCTCAGCTCATCTACGAAAGGGCCAAATCCAGTTCTATAGAAGTCCAAAAATGTGGAAAATGGATTGTGGCTCAAAATGACATCGAGGACGCTTATTTGGAAAATTTACATAATACTTGCCAGTCAGAAAAAGGGGTCCCAACCAATTTCGTGTCTATCAGAGAAGCCAAATTTATAGAGCCTGCAATCGTGGCAAAGGCTTCCATTTTAAATTCTCCAAACACAGGTATTCTTTCAGCTCATTCATTGATGGATTACCTTCAAGCGGTAGCTCAAAACAATGGAAATGTTGATTTAGTGACAAATTCGAAGGTTATTAATCTTGGAAAAAACCCAGATGGTGATTTCGCTTTAACCACTGTCGAATCATCAACGGAAATAGATTCCTCGGATAAAGAGCCTTTTGAAATCACTTCTGAGATTGTTATTAACTCAGCAGGTCTTCATGCTGCTGAAATAAGTAATCTAATACTTCCAGAATCTAGACATGTCAAATATCGTTTCGCTAAAGGTAATTATTTCACCCCAACCATCCCAACTCCTCCTGTTAAACGTCTTGTATATCCTATACCAATGGCAGGTTTAAAAGGTCTTGGAACTCATCTCACAATTTCTTTAGATGGACAAATCAAATTCGGCCCAGATTTAGAAATTGTAGATAGCCCAGATGATTATTTACCTAGTTCTAAAAACATCGATGCCGCATTTGAACAGATCTTCAAATATTTCCCACATATTCCTGCTGCAGACTGCTTGACAGCTTCATACTCTGGTATTCGCCCACAGCTAGATATAGGTAAGCCAGGATTTGTGGATTTCATTATAAGAGAAGAAGAAGGATTCCCTGGATTTATAAATTTGTTGAATATTGAATCTCCAGGTTTGACTAGTTCCATGGCAATTGCTGAACATGTCACTGAGATCCTTCACAAAAAATAATTGTAATTATTACACAATAAATAATACGAAGAATACTGAAACACAATAAATACATAGCATCTACTTATACATATACAAATATAAAAAAAATGTATAAATATAAATATATATTAATATTTAGGCACATAGCTATTCAATCATATTTATCCTTGAAAGCCCAAGAAGTACCAACATCAAGTACTCCTCCATTGTCTTTGATAATTCTATATATTTGAGCAGCACGTCTTTTTCTTTGAAATTTATTTTCTTTACCATGCTTTTTACCAAACCCATACCCATTGTTCAAACCCATCACTGCCATCCCACAACAATCTAAATCAGAGGATAAATGAGCCCCTATCTCAAATAAATTAATTGCTTTGTTATAAGCTTTTTCTCCATGTAACACATTTGCGATCCCAAAAAATGACATTCCCAAAGCAGTTCTATTATCTTTGATAAACATGGCATTCAAATGGAAAAATGCTTCTTGAAGATTATAATCACCAAAATTCTCGCAATTTATAGAATCACTTGCAAATCTCTTAGCTAGAAGCATACTTGGAACTTGCTTCAGAAGTTTTTCGAGCAATCTTAAAGCAGGTTCAAAGAAACCATCGTTGATTAAATATTTTAATGCGTAACTGTTCCTGGCTGCACGGCGGAACATCAGCTGACTCTTGGAATCACTAAATTCACCTTCATTATCAAATTCAACCATCCAGTTGGCTAACAATGCTTGCGATAAAGGAATAGGAATACCGAAATTTCTATTAGCTACTTCTTCCAAACTTGCATGATCTTGATTTTGCGATTTTATTCCTTCTGTGTTGGAGCTATTATTTGGACCCTTATTATGTGAATCACCTTCCGTGATTTGCTTTAAATGAGAGACAGCGATTTTGAAAGGATCCAAATATATTACTAACGAAATGATTATCTTTAGAATTCCTTCATCTGTGTTTTCAAATTGAGTATTGCCTTCTGAAGTATCAAAAACTTCAAATTGAGGTGAACCTGCTTGGTCTCCTCCAGATAAAAGCCATAAAAAAATTTTACTTTTCAATTCTCGAGAATTACTACTTTCCAGTATTCCAAATATTTTGCTAAATAAATTTCCAAATATTTTGCTAAATAAATTTCCAAAAAGATAGATCTGGGCTAATTCATCCCAATCAAAATTAAACAGATCATAGTATTTTTCGCTAAGAAAATTGTTCAATACTAAAACTTTAGCGTCCTTATCATCCGCCTTATCAAAATTGTGTCTCAAGACATGTAATTTGCCAAAAAGTGACGAAGACGAACTCACGGTGTTGTTGTAATTATTATTACTATCATCGTATGTAGTATTATGCTGAGATTCGTCATGTAAATCCTCTGTGGAAGAAGATTTATGACTGGAAGCACGAAGCAGGTGTGATCTTCCGTTGGAACTATCATTAACACCTATCAGTAATGAATTCATACCATTATCTAATCCCGAATCATTTGAACTATGATTGTTGCTCATTTCATTTTGATAACTCCCCTTTCTTTTAAAAAGCTTGCTGAATCTTCCTCCTGGTTTTGTACCATTTGTTGGCGTGTTCAATGGGTTAACATTAGTGCTATCTTGTGATAATGGTGGTGTCTGATTTCTCTGTGTTTCTGAATTACAATATCCTACATCTGAATTATTCATCTGATTTGAAGGTAAAATGTTTGGCAGAGGAACCGGTGTGACAATCTTGTTTGACGTACCTTTTCCATAGTTATCACACGGAAGTTCACCGGTTTTCAGCCTTACAGAGAAACCAGAAAAGCTTCTTTCAGAGCTGGGAGATAGCAACTGACTAGATTGAAATGAAGTAGCGTCGTTTGGTGAAAGATAATTAGTATTACTATTAGACTTTTGTTGGACTAGCCTAATAGACTGTTGTTGAATGTTTTGATGATTGAATCCATGATTATTACTGTCATTTGGGAAGCTGCGTTGGTTTGGTGAGATAATTTGGCCCTCATTCTCAGTATAGTTACCATTGGATCTCATATCTAGATATGGTAACTGGTCGTAATTGCATGACATTCTGCTCGATGGCGGAGGTGCAATTCTTGAAGTTCTGTAACTCACGCCAGCACTATGTGTATTAGGCATAAGTTTTTCGTGATTAAATTCGGGGGATAAAGATTGATGAGCGTTAGGATTCGTCAAATTCTGTACAAGATTATCATAATTGGAAACATCCTCATTATCATCTTGATAATAATCTCTGCCTGAAAAATCGTTAGAATTTAAAGAGTTTTTCGTTATTGGATATTGTGTCATTTTTTTGAAATATTTGCCACTTCGACTTAGTACTTGGCTTCCTACTTTAATACCTCCTTTTATCAATGAATAATGAATAATCGGATAGTGGTTGGCGTATTTTTCTATCTATTAAAATGAATTTTTAATGTTAATAAACTTGAACAGATCTTAACATTTATTATATAGTTTTCCTACTGTAATCGCCTTTTTTTCTTTTTTTTCTTTGAAGCCGTTTAACAGTTTGCTAAGCCACTCAACTTACTCATTGGGACAGACAAAAAAACAAAAAAAAAACTCCAGGAGTCAGACAAGCTGTCAAAGGAAAATCATGGATCAAGAACCACACTTTAACAATATTGAATAACTTAGATATACTAAAATACTAAATTTTACACAAATCAAAATAAATAAGCTAAAAGATAATTATGCTTAGCATAAACTATTTTTATTTATATTATTATATACGTATACTAATTCATTGCAGCCACTGTTTTTAATTGTTTGTACTTATGGAAGTTTTGCTATCGTCGTTCAAACACCATAAAAAAATTTATATTTAGGTAAGAACGAAGACATAACATATGATATAAATGCTATAGCGATAGCATATCCCACATATCTATTTTGCTCAGTTATCATTTGTAAGGTATATCCAATCACAAATATGAGGAACATATAAGCGGGCATGTAATTAGTGGCGAAGAACTCGGCTCCAAGTCTGACAAAGAAATAATAATGAAAAATATAACCAATAAACAAATCAAAAACAAAAGAGTTATATTTGAACAAAGCCACCAAGAATTTCAAATGATAAATAGAATATGTTGAGTAATCGATTTTTTCTGAAGTTTTGGATAATAAGAAGGTTTTACCAAACCATGACAAATTGAACAAGATGATCAAGGCATTCATCAATACAAAAATCGCAAGAGCTGCAACACCAGAATATTGTAAAATAAGATCGTATGCAAAAACAACCGCTTTTGAATCTGTTACGATAAGTTTAATGACATTCTCGCTAGTAGCCCAATTTTCAGCTAAAGTTGGTTGAATCAGACCAGTCATTTGATATTTATTTATACGAGCAAACTGTAGTTGAGTCTTGATGTACTCCATAAATTTAGATAAAATCGACATTTTACCAAATATTAATTTTTCAGCATTTTCTTTTTCTAATAGTGGGTGCTTGTTCATTTCAATATAGAAAAGTGATTTTTCCAAAGATGCATCTTTGACACATATCACTTCCTGCTGTAATTTACCCCAGTCAGGTAGTGTGATATCATGAGAGAGTAAATGGCAGCCGTGCTTTCTGTTCTTCAATTTGAAAACAGTGCTCACAGGATGAAGAAGTCTATCCAGGGTTATATTTTCATTCAAGACATCATTATTTAAAGAATGTTCAGAAGAAATGCTGATTACCCAAGTGTCTTCAACAGAATTCCCAGTATTGTGTTCACCATCACAACTAACTTCAAAATCATACTCTTGTTCACTGACAGGACCTCTAAGATCATTTACACGTAAATATTTCCCAGTAGCTGCATGCTTTATTTTTATAGTAGAACCATCTGTAATTTTATGTTCTGATTCACTCCAAGCGCCATTTTTTTCTGGGCCTCTATCTTCAATGATCCATTGATTGTTGACATCCAAATAATCATAAAGAGTGACTTGCTGTTGTCTGGAACCGCCTGGGTATGTCAAATTGTGTGAATGCAAATAACCGCCAAGGGATTCGAAGTGACGAAGTGTGATCGTACTTCCAAAAATAACATCCCGATAAATATTGGAATCACCACCACTAATACCACCATTTGGCATAATATCATTACCATTGATAGTGGATTTGAAAATAGGCAGCATTAAGGAGTAACCCGCATCATTGAAACTTGGGTTAGTGTTAGACAATAATCTTAAGTTAAACACATTGATACCAAAAAATAGAGAAGTTGGGATCACCAAAACAAAAATCAAACTCAACATTACATATTTGATGACATTTTTGAATCTCAACTTAGGTTCGATGTTTAGATCACCCAACATGATCCAAGCTTGTTTCAATTGTAATGTAAGGACCCATAACATGGTGACAAATCCAGTGACTTTCAGGGATGCTGCGGCGCCCAACAACAAACTTAAAATGTAGAAAATCTTGTACCATTTCTTAGTAAAAACAGCGGTCTGTTTCAATTGGAAATAAGTAAATATAGACCCTGTTAGGAAAAATAATAAGAACGGATCATACAGGTAAACATGATCAAGAACAATGTTAGCACCATCAAAAACAATTAAAGAAGTAGTTATCCAAGCAATAATTGGGTCACAACGAGTGGTTATAAAAGTAAGGTACATGGCACAAATTGTTAACACTCCATGTAACGCACCAATAAAACGCAATTGTAAATATGGGAAAGATTCTGGAAATTTACTTAGAATTGCGTATCTCTTTGATGAAGGTTGGAAATTTAATAGAAATGCAAAAAAAGTGGAAAGCAACTTAACATACGGAGGATAAATATCTATAAAGAACTGATTGTACATGTAGTTTTGAATGACCTCCACAAATTGAAACTCTTTGGAAAGTGGGACTCGGAAAGAGTTTAATCCATATATTCTGCTTGCTAAAGCCACTGGAATCAAAAGTAAGAGTAAAGCCATTGCAAGTTTTTTACACGGATAAGCAGAGTGTGCCATTGAGGAGCTAAAGAAAGGACGAGGGTAGCCTTCTTTATAGTGAAAGCCCACCTGCTTCAATTCAGAAGTGACTTGCAACTTGCTGTCTTGAACTCGCTTTGATGAGCTGGACTTTGCTGGCCGTGCCACAACGGGCTTCTTTTGATTCTTCTTTGCAACCATTCCTTTTTTTGGGTTTCGGATAGTATCGTTTGTCCAGTGAAACCAATGTTTTGCTTTAAAGAAGTCAAAAAATAAAGATCTACCATGATCAAAGCACTAAAAGATCAACTCAATGTTGATATGGTTAAGATCCGATATTTTTTTTCTTTTTTTTTTCAGTTACACGCTGGTACAAATCAAAGCGTTTGGTTTTGCAGCACTGCGGCAGAGCATTAGCATTGCAAATAGAGTGGCTGCGAATATATTGGCTAATTACTTTAGGGGGAGCTACACAGCTAGACAGTATTATTTCCAATCTTCACTCAACGAAATAATATCCAAGATACACTTTTCTGCCTTTCATTCAAAAGCTGGACAGACCGAGTACTTACTATATTATTTATTTTACACTAAAATGGTTTCTGCGGCGCTTCGATACTCCAAGGATAAGAAAGTCGGAGAAGGTACCTATGCCATAGTTTATCTTGGGAAAAATGAAACACTGAAGGAGGATATTGCGATCAAGGAGCTTAAGAGTGGTATGTTTAAGGATGGGTTGGATATGTCTGCTATCAGAGAAGTCAAATATTTGCAAGAATTGAGGCATGTAAATATTATTCAGTTGATAGATGTCTTCGCGTCTGACAATGGGAACTTGAATTTGGTGTTGGAGTTCTTACCTTGTGATCTTGAAGTATTAATCAAGGATAAACTGATTCTTTTTAAACCTGCAGATGTCAAGCTGTGGCTTCTAATGATTCTTCGAGGCGTGTATCACTGTCACAGAAATTTCATCTTACATCGAGATTTGAAACCCAATAACTTGCTTATATCTCCTACAGGGGAGATCAAGATCGCAGATTTTGGTTTGGCTAGACTGTTAAGTGATCCAAGAGAGAAAATGACAAGTAATGTCGTGACTATTTGGTATAGGGCACCTGAGTTATTACTTGGGTCAAGGCATTATACCGCCGCAGTGGATGTTTGGTCCGTGGGTATCATTTATGCTGAACTTATGTTGAGAACGCCTTATTTAGCAGGTCAGACAGATCCTGAACAAGTAGATATTACATTTAGAGCACTTGGTACTCCAACAGAAGAAAATTGGCCAAAGGTATCGAACCTTCCAGGATATAACGAGCTAAGAGTTTACCCTGAACCGTCTAGAGCAGAATTGAGAAACCGGTTCATTGCAGCTTCTGAGAATGCTATGAATTTGATGATAGAACTTACCCGTTTGAATCCTACTACAAGAATAACATGTGAGAAAGCCTTACAGAGTTCTTTTTTTACTGAACTTCCCAGAGCCACAAAGCCTAAGGATCTTCCAAAAAAAGGCTTTTAATAATGCTTAAGCTAACAGAACTTGATTTCATCTTTTTTTCATATAAAATGCAGTCAGTTTGTTTAGGTATTCAATAATTCATAAGTTCATTACAATTACAATTGATTGATTGATTGATGTAGACAATAACTTGATTGAATGATTTTTTTGTTTTCGCGCGCGCACGGTCTGTTTAGATTGATGCAAGTTTTCCATACAAAAATTAAGGCAAATATTGAAAAAGAAGAAGAGTATCCAATTTAATCATCACGATTATTGTTTTGGAATAACTATTCATGGCCATTTAAATCAGATTCAGATTCAGATTCACCATGGTTTATTTCTATTTATTACTAAATGTGTTATGTTTTGTTTCGTTGGTTAGCGCTAATACTGAATCATTACTTTTACTTTTTCCGGATGATAATAATTGGTCAGCTGATTCCACAAATGCTGCTGTCAGCTCTTACAGCAATGAAAATATTTCAGAGTCAGCCCTTAGCCCAGACACTACTATTCAATCAACACTAATAGTAAATCATTTAAATAACAGAGAATTGAAATTCTTAAATCAAGAATCTAGCAACGGGAAGAAATCGCAGGTTTTGAATGTCAAAATTGACAAATACAACACTGAGAACAAATACAACTTAAGGGTATGTTGGCCGGCCACTTACCCTGTCCTGATAGATATAGCTACTAAATTTTTGGAAATCAATGATGAAAAGCAAGCATTTTTGGAGATAACATATTATCCAAAGTATTATTCGAGTAATCAAGATGTCATGTTGAATGACTTACAGGTGCCTATAGAAGTCCACATGGTATCACTTTTATTTGGCGTAATCCCTATCGATATAGCACCAGTAATTGCACTTATTGTAAGTGTGATTGTGGTAGGAATCCCATTACAAGCAAAAGTGTTAGATTTTATTAAGAATTCTAAATAAATTATGTACTATTTGAATGAATAAATAGAAAATGAATAGACCATTCGTGGATTTTTTGAAACTTTCTGCGCTACCGTACATATTCAAATTGTAACTTTGTGTTTTTATTTTTTTTTGCTGATTTTTCTATCTATATTTGTCTAATTTTAATCTTTTTTCTACAATTAACTTCACTAGCAAATAAATTATTCTATTGAAAATTGAACTCAAATATGGTAGAAAGAAACAAAATATTAGTTATAGGACCTCCAAAATCTGGGAAGTTCACATTAATCAAGAATATTTTTAAATCATTACCTGATTTACCAAATGGAACCAGTCATTCAGGTGTAATTCACGATGTTGAATTGAAAACCAAATACTTTTCAAAAGGTTTACAGATATGGATAGATGAATTTGAGAATGATGATGAAAACGCCGACTCTAAACATCATAATAATGAACTTTCAGGTTTGCAGAAATTTATAAAATGGTCGGATGAGTTCAAGAGTCCACAAATGAAAGAGATAAGAGATGTGATATCAGGAATTATTTTCTGCATAGATTACAATAATCATGTTTATCAAGGTGAAAAAGATATACAAATAATAGTAGATGAGTTAGGTTCTATAATGAAAACATTAAAGAAGGACGAGAAGACAAATGTCGATATTGTGGATCAATTAGAGGGTGTGGACATCAATGAAAAAAATAATATTAATGACGAAGAAACCGGTTTTTATGATTTTTATGAACCTTGGAATGGATTTATGGCTGCTGTTATTTTTGATCGAAAAGATAGTTTAGAAAAACCAAAGATCGACATATCTATACTTAAAAATGTATTTCTTGATAATAATTTAGATTTAGCATACTATAAAGAGAACACTAAGTTCGATTCTTTAGAAAGAGATGAATTTGGTGACCGATTAGGACTATTCAAGATTCAAGATATAATTGAGACATTTGACTGGAGTGATATTGAGTTAAAGGTTCCTAGTTGCCAATGCCTTACGAATGATAATGGTGCAACAGAATTGTCGAAGCCGCTAAAGGACAGCGGTACTGAAAAAGATTCTATTAATAACCTTGACATAAGTGAGATACTAGATAAAGTCAAGGCTGCCAGAGAAAATGCGACGAATATAAGTAATCCGCAACTCAAACAGAAATTCGCTAATGATTTCATCAGTGATATAATCAATTTGATTTAGCAATATATAGAGAATGAGTTACTGATAAATACAATAAAATTTATAGAATGTTAACAGCGAAAGCTTACATTAAAAACCATCAAAGCCAATACAATATAGCATTGTATTAGCTTCCGAGAACGTTATCAACTTAGAAAACCTTTTTTTTAAAACATTAGTACAAGTTTATTGGAATATATCAAAAAACATAAATATATGAGTAAACGTGAGAAATTAAACAACATAAAGCTACTTCAAGAGATTTAATGAGCTCTTCTTTGTTCAGCCATGATCTTGCTAATTTCTTCAATCTTGCTCTTAGCTCTCTTCAAAGTACCTAATCTCTTCTTGGCTAACTTTCTAGCTCTCTTATCACCAGAGTTTCTCAGTAATTCAATTAATCTTCTCTCGTATGGAGCTAAGCCACCGACTTCTCTGACGAGACTTCTGACAAAAGCAGTTCTCTTGGATAAAGTACCCTTTTTGTAAGAGATCTTTGGGGCAACTTCTTTAGCGGCAACAACGTGACCTTTGTTTAAACCGATAGCAATTCCTATAATAAAATGTTAGTGACAATGCCCATATGTAATTTATGTAATGTTGTATCACATAATTTTCGATCAGTAAAGTAAGGAAATAACCAAATCTGGATTCAAATGCTCCATAGTTCTGTAAATGTCCTGGCTTATCGTGTCTTATTCAAAATATGTATATGCCTGCCCTAATTACTATATCCCAGAATAGAACAAGTCCATCTTTTCATTGAATAATACTTGACTTATCTTAAGCATATCTTATATTTTTTAAGCCAACACATATATTCTAATGATAAATTACTGCTAGTGACATTAATTTTCCCTCTTGGCTCCAGGCCTTTAATATTCGTCGTATGCGTTCACATGGATATTTGGGTCTTCGATGATATTATCCCTCCATATACACTGGCTGGATCAGCATTTCCCATATAATTTAGTATCATTTGAATAACCTGCTCTGGTTATTATTAACAGCATATACTACATACCTGATTTAGCCATTTTGAACGATAATTTTATATTGTATTTGGTGTGTCTTCTAATAAAAATGAAAGGAATTAGTATAGGGTATTGAATTATTCAATTTTGTTTTTTTCTCTTTTTTTTTTTAGATGTATTCTTAACTGCCTTTGAATTTTTTCTTAGTAGAGATTCATCTGCTTCTCCATGCCCGCTCTTTCTCTATGCTAATCAATTTTCTCTACCTTCTTGCACTGCTCAAAAATTCTTCTTCGTCTTGCGCAAGCTCATCTTTTTCTTCCGCTATTAAGTTGCACAAAATATTGCATCCTTACACCAAATTTCTGTTTGTGTTCTACTGGGATTTAAATACAGTATTATGGCTTTTTTTCATTTTGAGAAGATTTCCAGTTTCCTTCTTGTCTTCGAGTTTGTGAATTTCCACTATTCATAAAAATACTAAACGATAAAATATAATACTTTTGCCTTTGATTATATCGATGACTATCGGGTTTTCTGAGTAATTAGCAATAGAACTGATATTGTTTAAGCTTGAAATTGCTTTTTACCAAATTAAATCACGTGCAAAAGATGCCCTAAAATATGGCACGTGCTTTTCTAATCACATATATTACTTAACAATCGTTTAATCTAGTATTGATGTATTAATTGTGGAGAGAATGATTGTGCAACTGGCACCATCACCATCCATTACATCTACAATCAATTAAAATAACATGAGTAATAACACAAACAGTGGAACACCGCCTTGTAAGCCACAAGCATGTGCTATTCAAAGTATGTGAATATTACTAATTACCATGCAAATCATGTATACTTCCATGTTTTATTGAGCTTCAATTTTCGTCAATACAATTGACAAGTCACTAACAATACTTTCTTTAATAAAGACTGCTTAATCGCGTCAGGATATGATGAATCGAAGTGCACCAAAATGATAGATGCGTTGTACGCATGTTGCCTGAAATTTTACAAAGTTAATGGTGACGAGGCAAGATCTCCATGTTGTCCAATTCCCAGAAATCTAAAATTAAAAATATCACAAAGACAGAAAGAGAAGATCGATGCTTCGCTTAGACGTTAGTTAAGAAGATGTGTATATATTTCTCAGCAAATGATCTTTGCACTTAGCAGATATGATGATTTATCGACATTGTTGTATACGTCTCGTATTTAGATACAATAATAGTAGTAATAAATGAAGAAATAATATCGATAGTTATCTTCGAGGATTCCGGCCTCATCACCAACATTCAAAGAAGTAAAAATTCTTTATCCAAGAATCTCCATTGGCAAAAAATGTGTTGTTATCAGTGTAATTGCATCCTTTGATTTACTTCATAATAGGAATTCCGTTGTGTGAAACATAGCATAGGACGAACCATCAACAAATCTAAAACACATGAACGTTGTTCGATAAATTAATAATTACAACTGAAAAAAGGGGGGAGGACCGGCAACTCCAAATAGATTTGCTTAATGCTAGTGAGGCGCCAGTGAAACGATTTATTCATTATTGAACAAACATCATGTTATAAAATGATATTGACCTCGCATACATAGTATATATAGGGATTGGTTTGCTTCAGCAGAGACGTGAGTACTAAGCATTCCCAGAAATTTAGCTTTTGAATCAAACTAATTCTTTCAGTTATAAATTCAATAGACAAAAATAGTGCATACAGGTTAAGACAACTGGATCAAGCTAAATGCGTATAGAAATGTTACTATTATAATAAAAATTAATAATATGTATGAATTGAGCCGCGATACCACACAAACTAATTGTATTGATACGACGTAATAGGCCGAAAACTCGACAACGGTGAGTTGCCATCTTTATCTAAGGCTGCCGCGAGCACGAATTTCATCATAGATGAAGAGTAACGACCAAAGAAAAAGAGGTACGAACCGTGACTCTGGGCGCCTAGAAAACATTGTTGAGGAAAAAAAGGAGAAAAGTAAAAAGAAGTGTAATAGAAGAAGAAGAAGGTTGGATATTTATTATTTTGGCTATTTATAATTTTTTTTTTCTTTTGATTTTTGCGCTTTTCTTGTGTAATTGAAGATTTATTTCAGATTTGAAAATTTTCGTTTGTATTATTTGACTTTATGGCCTGTGTAAATTATATCACGTGCTTGTCACGTTACAACAAACGAAGTTTTGATAACTATAAGCTAAGTTGGACATATATAAGGAGGAGTGTTTATGTAATAATGGTTATAAATAATGTATTTAGAAGTATCCTAGTTGGCAAAATTTCTACTAATAAGAGGAATACTTGATTGAGCCTTTGCAATACCTAAATAAGTAATACAATACAATAAAAAATAATAAAAACTTGGACCTATATTTTGAGCTCTAAAAAAAGATTACTTTTTTCGTAATATTCTGCAATTTTTCAAAAAAAAATGTTTAACGTGTATTGGTCTAAAGGATCTAGTAGCAAATTGCCGAAAACAATGAATAATGTATAAATAAACACATGAATATTTCTCAAGACATATATAGCAACAAAATGATAGAGTTCAATATTATTCAACAAGATCCTGATAGAAAATGTCAAATATTAATTTAATATCAAGTTCAAATTGCTTCAGGTTACCGCAAAGTCTGCCTGGAAACATTCAAACCAATTACAATCCTCAAATTTAACAAGGCTTTTTTTTTTAGAAAAATAAAAATTATTTACATGTAGGATATGTACATACAAAGTATTCTATGGAATGAATCACAAAAAAACTTGCACAATCTTGCTTCATGTTTTTTGCTTGCATCACTAGCCATAGTTATCATAAGAAAACAACAAATCAAACAGTCAAACATATTAAAGAGTCGCCCAGATTAAACAGCGAGCACAGAGACATCATAATTAAGCTTTTGCATTCTGTGCAAGATAGTTTCCACAGGTTCATCCCTGTACTGTGTCATGAATCCCTTAAACGACACATCCGTGTTATTTTCCAACTCTAAACCGTATAATATACTTAACAACTTTCTTTTACCAAATTTGATCTTCTTATCATCGACTTTGAAATAGATTGGAATTTCTTTACTGGATTGTTCATCTTTGACAAGTTCAAGATATGTCTTTTTATCTTGAGTGGCTTCTAATTTCTTCATCAAGACTCTGTAACGTAATTTCCAACCAGTTGGACCTAATTCCTTTATTCTTGCAGATTTTTCTTTAGTAAGATAATTATCAATACCTCCTTCTTTCGAGATAGTTCTTAAAACTCTGGTTGTAAGTCTAATATTGACATTTTTGTTTAATGCTTCACTCCATAAATTCTTCTTAATGACGTTCAATTTCCAAGTTCTCTTGGTTCTAACCTTTGATTTTTCACCCCTTTGATTACCAAACTGAATGAATCTACCACCGTAAAGCCCTCTGTTACTTTGTTTATATATATTGGATTCACCGTATTTATACTCTGGAAATTCTGGCTTCTCTCTAGGAATATATAAGTTGGTAGGTATTCTCTCACCAATTTCTGGTAATTGAACTTTACTAACTCTCCGTGCTTCTATAGTTTTCCATTCTCTAAGAATGGTATTGGTAGTTGTGAAACTACGGGTGAAGCTTATAGTTTGGGGATATATAAGTTTTGAAAACGGGCCCAACATTTCTAATATTATTCTCTATTCTATGTATTGCAAATAGCCTAGTAATGCCCTTGTTTCATCAGTGGTTATTAATATCAATCAGCTATAGCATGCTTATTAACTCACTGTCTATTCTCTTTATATTTTCTTTTCCTAAAAATTTTTTCCACGCCTTAAAAAAAAATTCTTTTCGAATTTTCTCAAAAAATTTTTTTCTCTACAAAGAATTTCATATTCTTCCACAGGGCTCAAAAGTATTAATGATTTTGTTTCTAATAGATTGATTCGGATCAATAATATGATATACTATATCATAATTGGGCTTACATGAGTGGCACATCTATTTATTTCAAAATTTCAAAGGTGTACGATTGTTAATCATGAAACCATTATCTATAATGTATTAATATACCATTCATTTTTATATACAAGGCTATACCAGGATATACTTGGTTAGTTTGTATGATAGTATTTATTTTAATGAGTAAAGAATAAAGAATAATAGCAATTACTTGTAATCATTTACCATTTCTATTATCATAATCATGAGTATTTGGCATATACTTCTTAATATCTGCTTCATCAACAACCCACAAGCTAGTACCGGTCAAGTTAGCCAAGGAGTTTTCCATTTTCACATTTTTTTCGAATTCTTTGTTTGCGAAATTGATATCTACAGGGTCGATACTAGACTCCCTTAATTGTTGTCTAAGTAATGCGATATGCAATGCCATCTTCATTTCTCTTTTTTGCGTATTTTTTCTCTCGTTTAACATCTGCATTTCTCTTTTATCTCTAGCATTTTTGAAAGAAGCTTGTGCAATGGCTAGTGCTTTTTGCTGCTTCAAAGTTTTCTCAAACATTTCATCCTGTAATAATAAGCGCGCATGATAGTTGTCAATGGCAAAATAAATCAAAACACCTATTAGAAGAGTAAACCCGACATTCAGAATAGACTCGATTCTGTTGGACGAAGGTTGTTTGCTGGCTGGTTGTGGAGGCGGAGCACTTGCAAAAGGTGGAGGTGAACTTATGCTGGGTTGTTTGTTACTGTTGTTACTGCTTCCGCTGAATAAGTTACCCAAGAAGGACTTGGACTTTGCTGCAACTGATGATGGTGAAGCTGGTATACTTGACGCAGAAGTTTGGTCTGCAGCTTTCGTGGATGGTTTCGGTTGGACCTTCACTTGTTTTGGAGGGTTAGCCGGATCATCAAAGAAACTTTTAGGCTTAGCGACGGATGGAGATGGAGAAGATGGACTTGTCGCGTTTGTAGCAGGCGAGACCGGGGCGAACAGCTCGCCAAAGACAACAGCTCTTGAGTGGAAAAGAGCAGCGTTTCTTGGAGACACACGGACCAAGTTGGAGAATCTTATTGCCGACTTCAGCGGCATGGCACGAGCAAGAATGAAAGACATGACGACGCGGATTGTGTTTGTCAGCCAAGTAAATGAGGCGGGGATTGTTTAGGATGGAAGCAGGGTGTAGCTGGATCCAACGATTCCTTTTCTTTTCTTTTCTTTTCTTTGTTTTCTATTCCTTTCTTTGACCCACGGGATTAAAGATCGAGAATTCAGGTTAGATCGATTAATGGTGGTTTTCGAGCTATAGCAGTGGTTCTGAATATCAGCAATGGCCTTTGGGTGACATCAGTGGCTTTCGAAGCTAGAAGACTCCTTGTCAGCTGGCAGCGTATTGGTAACCAAGCCTATGCTGAGAGAAATGTTCGCAAGTGCGCAGGCGAGTCTTTGGCGGGCGCCCATTTACGGTGGAAATGAATCGCCTCTGCCGCACGCCACATAGTCAGCCAATCAGCGCGCGGATCCGACCACAGAATGTGTGCGTCAGGGCGCACAACCCCAATTCTTATTTGGGGCGGTACGTTTTTGCAGCAGCACGTAGTGCTCGCTTTATTCCTTGAACTACAGTGGCCATACTTCTCGTTTATCTCTTCTCTCTTCAAAGCAAATTTATTCATTAAACTCTGACCGGTTCGCGGATTACCGTGTCCCTGAGTGGGCACCAAGTAGCAATGGCATTGAAGAGGACAGAGCAACTGCTGGGGTTAGCGGTGGTAGGGTAGCGCCTCCTCTACCCTGAAAACCAAAAAAGAAGTAATTTTCTGTTGCCGCCCAGCTCCCAACTCCCAGCTCCAAGAGGTCCGTATAAATCCGTACGGGCGTATGTATGTCTTGCGATCTGCTTGCCTGGTTCCGCAGTTTTGCATTTCCGCCCCCACACAGAATGGCAAATGCGCAGTGCGCGCAAATAGAAGAAGAAAATTTTTTGCGTTGAGTAAGTATTTCTCGGGGCGCGAGTGCCCCAGTCTTGCTTCCTAAAAGAGTCCCCATGGGTCCAATCTTTCCTGTCTGCCAGCAGTGTGCGACAGCCTCTTGGCTTTTCTTGCGGGCGACAGGTTCTGGCAAGTGCGGTTCTCAAAAAGCATGTTGCTCTCATTAGAAAGGATGTCAGGTCACCTGATGGCAGCCCAGAAAACCAGCCAGCCTGCCAGCCAGCGGTCCCCGCTGGGCTGCCACCGGGCTCTTGGTCGCAACCATGTGCCAACTGCCCACAGGTCCCCAGACCAACAAGATTGTTACGGGTGCCGCCCCGTCTGCTGAACAAGTACTTGTAGTTTTTTTTAGTATTTGCCTGCTTGACGACATATATCAGCGGCTAATTCCATATTTCAATAATTAATGAATCTGCGGATTTGGTTGGCTACTTCGATATTTGGCTGTACGAGATAATGCTCCCACATACCTTTCCCTGTCCACTGCAAAGCACATAAATATTACACTTGAATACTTCAAAACCACTTTACACAATATTTACTGATATAAGTCCTAAATATTGAGACTGTCTTCTACACTAGTGATTCCGGTTCATCTACATTTTCTATTTTTTTTTTCTTTGGTTCTTATACAGTTACACCTTTTGTTCTGTTGTTTACTGATCTAGCTACAAGTGACAGAAAAGTATACATTCGTCCTCACCCCGTTAGTTGACCCAGTACATCGATCGACCGCACTTATCCACTGGATGTCTCTTAATTAATATTCTATAAAGCTATCTTGTTTGCCCATACTTCGTTCCACACTTATCTCAGTAATTGTCCAAGCAACATACAGTAATCAATCAGCGACCAGCAACTAAACAAAATGTTCCAGTTTTTTGCCACATCGTCCAACAAAAATACCTCCGATGCAAATCCGGATAATGCACCATCGGCTGACCAGCTGGAGTCTCGCGAACCTCTTGCTTCTTCAGTTCCAGAAAATACAGATTCCAACGGTAATGAGGTCGCGGCTGAAGATCACGGCGAAGCCAACACCATCGGTGACTTTGAAGAAGCTCACACAAGCTTGCTCCAGTCTGATAATGAAGGGTCTTCCGTAGGTTCTTCATCCGAATCTTCGTCCTCTTCTTCGTCTCCAGAATCCACGGAGAATGACAAGCAGAAGGCCACTGCTGCGGTTGATTCATCATCATCTAATACCAATACAAACAAGATCACTGCTTCGTCTAATACTGAGTCTCAGCACAAGAACTCCACAGAGACACCGTCTGGTGAAAAAGCGAACAGCGACGTGAATCAGAACGATAATAACAAGTCTGTGTTACCATCAATTGAAGACAGGGCTGCCAAAGAGGAGCAAGAAACGCAATCCAAAGAAGATGTAGAGACTCGTAAGGTGCAATTGTCCGAACTTGATGGTGCTTTACCGTTCCTATTCTGTGTTGAACCTGAGACTAAAAACAAGTTGGCACAATTCTTTCAGCAAGATTCAAATATTCAATTTTATTTCCAAATGTTGGTGGACTCTTATTACGCGTATGCTAGAAATTCTCCTAAAATACAGTCTTATCTTAAAAGGAAACATCCTGATGGTCAATTTGCCACGAGCAATAACAACTTTGATGAAGATGACAGTCAACTAGATAAAGAACAAGAGTTTGAACTTGAAAATCAAGACTATTTGGAAGTAAAGGAAACACTGCAATATTCCTATCAAGGATTCGATGATTTAGATTATTATTACAATAATGTTATTCTGCAAAGAGATAGCAAACCTTACGATCAACAGTACTCATCAAATGATTATGATAGAAGATACATACGAGAGAAATCCAATGAAAATCAAACGGGCAAAGTTGTCAACCAATCAAACAGTCACTTAACCGCTAACGTGCTTGATAAGATGTCTGATGCAAACAATAATCTAGAACAAGATGAAATCCTTTTGGAAAGATGTAGCACTATTGCAGATATTTACTCAAGCGATACTCCTAAAATTGTGGATGCCCTTCTTGCCAATAAAAGCCATTTATTATTATTGTGGAGTATCTTAGAGAAAGATTTTCTATATGAGATGCATCCATTATTGGTCAGTTTTGTTAAAATCAACCAAAGCTTGTTGCTTAACAAAGCTGACGAATATTTGAATTTTATTCGTTCTAATATCAATTTAGTCGATTTGTTTGTGAAGCGTAACGTTGATATTTTATTGCTTAATGAGTTCTTGATGAAACTAATTATAACTGATAAGAATAACATGCATACAGGTATCATTGATTTATTAATGGAACAAAACTTGATACAACACATGATCAATTTAATTGATTTGAAGTACCCCTTCTACATATCTGAATTTGTGGGTGACATGATTAAGAGTTTGATTGGAATTTCGGTGCTGAATCTTCAACAAGGAAGTGATGAAACTATAGCCATTGGTCCTAATAATCTAACTAGAGAATTAGTTAGACATGAATCTGTTTGGAAAATGGCTTTGAAGATTAAAGATGGTGGCAAACCAGCCTCTATTCTTATAGATATTATAATCGAAATTATTCGCAAAAATAATTGTGATTATGGTAATTTCAATTTGTTAGTGTTTTCCAAGTATAAGAAATTTTTAGATGAACTACAGAATGGTAATGATAGTAAATCAATAGATCTAAAAAATAATTGTGAGAAATCAAATAGTGTGAGTGAAAATGAAGGAAAGCTAATTGAGAAGAATGATACAGAGCAATCTTTAGAAATTCAAAGAGCCGAATTCAATGCATTGATGAATCAATATCCACCAAGTGACCGTGAACCAATTTACTTGAATAACATCTTGAAGATTTTTTCGTTTACCGTACCTTGGTTATGTGATGCTCTTAAAGAAAATTTGGGTTTTTACCCTGAAGAGTTCATCTTTGATTCTAATAAAATTGATTATTTCTTATTGGATAAGGATCCAGTTCAGCAATTAGAAAATAACGAGATCCAAAATGAAAGTGATAAAATTTTCTTGAAAGATAAAGTTTATATGGCTCAATCATTTGGATACATCGAAAGATTTACAATGTTTAAATTGAAGTTGACTGAGTTAATAGCTGAATTATTACATTGTTCAAACATAAAATTGTACAATCATAAAGATGCCCAGTGGCTTATTGAATCTAGAAATCAACTAATTTTATCAAAATCAAAATTTTTAAATGAAGCCATTACCGATAAATTGAGTTTATTGAACTTTGATACAAGTATCAATAATAATCAAGAAACTGATTTACCAATTGCTTCAAGTATTCAATCCAGTAGTATGTCTATCATTAATAAACCTATGGAAGAAGATGAAGAGCAACATGAGCTGCATATATCTTCTTCGAATGCGTTGAAAGTCGTGAACCATTCTGATGAACTTGCCAATGATTCAGCTGATGAAAATGATGAACAATTTCCTGATGAGAAAAAGGATAAAAATCTTACTGATGAAGAACGCAAAATTAAGAAAGATAAAATGGTAAGTAAGCTTGTCTTGAATATCAATCCTGAAATGAATACCAAAACACCTGCTCCACAACTACCATTAAAAAGTGGTAAGCCTGAACTTCCCAAGTTGGATACCAGTAAATCTGTCATTTCAAAAGTAGCAGGTGCGAGAAATATTGTTTCCAGAGAAGACAATAAAGAGAACGAGACGCGCAAATCTGATGACATTGCATGTGCTGACGGTAGCGGTAGCGGTGGTGCTGCAGATGCTCTTGATGATAGCTTTATCTTTGATGACTATGATGATTTTGCAGCTATGGGAGAATACCTGGCGCCATTTGTATGCACTGCAAACGAGCGAATGTTAACTGAGAATCCTAGTTTAGGAGATGAATTCAAGTATCAATTGCATGAGCATAAATTATTGGATTTAATTACCAAACATATATGTTTTAGATTTCCATGGAACAATTTCTTACATACCGTTGTTTATGATATTATCCAGCAATTGTTATCTGGCACTATGACTGGAAACTATAATGCATTTTTAGTATCCGATTTATTTTTCATGACAAATATCACGGATTTGCTTTATTCGATAGCTCATAAAAATGAAAAATTTTTACAAAAGTACAATATTGAATTTGCATGTATGGGTCATGTCAATTTAATAGCTGATGAAATTATGAGATTTATATCATCATATGAATTAGATATTATTGATCCTACAATTCTAGATATTACTTCAACTGATAAATGGATTGAATTCCTGAATCAGTTATTGAATGTTGTGAAATGTAATTTTGAAGAAGAGGAAGACGGAAATGATGATGATAACGATCGGGGAGGTGATGATGATGAAGATGAAGATGATGATGATGATGATGAAATTGATGATGATGAGTATGACGACGATGATGATTCAATTTTCAGAGACCCAGATTCTATAATTTTGGGCGCCACAGAAAGTGAAATCCTTAATCAAGATTTGAAATTGAGTAATCCTAAAAAATTGAAACATTTAAATAAGACTAATACTCACCAAGAAGATAGTAATAATGATGCTGAGGAAAAAGAAGAACCATCAGAAGAAAAGGGAAAAGATGAATCGCGAGAACCAAAGGGTGAAGAGGAAGAAAATTCATCTGAAAATAGGGATTACAAGGATGAAGAATTCGAATTGCCTGTGTATTTAAAAGAATAATGAAAAATCTATTGGTTGTTTTCATCGATTTATATGTTTATAGTTCTAGATTATGTCTTCTCAAAAATATGTTTGAAGATGTATTCGTTGTTAATGAAATGATAGATATTCTCAATTCTGATTCTTATATGTCGTGATCTGGTAAGTGAATAATTTTAATTTTCGGGGAATATCATAGTTAAACAACTCCATGTTTAAGATTTTAGGACGTTGTATATTGTATTAAGTAATTAATTTTATTCATATCACACCTTGTAGTTCATCAATGTTCGAATCTCGTATATGTATGTATCTTTTGTAATTAGTATTTATTTCACTTCCAATTATCACTACAAAAAAATTCTGTTTTTTATATGAAAAATGCTCCGTTGAAGAAAAATGTATATTATAAATATTTATAATTTGAGTATAATACAATAATATAAATAGAAATGTGGGGTTTTTTTTGTTGTTTTTTTTTATTTTGTGTGGTTAGTTGCAGTTGATGCAACAATTTATAATATTTTTTTTTGACAGTAAAAAGCTAACAGATGGAAGCTGATTAGTATCTGTACATATCTGGTTTGTATGGACCTTCTTGAGGAAGGGATAAGTATTCAGATTGAACTGGAGTTAAAGTAGTCAATTTAGCACCCAAGTGGTTCAAGTGTAATCTAGCAACTTGTTCATCCAAAATCTTTGGTAAAGTATGGACAGAGACATCAAAAGGACCAGTTTTTTGAAATTCAATGAATTCTTCTCTGAATGCTTTGTTGTCAGCGTTGAAAAGAGCAATTTGAGCCAAGACTTGGTTAGAGAAAGAACAAGACATGACAAAGGAAGAATGACCAGTAGCACAACCCAAGTTGACTAATCTACCAGCAGCTAATAAAATGACATGCTTACCGGATTCTAATAAGTATCTGTCAACTTGAGGTTTAATTTCGACATGCTGTTTGGCGTTCTTAATTAACCAAGCGACATCAATTTCAATATCGAAATGACCAATGTTACAGACAATAGCATCTTCTGGCATCTTCAAGAAGTGTTCACCAGTGATGATATCTCTACAACCAGTGGTAGTAACAAAGATTTGGCCTTGAGAAGCAACTTCATTCAATGGAGAAACTTGGTAACCAGAGACAGCGGCCTGCAAGGCGTTGATTGGATCAATTTCAGAGACAATGACTCTGGCACCCATGGATCTTAAAGCCATAGCACAACCTTTACCGACATCACCAAAACCAGCAACAACAGCGGTCTTACCAGCAATCATGACATCAGTGGCTCTCTTGATACCATCGATCAAAGATTCTCTACAACCGTACAAGTTGTCAAACTTGGATTTTGTGACGGCATCGTTGACGTTGATGGCTGGGACTTTCAAAGTACCCTCCTTCAACATCTTGTACAAGTGGTGAACACCGGTGGTGGTTTCTTCAGATAAACCGAAACAACCTTGCAACATTTCAGGGTATTTTTGGTGAACCATGGTAGTCAAATCACCACCATCGTCCAAGATCAAGTTCAATTTCTTACCATCCTTGAAGGCGAACAATTGTTGGTCGATACACCAGTTGTATTCTTCCTCTGTTTCACCCTTCCAAGCAAAGACTGGGACACCAGCGGCGGCGATAGCAGCGGCGGCGTGATCTTGAGTGGAGTAAATGTTACAGGAAGACCAGGTGACCTCGGCACCAAGAGCAACCAAGGTTTCGATCAAGACTGCGGTTTGGATAGTCATGTGCAAACAACCAGCAATTCTGGCACCCTTCAATGGTTGAGCAACGGCATACTTCTTTCTGATAGACATTAAACCAGGCATTTCATTTTCAGATAATTCGATATCTTTTCTACCGAAGGCGGCTAAGCTGATATCTGAGACTTTGTAGTTTTGAGCTGGGGCAGACATTTTGTATGAATGATGAATTTATTAATAAAGAGAAAGTGTGTGGTTTATCTTAATTATGGTTGATCAGGAAAATCTGTAGTAAAGGGAAGGTGAAAAGGAAAATAAAATGTTCAGATCTATTAAGTCTTTCAGAAAGGGATTTCGAAAACTATTTATTCACTTGGTTACTATGTGGGATGAGTAGACAGAGACAACAGCGAAAAAAAAAATTGTTGTGGTGAAAAAAAAAAATAATGGTTAATAATAAGAAGCACATGGAAATGTTTTTCTTAGCCAACAAAAAGAAACGATGAAAAGGAACTACGCGTGTTGAAATTGAAAAAAAAAAAAAAAAAAAAAAGAAGGGCATATCTAAACGCACACTCTCATATTAATGGGGGTTGTATACGATGATGAACTCTAAACGACTGTATACGAAGCATGCATGCATTTTGGTGCGCGATAATAATGTCACGTGATTCGGATATTAGGATGAAAACGGCCAGGATCATCTGTCACATCCAATTGCATCCTCTTCAACTGGCCTATTATCAGAAGCATCTTGACCAAGTAAACCAAGCAACGGCTCACAATATTACGCTAGAAGGGCCGTTTGGGTTACTCACCTACTTGCATTCTTTTCCTCAGCTTCTTTCCTCAGAGCTTGGCTACGTACTGGGAATCCATCTTCTATATGGATGCTCTATTAACATGTATTCTATCTTATTCTATTTATATCTGCATCAGACCGTTCGACAACGCTACGCCTTCTTTATCCGCTCGCCCAAGCCATGGAACCCCCGGTTGTAGAACAACACTCCTCCCGTGCTCTTGGACTCGTCGCTGTGCTTTTCTGATACTAGGACATCCCTCACTTCGCACACCCAAATCTCGTGGTCGTCCACCCGAAACACCTGGTCTTTTTCGCAGATCAACACCCGCTCTGCGGCCGAAAGTACAGGGATCTCGATTCCTTTGCGTAGCATCCGCTCCATCAGGCGCTCACCATTCACACTATGAAACGTATGTGCTATTGTCTCTCGTCCATCTTCGTCTTTCTTGCTACTGAGTCTCCTGTGATTCTCGTATATTTGCGAACTGAACACAAAATCATCGTGCTTCAACGAATTGAAAGGTTGGGTAACCTTTTCGTTATCAAGAACACTCTTGTCCGTTTTAGCATACTCATTCCTCTTGATGTTGTTCAAGTACTTGCTGCCCTTACTGAACTCCTTAATCAATCTGACAGAATCTTCGTTACTCGATGGTAGCAAATGGATCGCTACCCACCCATGTTTATGTGAGCATTCGCTAGTAGCCGATGGAATCTGCAAGTTTAGCAGAACCAATGTTCTGGGGAAAACAGACAACGACAGCACTGAAGATACTGTTGATCCGTGAAGATTGTTCAAAATCGAGCAATTAGAGTCGCTGTTGCCACTATCAGCTTCTTTAATGTCTTGTTTTCTCGCAGGAATTCCACAGGTGACAATCATCGCTTGACTGGCTACCTTCGACATGCATTTTTTGAAACTATCTTGAATTGCCGAGGAATTAGTAGCCAACTTAGCAATTTTACCGGTCAGTAAATATTTTCTGCTTGGCATTCTTTGACAAGATTTCAATGACAATTCAAATATTCGCGGTATAAGCTGTGATGAGAGTAATATTCGCTGTTGTTGTCCCAAACTTGGTGCTTTGATCATTTGTACAACCCACTACTTTATTTCCTTTTTATATTCAATAGTAAAAACTTGGCTCTTAATTCTTCATCGAGAAATTTTCAACAATTAGTCAGATGATGTGTAGTCGATAGTGTTATTAAGTGTTATTAAGTTACTTATATAAGGCAATATTATGATTCCCTTTTTGATTTGTCTTTCTTTCTGTTTTTCCTTTTTTTTTTTTTTTTTTATTTTATTAAGATTCCCCCCTCCAGCATACATGCTTTCCTTGTACATCTTTTTTTTTTTTCAAACTCTCACTTCAAACCGATGAAATACTGAAGTTACTCTTGGGGAGATTAGCCTAGGTAAGCCTCTACAGGTGTGGGCAGGGCAGCCAATGCCAAGCGCCTAAGCGGACAGTCATACATGCTCGTCGGCGCTTCTGCAGTCTTCAACTGGATGGACCCTCACCGGAACAACCTAGCAAAAACAGAATACAAAAAAACACGAACCACTGGCCTGCTTTTGGCCATAACTAGCCAGAAACATAGCTGGTAAATGACTTGACCCAATAATCATTTACTGAAAAGTAATGAATAAGCTTCTTTAGAAGCGGATTGTTGAAGATAAAACTTTTGCAACGTATCGCCGACATTCTTTCAAAAAGACAAAAAGAGATATCATCTACAAACAAAACGAACGAAATTGAGGTACACATATAATTTAATATTTATACAATGACAATTAACTGTATTATTTACTTATTTCTTACCCTTCTTCTTCTTATTCTTCTTCTTTTTAGATGAAGCTTCATTAGTTTTATTGGCAGTAGCAATGCTACTACTGTTAACCTCATGAACCTTCTGAGCATTGTCATTAGTAACACCATTCTTTGCACCATCCAATTCTTCAACTTTAAATTCAACATTGCTCATAATCGAAGAAAACCCCTTTCCGTTAACACTATATTTTTCTACAGAATAAATGTCTTCTTCGCTCTTACTCTTCTTTGTTTTGCTCTTCTTGCTGCCTTTATCACTTGAACCATCCAACTCGCTTTTTCTCTTCTTGGAAGTAACTCTCTTACTCTTCGTAAACTGCACGCCCTTAGGTCCTAATGCCGTCAACACTCTGGATAAGTCTTTTGCTTTATTGGTGGTGAATCTGTAGCATATTCCATTGCTATCATTATATGTTTTAAAACTCAACAATCTTGTTGCATTATTACTACCACTTCCTGCAACTTTCTTGGATTCTTTGCTTTCGCTATTAGCATCTTCACCGTTTTTTTTTTTACTGTTCTTGTTGTGGTAAGTTATCGAAACTAGTGTATTGTTTGGATTCGACTCCAATAAACTAGTCGATCTTTCAAGATATGTGTCCAAGCTATGTATCGCAGGCATTTTGTTGTATTTTTTTTTGTAAAGTTTATTTTTTCTCTTCTATTTTGGGTTTAAATCTCGGTAATATTGTATATCTATTGATCTTCAGTGAACAATTCGAGTGGACTAGATGTATGATTAGTATCTCTGAATCAATCAATCGTTTGCTTCTGTATTTCATTTTCTATTTTTTTTTGAATTTATTCTCCGTCCCTCTTTAATGTAAAAAGAACGCGCTGAAAAATTTTCGTTATTACATACACTATGAAATTCCAAAAGTTACTATGACGCCCCTTAGTTTAACTGGCATGAAGTAAGACCTATGAAAATGACATTGATTTATCTACGACTCTACAATCAAATATAATTTATCAATGTATTTAGTACAAATAATTTTTAACTCGATTAATGTTCCGTCCTTTTATTCAATAATAAAAATAATCAAACGATGATTTTTCTGTAATACTTTGAGAATCTCCATCTGTGTTTGTTCTAACCTTTGAATATTTGGTCAAATATAAATTATTACTGTATTGATAATACGAATAATAACTATTATTATTATCTTGAAAATATATAACTATTGCAATTATGAAGTATACTACAAGGAAACAAATTGTGGACATCCCCAATTTGAAATTTTTCATGATTGGCAAGATGGAATTATAATTGATGCGTAAAAAGGAGTTTAAATTATTTTGAATCCTTTGTGAACCTAACTTCAAACTGTTATTTGCAATGTTGTTTTTCTTCTTCTCTTTTTCGAATTCGATTTCATTATTCAATTTTTTTATTAGCAATGATTCCTTCCTAATTTTCTTCAGTTCATCAGCGTTAACACTTTTTTCACATTCTTGCAGTTTTATTTTTTTATCTTCCTGATGAATGTTAGGTGCATCTTCTTCATGTTCCGAATCATCATAATATTCGCCATTGTGGTATTCTTTTTTTTCTTCTTTCTCTCTCGTTTCACTGCTGGCGTAATATTCATTGTTATTATTTATTTCCTTCCTAATAATTCTTCTTTCAAAATCATTATCGTCATCGTTGAACTTATCTTTTTTTTTTTGGTTCAAATTTTTTAAATTAGTAATAAATGTCCTATTTCTATCTCGCCTTATATGTATTCTTCTTCCCACGTTGTTGCTGTTATCTTTTAAATCATTTCCGCTTCTCAGTACTTCCAAATTTTCAAACTTTATGGACTCCTCATTGATAGGTTCCCGTGGATATGAACCTCTTCTCTTTGGGATTCTCGATTCATATTCTACATCATTATTCGATTGCTCTGATGGAATTTTGTCATATTTTCCATGTGACATTCCTGCATCTCGTTCATCAATATCCATAACATTTTGATTACCTCGTTCATTTTTTTTTTTGAAATTTCTTCTGGGTAAATATAAGGTGTTTAGCGTCTGCTTTTTATCAAAATTAGTAGCATATAGTATATTATTCGCTTTTTGTGCAGCTGATTTATGTGTGTCAATATCAATACTATCTGCGTTCATCATTATCAGCTTAGGACTGTTCCCGCTATAATCATCCGGTATCGTTCCATTATTTATTTTTACATCACTGACATTTTTTGTTTTGCCATGCTGGCTGTTGTGATTATACAACGGAGTGTATTCCCCTAAAGGTAATGGATCCCCTAAAAGTTTCTTTAGTTGCGATTCTCTTAATGAAGATATGCGGAATGGTTTTTTTGAATTGCCTATCGTTATTGTTGTTGAACTCTTTCCACTATTATTTTTAGCAATATTCAACGCTATGTAACTGTTCTCGAATTCTTCGTTATTACTACTATTGTTGTAGTTGTTACTATTTGGCCTATGCAAATCATCAGCATTATAATTAAAATTTCCCGAGTAATCATAACTATTGCCGTTCATCGGTCTATCATCATCAACAGGTGTTTCAGAATTGTGAATATTACTATTATTGAGATTACCAACTTGTGGCCGAAAACACTTTTTGCTTCTATTTTTATTATCTCTCAAATGAGTGTTTAACACATTGCTAATGGACTGTTGCAAATGAAAAGGTTGTTCTTGCTTCTCTCTAAACATGCTTGTGGTAATCTGACCGATATATATATTTACTTCTGTTTCATTGCTCTAATTTCGGATAGTACCTGTTGTCGTATTATATATATATACATATATATCTTTTTAAAGGGAATGTTTTGGCTATTTTTGATTCTTTATTTTTATACTTTTTTCATAGTTGACAATATTACATCAAAAAAAATCAAAGAAAAAAGAAACTAAAATCGGAACAAAAACGCGTAAGCTAAAAAAATAATAACAATCAAAATAATAATAAATTAATTGCGTTTTGCACGTGAATATTCTTAGCTTTTGTTTCTTGTTTTTTGGTCTTTTCCAGAAATGAACTTTGCTTCTTTCTATCCTTCAAATAACTAAATGCACGCCCTTTTTATCTTGAAAAAAAAAAAACATCAACAGAGAAATATTTCTCAAATTGGAAGAATATTTGGGCTTTATATCAAATCAAATCAAATAAGTAGAAAATATACTAAGAAACAACAACATTTTGATTAAGCACAGATAAAATTCACATATCTAAAAGCCACACGACAATGACAGGTTTAGGTTTGGGGTATAATTTACCAGAAAAGAAGAAAACTGTGGCAGAAATGAATCCTGATGAACAAGGTGACTATGCCGCTCAACAGATGGTAGATTTCATGAAATCTTGTCCTGGTAAAACAGTTATCGCAGGTGTTACAGGTTATTTTCTTGGTGGGTTTTTTGGTCTTTTTATGGCAAGTATGTCTTATGATGTTCCAGGTGCAACTCCATATCAAGATTTACCATTTAGAAAGCAAATGAAGGTCATGGTTTCAGATATGGGGAAAAGAATGGGTAGTAGTGCCAGAAATTTCGGGTATATTGGTGCAATTTATTCAGGCTGTGAATGTGTTATTGAAAGCATTCGTGCCAAAAATGATATTTATAATGGTCTTTCTGCCGGTTGTTTAACCGGAGGTGGTTTGGCTATTAAAGCTGGCCCTACTGCTACGTTACTCGGTTGTGGAGGTTTTGCTGCTTTTAGCGCAGCCATCGATATGTACATGAGACAAGAGAGTAATCCTCCTCCAAAAAATGACTACGATATATAATTTACTGAAAGACAAGAAACGAACAAAAAATTATCCGAGAATTTCTATTTCATTTCAGTTTATTTATGATCACCATTCTAATGAACAAGCAGATCTCTTTCTTGTCGTTTATATTAATTTTGATTTTCCGTTTATTTCTCTCTTTTTTTCGATGATATGATTTGCATTTTTTTACCCCCATTTCATTATTTAAGCTTTCCCTTTTAGCTTTCTTAATTCACATATATCATCTCTCTTTTTCTATTCTTTATTTGTAAATATAAACAGAATGATAATAAAAACTATAGACTACTGGTTTTGTAATATATTAATAATGACAAAAAAAATTCTGTATGTATATTAAAATTACCTTTGTGTGTGAAATGAAAAGGATATTAAGAAAAGAAGTAAGAAAATGCCTCTTTCCCAAAAAATTGAAATTGCCAGTCCAAAGCTAACTGGATTAGTATTTTATTGGTTGAACTTGTAGAACAAAGCAGCAAGTTGCATTTATCTTCTACTAAATCCAGCATAATTATTTCTTTGAAATCTATCTCTTAAAGATGAAGAAGATGAAGAGGTACCACTATTTCCTCCGCCAGTAGATCCTGCCGCTGTTCTACTACTAGACTTGTACATATCTTGAAGTGAAGCTGAGGCAGCAGTATGTGTTCTTGCTGACTGGTAACCTCTATGTTGCGGTTGCGGTTGTGACTGTTGTTGTTGATTATTGTACATTCCATTCAGTTCTCCATCATTGTATCTGTTAGCGCTTTGAATATTCTGGTTTGCCGGTGGCTGTTGGCGATTCTGGTACTGTTGAGAATTATTGTGGCTATTTGTATTATTCTGTACTGGGTAAAATTTACTATTAGAGGACATGTTGGTCACTTCAACGTTATAATTATTTTCTTGGCTTTGGAAAGTTGGATCGTTTTCAATAAGCCAATCAGGGCATCTTCCGCCTGCATTCTCGGTATAGAAATGTATAAAGGCTTTATGGATCATAGTTTCATGTTCTTCTTTCCCGTCACTATCATTGGCTATCGAAAGGTTCGATAGATTACTCGTCAAACTACTTGTGTTTTCTTTAATTCTAGACCAGTATGACATTTTCTTTGAAGAATTTCTCTCGGTCTCTTTTATTCTAATTTATTTCAAAAATATTTTTCACGATTTGTGTTTTTCCTAGTTGCTGGATTTAACTAAAATAGAAACAAGATGTCTATTCGAGACAAATTATATCAAAAACCAATATTATGGTTTCAATTTGTGAATCAAATGAACAACGAAAATATCGTGTCGTACTTTTTTTACGTTTCTCTTGCTTTTTCTGTACAGATTAAGCAGCCCTGCATTTATATAATAGAGTACAAGAATTCCATAAAAAATTTTCGTATGGCAGACATTAAACTTCCATATAACTTCAATATATTCTGATTATCAAGTAACTCATCTCATCATCTCAGGCACATGGATAAGTATATTCTCGACTCAGTCATATCATTCCTGGAATAGTCCATCCGATCAATATAGTTTCACACAAATAAATATATATATATATATATATATTTGAGAAAATGTCATCCACCTCCGAGGAAAACGTTGGTTCAACAAAGATCAGAAAATCAGCATCAGAAAGTGAAGTCGATGCAGTACTCAAAAAGCATAAGAAAACATCGACTAGAAACTACATATTGTGTATCCCTAACACAGTAATATCCTCAGGAAATTGTAAGTCTTTGGATCAAATCACTCTTGTAGCATACCAAATAGCCAAGAATGCATCCATATATAATGTTTCAGAAATTATCATATTAAATATTCCTGATGCTACTGAAAGTCAACAAAATAAGGAATGTAATGTGCAAGGAGCTGTTAAAGATGGTAACAAGATTAAATTTGATACTACAATTGATAACGGAAAAAAAAATACAGAAAAAGATAATTCAAAACCAGCAGATAAAATTAATGATGAAACTATGATCTTGGCTACATTACTACAATATTTTATTACGCCTCCATACTTGGTAAAATCAATATTTAAAGATACAAAATACCTAAAATATGTCAAGAATTATCCTACTTTAACAACATTGCCTTTTATGAAAACAAATTTTGCAGATGGACCGATTAGATCTACTTTTCGAGAAGGCTTATCCATTCCAGAAAAAACATCTTCGTCTAAAGAAAAGCATATCCCGGGTTCAAAAGTGAAAAAATCAAGAAGAAAGGAGCATTTACTTATGACAAGTTACGTTAACTGTGGGCTTGCTGAACCAGTGAAATTGCTAAAAAATGAAAAAATCCCTGTCAATGTTAGAGTGACTGTGGATGTTAAAAACAGGAAAATAGTTAGTCCATTAGATGCTTATTACGCTGATACAATTGGAGCTAAGGTTTCTGTTGGTTATCATGTAAGAGTTGCAAAGCTGTTTAGCAGCATTTTTACAGAATCTGCGTTCCCTGAAGGTTACACTGGTGCCATCTTCATGGAAAGTGGTAACTATTTCAATAACAAGACTCAAGTGGAAAATGATAATAAAAAGCAAGTACCAAAATTACAAAGTTTGGATCATTTAAATGAGAAAAACGATGATACAAATTTGTTGGTGTTCACAGGGAAAGAATCTGATTTTGAAAGATCTTTCAAAGATGATGCAAGTTTAAAAGAAGTGGAGCATATTGGTGAATTTTTCAACTTTAAACTTGATTTGAAGTTACCGTTTGTTAGACCGGAAGATGCTATTTTGATGGCATTAACAAAAATAGAGACTATTTAAATAAATAACATTTCATTTCAAATATAAATAATCCCGTATTAAGACGCAACTTTCAATGACTGTAAAACAATATAAAATGACTTTACTGGTTTTGGGTGGTTTTAAATTTTTTAATTTGCTAAATAAATACATTCAAGCTAAGTCTAAAAAGGGTTGTCTAAATCTAAAGTTTAATAAAATGTTAAAAAAAAAACAAAAAAAATAATGTTCAAGAACTGAAACGGTAAGCATACAATATAAATCAGGAAATAAGTAGAGAATAAAAAGCAGGTTAAAAACTATAAGACACAACAAAGTATGTTAATCGTCTAAGTTTATAATAACAAAACAGCGGCACCAATGGCAGCGGCACCAGCAAGAAGCATGTTGTTAGAAACACCAGGAGCAGCCAAGTTATTGAAAGTAACATTGGCGGTGGTAGAACTGGTTTGCTCTTTTTCTGCAGTAGAAGTGGAACCTTCAGCAGCAAGAGTCTCAGCCTCTGTAGACGAAGGAGCAGCAGTAGTTTCTGGAACAGCTGAAGAGCTGACAATGGCTGGGGTAAGAGTGGTTCCGGCAGCATCAAGGGTTGACAATGGAGTAGTATAATTGCTGTATGGAGTAGTAGAACTATAAACTGGGGCTGTGGTAGCAGTTAATGGACAGAAAATAGTGGTATGAGTAACAACGTCTTCAACAGTGACAGTTTGAAGGTAGTATCCAGTAGCTTGAACAGTCTTGGAACAGGCGTTGTGTTCACAAGAGGTGATGGTGACATGGGTAGTGGACAAGTCAGTAACATAGTCGTATTCAGTTGTTTGGTTAACAGTGACAGCGGTAGCAGCGTAAGTAACAGCCATTAAAGTCGAAGCTAAAAGAGTGGTAGAGAATTGCATCGTTGAAGAGAGTATTTTAATTTAGTTTGCCTGTGAAGGAATGTATAGGGTGAGTATTAAAGTTAATAAGTTTATAAATGTTGGTTATTTATTTTTGTATTCGAAGTAATGTTCAACAATGATTATTCAAGAGTGTAATTTTTACAAGGATTATCACTGTTTTTATAATAATATTTCTCTGAGATATCAACACTCCCTTCAGGTGTTATAAAGTAAGGAGTCACAAGGATTTGAAAGTTAGCATTTTTTTTTCTATAAGCAAAATACATATCCATGCTTTCTATAATACACTCCCATATCTTGGAACCATCCTTAATTTCGGAACACCACCCGTAAAGGGTTATGCATGTTGCACAATTGAAAACATGTAGCATGCATATATGTCACAGAGTCTCAATTTAAGTGCAGCTGACACAAAAAAACAATTACCGCTATTGTTCATTCTCGCACGTACAAGAGATGCCTCTTAACTTGAAAAATGGTTACTTGAATTACTTAACACAATCCTATTGTAGCTGCGTTGTAAAATGTTCCAGACTACTGTAACATACTTCTTGCTTCAAGGGTTCGGAATCTGATACTCACTTAAGATTTCTATATCAGCTATATAACTTTAATAGTATGGTTCTAACACTTTTTGTGACATATTCTCGCTTCTTTATTTGATAATATTTATCAAGATACAAACTAAATGCCCATCATAATTATAATGGGATCGCTCTCTGTGGCTCGAAAAATGCGTCATTGAAATGACATACTTCTTTCTTTGAGTGTTTTATAATCAAGTTTGATGCTTCTTGTCATACTATCATTGATGCGATCGATAACAACATTATTTTTCACAAAACAGGGCTTTGTAAATACATACCTCTTTCTTGCATTGAAGAAACTAGTGAAACATTATGTATATTTTTGAAGCTTAAGTATTTATCTGATAAAGGGGCCGGTGTCTGATTCATTCCGGTACGGAGCTACAATTTGAAATATCATTTTTTTCTCTTGCGGAATTTCCGTATCCGGCTTTGGCAACCCACAAATTTTTCGAGGCGTTGCTCAACTACGTAAAATTCATAATTTTTGACATCAATATTATTAATCATATCATCGATTATTGGAAGATCTCGATCTGATTATGCTTTATTCAATAAAAAGTATTCAAAAGTCCTGAGAGCATATTTAAATTTTAGTTTGTATATGCATAAACTGTTAATTATAGCAAAATGACTATAGAGGCTGAGGGATATAGTAAAGAAGCAGAGCCAGAACATTGTCCCGGTCCAGAATCAGAAGACGCTGGCAACTCAGATGCCTGTAATGGATGTGCGAACCAATCTATATGTGAATCGTTACCGAAAGGTCCTGACCCGGATATAAATACAATAAAAGAAAACCTAGCGGATATAAAGCATAAAATTTTAGTGTTGTCGGGCAAAGGAGGCGTAGGAAAATCAACATTTACAACAATGTTGGGCTGGACCCTAGCTTCCGATCCTGATTTGGAAGTTGGTGTGATGGATTTAGATATTTGTGGTCCTTCAATACCTAAAATGTTAGGCGCTGAGAAAGAAATAATACATCAGTCTAATTCGGGATGGTCACCGGTTTACGTGGATGATAATTTGGGACTTGTATCGATTCAATTCATGTTACCAGAAGATGATGCACCAATAATTTGGAGAGGTTCAAAAAAGAACACGTTAATCAAGAATTTCCTCAGAGATGTTAATTGGGGTGCTTTGGATTATTTGGTCGTAGATACTCCGCCAGGAACTACTGACGAGCATTTGACTGTGAATAATTATCTATCTAAAACAAAAGGAGGCATAGATGGAGCCATATTAATCACAACCCCTCAAGAAGTAGCTTTATTGGACGTGAGGAAGGAAATTAATTTTTGTATCAAAGCTGGAATAAAGATTTTGGGATTAATTGAAAATATGTCTGGATTTGTTTGTCCTGGTTGTCATAATGAGTCAATGATATTTAAACCTACTACAGGTGGTGGAAGTGCGTTAGCAAAAGAATTTAGCATTCCATTCCTTGGCTCCATTCCTTTAGATCCGAGAATAGGTAAAGCGTGTGATTCAGGTGAATCTTTTATTGACCTATATGAAGACTCGCCTGCGACAAAAGAAATATTGGGCATTGTCGAAAAATTAAGAGATTCTATTGAAACAGATGATTCAAATGAATAGATTATATATGTATATTATAGTAAGTTAATTAATAAAAGCAATTCATAAATAAATGTTTGATTTCTACAATTGTATTAATGTAATAACTTGCATGCATAACCTATATAATTACTCAACATATTTAGCATATTCTGGTAACTCCTTGACTCTAGAAATAAAGTATTTCTCTAATTTGTTGGCGTTCTTATAATAGGGTGTTGATTTATCATTGTAAATTCTTGCATTACTGCAAATCAACCTAGCATCATGAACAAAATCTTCAAAATTCTCATATTTATCATTTTCAAACTTGTTTTGCATCGTCTGTAAATCCATAGGATGTTCAATCTTTACATAATAATCGGGAACATCAGTCTTACTAACAGGCACTCTAAAAGGCCAACTTGAAGCATGATTTTGCATATCCATCAAAAGCTGCAGCATTGCAGGATAATGATGACTTGTATCTTTCTTTCTAGCAATCTCATCCATCTCTGGGGTCCACCCGCTTTCCTTCAATCCCGGAATTGACATGGAATCTATACTAAAGCCTTCCGGGTGATCTTTAAAAACTTGTAGACCAGGCCTCACGATATTTGATCGACTTATAGATTTAATTTTTTTGGAAACGGCAATCTTCTGTATTAAAAGAATCTTCATTGCATCCAAGTATCTTATTTTAGGAAGCATTGAGCATTGTAAGAGAGTGGCACCTTCATAATCCTTAATATAGCCACGCCAAAGTGATGGTGGTAAAGTGATTTCCTCGCTGAAGCCTTGCTTCTTGAAATAGCCAATGGCATAATTATCAGCGTATGTTAAAAAATATTTGATCTTCGTCGTAGATAACACGAAATCTTTCAAATGGTTCATTAAATGGGCACCATAACCTCGCACTTGCTCAGTAGAACTAATTGCACAAAAGACAATTTCTGCAAATCCATGACTCTCAAAAGGACGATATGCAATTCCACCGACAACATTCATGGAAGGTTTTCGCACAACGGCAATAGAAACATGTGTTCTATCGTAAACTAATCTTGAAATGTACTCTTTTGGCATCATAGGTAATTGTTTTTGGAATATATTTTTCAAACCTGTAAGAATGATCATATTATAACGAGTGTTATCATTGTTTACGACGCGAAACTCGATTTTCCCTTCATTTTCTTCAAGTACTGCAGGCCTTTCCTTAAATATATATGTTTCACCTTCATATTCAAACTTCATGATTCGTTTTTTCTCTTCTTCATCTTCATCGTCGTTCTCGGCCTGTGCTTGCTCTTCTTCTTCTTCTGCATCTTCTTCTGCATCTTCTTCTTCCTCTTCCTCTTCCCCTTCTTCTTCCCTTTCTTCTTCCCCTTCTCCACCTTCCCCATCCTTAACGCTTTTAGATGTGTCAGCATTCGCAGAACCATGTCTTCTACTTCTACTAGAAATCGGTTCATTATTCTCAGTTTGATTATCCTTCACCTCCTCCAGTTGTGTCTGGTCCGCCGATTTTTCAAATTTAAAACTTCCATTTTTACTTTCATCGTCTTCTTCATCTTTAACCCTCAGGCTTTCTACTGTAGCTGAACTCGACGATCTTGTCACTCGTGATCTTTTCAATATTGGTTCATCATCTTCTTCCTCTTCAGCAATTGCACCTTCGTCATGAGACAGTCCATCGATCTCATCAAAATCTCTTTTGATTTTTGTCATTTACAAATTATTTCTTTACTTTTTTTAATTTTTTTCATTAAAATGGCTCATTATAAGCAAATCAAACTGTATGAATACGTTATTTAACATGTTTTGTCTTTATCCTATAGGTTGTCTATTTTTATTTTCACTTCTGTTCATGGGTAATTCACTAAATATTATGTGCCCTGCATCACTAGAAACTCCAAATAAGTTGCGGTCAAAACGTCCAATTAATTTCGAATGTGTGAGAAAAACTGAGTACCGGAAAATCAACAATATTAGTTGTTTTTACAGAACATTTAACAGAAACATTTATGTTCTTTGATTTAATAATTGACTAACTTAATTTAAAATCAAAAATTTTCTTCAGGATCATAGTGTATGCTGATTTCTTTCAAATTTTCAATGTTTCTTATAATTTAAATGAAGAGTAGCTATTTTACAAGCGATAGTTTTTATAAATTATTTAGTTTTATTTTATTAAGTATACTTGTTTATTTGGAAATAATAAGCAATAGTATAAACGAAGTTTTATATTCTGATAATCACTTAATAGATCTTCTTCTTCTCATCGATAGATAATTCACCAGCACCAGTGTTAACAATCAAGAGTAAACCACCAACAATAGATAATGTTTGGAAAAATTCGTATTTCAAGAAATCTCTTTGCGGGTCTCTATATCCGTAAGCCCAGAAGTAGTTGACGGAAATGTTATAGAGAGAAAGTAAGAAACCTAACACAACGGCGGAAAATTTAGTTTTGAAACCAATAACAATAGAAACACAGGCAAAGGAACCGATTAAGATGATGAAGAATCTTCCTACAGTCCAAGATGAGGAGAAAGTGAAACCAATGAAAAGCAAAACCAACATGATTCTACCAGCCAAAAGGAAGTATCTTTTGTTATCTTTAGTGTCAGCCATTGGCAAACCAGCAAGAGATCTTCTATCCTTAACAATAGAATCTGAGAATGCTAATAACAAACCACCAATAACCGAAAAACTTCTCAATAAAAAAGATCCTTCTGTAAATAAACCGTAGAATAAACCTTGGAAGATGACAACAGCAGTTAAGACACAAGTTGAAATATCTGGTCTTTTTCTACCAATCAACATTGTAGAAGCAATCATCATGACAACGACATTGATGAGCAAAAATAACACAACGATGAAATATGGAATATGTCTGTAAGTGTTCAAGTAAAAGATTTGATCTGACCATTGGGAGACGATTCTGATTGCATCTTCATAGAAAGTGGCCACCATCAAGAATCTACCAATTGCTGGAACGTAAGGTTTAACAGGGCCAGAGTATGCATCAACAAAATCTTCAACTTTAGAACTGTAGGATTCAAATTTTTCGTTCAAAGATTTCAAAGTGTCCTCAGAACTATTACTGTTTTGGTTGTTGCTGTTGTTGTTGTTGTTGAAATTGTTGTATTGAGGTTGGTAATTACCAGCAAAGTTTTGAGGTGGTTGGCTGAAGCTGTTATTGGCAGCTGCCTGAGGTCTGAATTGAGCGGACATTGTGAATGTTTTGTAAGGAAAAGAGGTAGTTTTATGCGGTGATGTAAATATTAGAAACACACCTTTGATATTTGAAAGGTTACCTAAACTTGACTAAACTTAATTATTATTATTAATGAATCTATACTATAGGAAATATAAATTGAGATGCAATGCTAATGTGAATAAATATGAAATTAATGAAAAAAGACTATTTTTTTCTGATTATTATTTGCTGATACTGAATATTATGATCCTTGCTTTTTTCGTTATCTTTCTTTTGTGCTTTTACTTATATAATAGTTTATGAAATGATTCAGCTGCTATTATACAAATAAATAAAATAAAACAAGTGACTGATAATATGCAATAAAGTAAGCAATAATGATATGGTTTTTGGTTAGTATTAAGAAATGAAATAGTTGAGATACAGAATTATATCTAATTGATAGGATATACAGCCATAAGCTTAAACAAAAAAAAATTTGCTATGTGGATTTTTGTTGTTGTGTTCTCTACCAATTTTTTTTGTATTTCTCCCTGGCAACAAAAAGAACACCCACTGAAAAATGAAACACGCCGAAAATCTTCCAAATTTTAACTTCCAAAGAAGAAGAAAAAAAAATTGAACATGATAATTCCGTTCGGGAAAATGTATGTGTGTCTTGGGATTTTTTTTACTAGTGGGAATCTCTCCTGGAAAAATCAATTATGATATCTTTATGAAAGTTAATACATACTGAATGGTCTATAATGCTGCTAAATGTAATGAAATAATAATATAATGATAAATGAGGAAATGAATGGGAAATGCAAAATGATTTGGAAATAGTACAAGATGGTAATTTAGGATCCACCAAAGTATGAATCAACAGTTTGAGGGATGTGACACTAGGAATAAAAAAGTTAATAAAAACAAAATACAAAAGGGATTTGAAAATAAATATATGACCAAAAAAAAAAAAGAGATAAACAAAAAGATGCTGAAAAAAGAGAGAAACAATGGACTATTTGTATTGCACAACCGTCGATAAAAATATTCGGCTACTTTAAAGTCAATACTAATAAAAAGGCAATTAAAGTCTATTTTTTTAGATTTTGGAAGATTCCGCAGAAAATCTCTACCGTATGTCCTTTCAAATAACGAAAGCATTTTCCCTTACTTATTCTAAATTTATGAGTCAAAGTATTATAAGTTCACGGATGATCTGTATCTATCTCAGTTCTATGGCATCATATATTATCAATTCTAATTTAACTTGGAATTTTACTTTCTGGGTTACTGCGACGTAGTCATAATCTGCTAACAAAATTTGCCATTTTTAAGTGTATCTTCATTTTTCTTTTTTTTTTTTCTTAAATGCGTAAGGCACTATTTTTCATTCTTTTGGAACGTGCATTTTAACAAATAAAGTTACAAAAAAAAGAAAAAGAAATAAACCACATCAATTACTCTTTTTTGATTGTTTTTCGAGTCACACATAAGAATTGAATTACAAAATGCAATTTACTATTAGTATTTTATTGCACATAATATAAAAGCTTTCCACGTGATATAGTAGACCTTTACATTCTATGGAGGTAACTTTTCAAATTTCTGTATTTTCTATTTATTCTCAAAAATTTGAATTAGAATAGAACTAGAACACTAATAATTTAAAGGATTGTCTATTCTTAGAAATCTAATTTTATTGGAAGTTGATATAAAATTGCAGTTCTTCTTTTCTTGCGAATAATATTTTCGATTCTTTTTTCTAGTTTAAAAACTATGCAAAAAATTGAACTTACTAAACTCATTGCTACAATGCTTATGGTAATTTAAAGCAAAGCCACACTTGTATGCTCAAAAAACATAAAGCACATTAAGTAGCGTCATCATATTACTATTCCTAAGATTTCACATTTGTTTTTATTCAAAACGTGTTGATTTTATAAAACACAATCTAACAACAAAATTATTTTTTATTAGTATTTCCATTATGTTTTTTTTTTGTAACTTTATTTTAGTATAATTATCTTTATTAATATTCGAGTATTATCACAATTTTGGACATTAGTTTGAATTGAATTGTGCAGCAATTAATAATTTTTGGTTCTTAATTCCTATAATTTTGTAATAAATAATGTTTTAATATTTTGATGTTTCCTTTTGACGATTCATACGTGAAAAACGCGTTTTTTTTTTGTTTGCAATATGATTACAATATGTATTATTCTTTAAATACATCTTTTCAATCAGCTAAATTGAATTTCTCTATATAAAAAACTTAAATCTTCCTAGGCAAATTTTACAGTTCGTATGTTTTAAGAAAAAATAATTAATTATGTTTTCTAACTGTCTCATCATGAAGATATGGAGTTTTGCTTCTTGGTCCTTATCAAGCTGAACATGGATACTATAAACCATAATAACAATTTTATAGGATACTTGAAAATCCTTCTATACAAAATCCAAACACACACAGCTGCGAACCAAGCCAATGCTAACTTCATTTTTTGTAAATCAGATTGATCGGCTTTCTTCAATTCGTTGACTAAATTTTTACTTGATGTTAAGGCATGACCCACAAGTTGATATTGCTCGACCAATCTATTAAGAGATTTCGTTGAATCCTGGAAAGTCTCAATCATGACATCACTACTAAAAACATTGGATTCCATAATAGATAAAGACGTTTCCAAATTGGATGTGATCTGCTGATTTGTCTTAAGTACTTTTTCATCAACTGATAACTTTTCTAAGTTTTTGATTGCATTATTCTTAGTATTTGATTTATTGGAAAATAAATCATGGCGAGTAGCATTTTCAATTGTATAATCAGGATTTAACTCATTTAATACCTTTTTATTTTCATTTGCTATAATAAACTCTTCGTGTTTTTGTAATGTCGTCTCCATGTTAAATAGAGCATTACTTAAATCGTTCAACCTTTCATCATATTTGTCTACTAGGGCAATAAAACCAATTTTTGTTATGGAATCAATTAACGAATCAATTATATCCTTATTTATATTGAGCAATTCTTCAAAATTATTGAGCTGCCCTGTAATATAATGCACTTTATTAGAAATAGATCGATTATAAAGCGGTAGAGGATCCAATATTTCAACAACCTCCAGCTTTAGAGCAAGCGAATGTAGCGTTTGTCTGATTCTAAATTCCAATAATGCTATGTCTTTGAAGTTCTGTTCAACAATAGATGACATATTTTTTCTATGCTATTCTAATGATTTAATAATTATATTATTTTATGCAAATGTGCAGCTTATAAATGCCAATTTATAACTACGAAGACTGCTCTGCAAGATTCTAATCATTCAATCAACATATGTGAACATTGTGAAAGGAGTGAGATAGATATATTAACAAAAAAAAATTGAATACATTAATAGAAACACAAAAGCTTAAATGCTAGGCCGTCGCTCACAACCACCTTTTTTTTTTCACAACGAACGAATTCAATCAATATGAAAATGAAAAAAATAGCTTCATAAAATATTCACGTGACAAATTTGTACCGCCAACATTAATGCAGTTCTTAAAAAAATTCAAAACAGTTCACTACAAAAGATCAAAATATTTGAATTTCATACACTTAAGAATGCCGATGGACTAGTACAAAAATTACTCTCAAAATACAGTGAGATATGCCATTATTAATATCTTTTTATTTTAACTTTATATTAATACTTTATTCATAGGTATTCTCACAGTTTGCTTGAAAAATGACTTCAATGAGAATGATGGAGTCCCATTTTTGTCATTTTCAGTTCTCAAATTGTCATCATTCTTGTTTTCCAAAGAAATCATAGGGACTTTTGACAATTTTTTACTCGCGTTTTTATTCTTGTCAAAGTAAACAGTACCTTGTGTCTCTTGCTTTTTGCTCGCCTCTCCAATGGATAAATCATGAGCGTTAAGGCTGCTGTAAATATCTTCCACGTTTCTGCTCAATATAATTCCTTTATTCACGTAAACATTAGCTTGTTCAAATTGACTTTTATTTGGCTTCTCTGAACTAATATGTAAGCGGCCGCCATAGGGAAAAGGTTTTACAGTTAAAGAATCATTTAAAAACTTGGGATCAATTTCTGCCTTGATTTTGTTCTTGGAATTTATTCGATAGCTGTTAGATACATTGTTTATTTCTTGGTCTGTAGCTGGTTCTCTTAAACTTATGGTGCAACTTTTTGAGGCTCTCGAAGAACTGATTTTTATTGGTCTCACCAGATCCCCAAGACCATGTTCCATGTCTTTACCAATAGAAACCTCTACAGTTTGCATTTTGTTTTTGATATTACAATTAATGTTATGTTCTAAATCTTCTTGTGATTCATCGCTTAATATTTCATTTTGGTGTAACAACTTCTTGGTTCTCGTGGAATAATTATTTTCTTGCGCGTTTTTTTTAGTTACTATATTTGATTGGGCTTTTCCATACTTGTCTTCATTTTTGACATATTCAGTTTCTACCTTTTTAACTGTATCTCTTTCCGTCTGTTCAGCCTCTTTACCTTTTATTTTATGTTCTTCATATTTTTTAGGAGACATAATCATTTCTATTATTGACACTTTTCTTTTATATGTCTTCTTCTTTTCTTCATGTTGCTTTTCACAATTTTCACAGCGGTAATATTCCTTTGGCCTACCACAATGCTTACAAGTAGATGAATCAAACTTAGAAGTGTCTTCGTTCATAGGTTGATCTGCATCAGATTCTTTGAGCACTTTTTGTTTTTCTTTTGGCTTTCTGTATTCATGAGATAAGGTTTTACTAGAATCCGCTTTTTCTACATTATTATCGAGAACTTCTTTATTGTAACCACTGAACAAGTCCATGAAACTTGAAAATCTTCTTGTAGTTTTCTTTTGTTTATCTTTTTTGAGTCGAGTTTTTGTGTTGATTTTCGATGGTTCAATCATAGCTTGAATATCTTCTAAATCCTGTTCCTTTTTTTTTGTTGCATCTTCTCTAGACATTGTTAAGTACATTGATGAATTATTTTGATCTAATGAAAACATTTCAGGTAACGCGTCATCTTTAATTTTCCAGTGGTCATCAAGAAATTGGTTCCATTCAGACAAATAAAAGTCATCAGAATTTATGTCATTAGCCTTTGTTTTAACAGTTATTTCATTCAAACAACTGATATTCACAGCTTGTTTTGGTATATTTTCTTCTGAGTCAACGGATAATATAGGAATATTGTCAATAATTTTTTTAGTAGATTCCATATCATTGAATATTTTATTTTCCAAAATGCTTTCTTCAGATTGTGGTGATGCTTCAATATGATTCAATTTTGCAGACAAGATGGAAGAAATACACTCATTATTGGATAATGAACCAAAACTTCTAAAGCTTGAAGAATTTTTCAACAAATGTACATTTGAAGAATTTATATTTTTTTCATCTTTGATAATGTTTTGTCTCTCCAAGTCCTTAACGTCTTCACTATTAATAAACAATGCAGAGCTAACCGCGGTACTTGCAATCACGTTTAAGTTTAAATCATTCGAAGTACCAATAAATTGAGTACCCGAATCATCACTTAAAATTTGTTTAATACTTGAACTGGAATTACCGTTTGACACGATATCTTCGTCATTCATTTCATCATGGTCTAGTGTGTCACCATTTATATTATCAAAAAATTTATTGATATTTTGATTATCGTTAAAATTTTTGATTATTTTTTTAGATGAGGAAAACGAATTTGACTTCACTAAACCATTTTTCAACTTATTTTTTTTTATCAAAGAACTGTTTGCTTCTAAACTCAAACATTTCTCAGACCTGTCAGCATGTGAATGTTTACTTTTAAAAGAAGCTGGTTTTGAGGATTCTGGTTTATAATTTAAAAGCTTGAATTTAGGTTTTACAAAATCCCAATTGGAATCACTCAAAATGTGTTTTTCAAATTGTTCTAAATCCTTCAAATCATCTTCTGATACATTCTTAAATGTTTGAAAATTAGTTTCTGCTTGCAAATTTGTTTGATTAACAACTTTAGCAGGTTGATTTCTACATGATTCAAATGAAGAATCAAAGTTGCGGTTGTCAGCTTCTAGTTGTATTTGCAGGGCAGCTGTTGAATTTGACGAAATTGACATAGAATACTCAGAAAAGGTATCATCAAATGGAGATACTGGATTAATATTTCTAATCATTATTTTTTTCTTCTTTTCTTTTCTTTTTTTTTTACACAAGGAAGAATGACAACTAGTCTTAGTGATAGTGATATTCCCTTAGTTGAAGAAAAGTAATAATTATATGGATAATAATATGTAGGAATATAATAAATCTTTGCAATTACTAAGAAATTTAAAGGAAAAGTTAATATTAAAAGCAGACACACTTTTTCTGCAAGAATACATTATTATTGTCCGCGCTTAATTTATTTTTTTATATTTGCTTATTTCAACTATGTAAATGATTTAGTTTAAATCATCAATTTACTATTATTGTTCAGATCAATAATTGCTTGTTTTTGTATAAATACCTTCAAAATCTCAGTTTGAGTCACTTTTTGACATTTCGAAGTTCAGCTCACAACAAAACAAGACGCGTCTAGTTTATAGTAAAAAAAATGACTCAACGAGCTACGCACGAGCACTGGCGTTTCTTTGTGCTCGCGAAAAATACACGTGTACACGTACAAACATATGTGTAAAATTTGCATCTTGATATAACTGCTAGCGGCCAATGAACGTGAGCAGGGATTTTTTAAAATCCAAAAAAGTGGATATTAGCTACTCTTATGTTATTCAAGGAATGATTATATCAAATAGAGAGAACGACAGAAATGGCAGATCTCACTACGTTATCATATAGAAATGCAACCACGATGGTTATGTTGCCATGCCATGCCATCTACAAAGGACATGGCGATGGAATGAATAGCACACAATGGTTTATGGAATCATTTCAAAAAGAAGGCAATGACCATCATTCCTGGGTGAAGCAGATCCAAAAATGCGTTGATTTAATAGGAGAAGACGAACAAAAACAAACGATTGTTGTTATCAGCGGCGGCAAGACCAAAAGAGTGGCTGGAAACATATCAGAATCAGTCAGCTACTTAAATTTGCTATTGCAGAACAAAGACAGATTTTTGGAAAACTCAGCGGCAGGCAGAGAGCGCACAGATATCGACGAGGTCATTGGCACTGTCTATTTGGAAGAGTTTGCGAAGGACTCGTTTGAAAATTTGCTTTACTCTGTTTGCCGTTTCAAGGAAATTACCAACAAATACCCGGAAAAAACCATCATAGTGGGCTACAACTTCAAGAAGAGCAGATTTCTAAACTTGCATGCTAAAGCTATCCATAGGAAATATTACGGACAAATAGAGTATGTTGGAATAGATCCTGCTCCGCCCTACGAGAAAGAGTCTGCGGAATACAAGAGCTTCTTCGACAATATTGACAGGAGCGAATATAAGAACGCGCTCAGCTTGTTTGAGAAGGATCCATACGGACTAAGGCCGCCATTGTTGGACAAAAAGAAGAAGCGTAATCCCTACAATACTGTTGCCCCGTACAGCGTCACCTCCGAGAAATTGATCAAATCGGTATGTTATGACTGATCTAGAAGGAATGATCATAGAAGAACTTACTGCGGCAATGGTAAGATGTTCGAAGTGAAACATACGTAGATGAGATAGGTCCAAACAACCGAATTTGGCAAAGACGATGAAATGGTTAGGTCATCATCGGTCAATAAGTTACACTCTCCATCTTTGGACAGACACAATTGAGGGAATCTTTAGGCACCGAGGAAAGGCGGACGTAAATAAACGGCGGGCGCACCGCAACTGATTTTTTGCGGGGAAACAAAGCCAATTCAAACCTAAACGAAACCCCTGTCACTGGCTCTTTGCTTGTTTTTGCATGTGATAGGCCATTTCGTTCTTTTCTATAAGCTAGAACCGACCGATATTTAGTTTGCTCAGTGATCCGACAGTTCCTGTGTCAAGAATGTGTGTGGAGATGCCTTTTTATATATTTTAAATATTGACATATATTCTTATAAAACCTAGAAAAATTCTCGCCCACACATTTAACGAATTTTGTTTTTGTGTCTTTCCTTTTCCTTTTGTTTTGTTTTTAATTTCTTTTCGTATCTATTGTTTCGGTCTTCTCTTTTTTTTTCCTTTCTTTTCAATTGATTCAGCCCTTTATACAGACATCCTAGCAACTAGCCAATCAAACTGAAATAATGATAGCGTATTCCAAAATACCGGCAAGCCAGTTTCTTAATGCTAAAAGATACAAGAGATTACTAGACTACTTGCACAGAATATACCACAACAACAAAAACGCCTCTCCCTCAAACATCAGCACCAAAAACCTATTTTTAATCTTTGCCTTTTCGTTGTTCTCCCTGTCCTGCTATGCCGCCTTTTTGTTGGCAAAGAAGATCTTCCAGCTAATTAAAGAAAGCAGGGAGAAGCAGAAAATTTATTACTACTACAAGTATCTCAACAAGAGCAATGATGACATATCCGAATTAACAAGAAACAAATCCTTGCTTAGGTCAATCAGTTTTGTTGGATTCGGTAGCGGAAGAAACGCCGGAAACAACAACAACAGATCCTCGAACATAGAAAATAACTTGAAAACCTTGCACATTCCCGAGGATTCGAAGTTCCCTAATAAAGTGAAAAAAATCGTTATAAATAAAATAGACGAAGACATTTTTTCGAAAAACAATTACTTATTTAAAAATTTTGATAAGAACTACTATAAAAGCGACTCAGATTCTGCTCTTATAAACCGTCGGTTTATTAATAAGTTGAAAATTATTTGGGATATACTTATTCCGAATTTGAACAACAAAAATTCCTACATGCTAATAACCCAAATTGGGTTTTTGATAATTCGAACTTACTTGTCAGTTTTAATCACAAAGTTGGATGCACAAATTTTGAAAGATTTGGTCAATGTGGACTTGAAACGATTTTTGGTAGATTTGATTTATTGGTTTTTGGTTGCTTTTCCTTCATCTTACGTAAATAGCGGTATCAAGTTTTTGGAAAAAAAGCTATCTTTGAATTTTAGAACAAATTTGATTAGATACATTCATGAGCTTTATTTGAATAACAACATGGTTTTCTACAAAACTAATGCGTTTGCTTTTGATAAATCAAAAATGGAAAACATAGATCAATTTATTACTGCTGACGTTACTAAATTTTGTGATTTCATCACATCGTTGATTTCAAACTTGGGTAAACCGATAATCGACTTAATAATTTTCACCATATATCTACGAGACAATTTAGGCAATCTTGGTTTAATTGGATTATTTTTCAATTATTCAGTAACTGGTTTATTCTTAAAAAGAAAAACTCCTGATTTTGGCAAATTCTTAAAGAATTTATCAAAAATTGAAGGTGAATATTTCAATTACCATTTGAATTTGATTTCAAATTCAGAAGAGATCTCATTCTATAATGGATTGAAAGTGGAAAAGGCAAAAATTTTAGCAATATTCCAGAAGTTGATCAGTAAAATATCTGATATAAATTTGATTAAACTATCATATAATGCCTTGGAAAATTATATCTTGAAAATTTACTGGAATTGTTCTGGTTATATGTTTGCTGCCTTACCAATTTTGACCAGTAATAATAACTTGACTATTGATAGTGCAAATTCAATTAGAAATTTCATAACCAACAAAAGATTGATTTTTTCCCTTAGTGACTCAGGAAGCAGATTGATTTACTCAATGAAAGACATATCCACATTATCAGGATATACTGATAGAATCTTTGATTTATTGAAACAATTACATTTAAGTAATTCCCACAAGTTCAATTACAATGATAAATATTTCAATGATATTAATGGTACTATTCAAAAAGATTATAACGGCTTAAGATTTGAAAGAATATCAGTGATTGTTCCTTCAAAGGAAGGTTCGAACGGTGAGAAACTTATTAATAAATTAAGTTTCAAAATTAATGAAAATGACCGCTTGCTAATAATGGGAACTAATGGAGCTGGTAAGACTTCAATAGAAAGAATAATTGCAGAATTATGGCCAGTTTATACTAAAGGATTATTATCCAAACCTAACGATGAAGATATAATGTATTTGCCTCAAGTGCCATACTTTTTGCAAAATGCATCATTAAGAGATCAAATAATTTATCCGCTAACCGAAATTGACTTTTTGGAAAAAGGATATCAAGACAAAGACTTGTTTGAATTATTAAAACTCGTTCAGTTGGATTATTTAGAGAGTAGATTAGGCGAAAATAGTATTAACGCTATAGAAGACTGGAATAGTGTTTTAAGTGGAGGTGAAAAACAAAAATTGAATTTTGCTAGAATCCTTTTCAGAAATCCAAAGATGGTCATTCTTGATGATGCTACAAATGCCTTGAGTAATGATGCTGAAGATTATTTATATGAATTGTTGATAAGTAAAAAAATTGCGTTTATATCATTGTCACATAGACCACTATTGATTAAGTACCACAATCATCTATTGCAAATCTTACCACCGCAAATAGCTAGTATTAACAACAATAATTTAAATTGGAAATTTGAAAAAATCACCAATAATGACGAAAGCATTGATGGTGCAATTCCGGGTAAGAACTACATAGATATGGAAATCAAAAGAATTGAGAAGGTATTGAAATGCGATCAAGGTAGATTGATGACAAAACTCCAAAGCATTACCAATCAATTGAATGATACTAATGACGATGAAGAAGGAGAACCAGAGACGTTTTATGATATGTATCAAAATATCGAATAAAAAATAGAAAAAGCTGAAAGAAAAATTCATGTTTTTTATAGTTTTATTTATATTTCTCCACATTCCATTACATGTAGTTTATGATTCTATTATTTTTTTAGTTCATCTAATGCGTTTTGCGCATCTTCTAAAACTTTTTGTGGTACTCCAGCCAATTTTGCAATAGTAGTAGCATGTGAATATTCACTGATTCCAGGTTTTAATTTATGATCAAAGAACCTACCATTAAAAATGCTGACTGAAAATGCTGACTTATCTTTCTGGAAATCTAAAAATTTGTCAAGGCGATTATTTATCAATGATGTATGATAATAGTTCACTTTGTCATTGAAATGCGTAGTTCTATTTTTATCATCATTTATAATCAACTTATTTAATTCCGGTGCATAGTGTGTGGCAAACAAGAATCGACATTTCACTTTTTCCACAATGTATTTCAAAATTCCAAATGCAATAGAAATCCCCTCGTTGTTAGATGTACCTCTTCCAATTTCATCAAAAATAAGTATAGAATGTCTAGTTGCATTATTTAAACCCTTTGAAGTCTCTGTCATTTCTAGCATAAATGTACTACTATTATTTGAAATATCATCTGATGCACCAATTCTGGTAAATATTTTATCCACTATACCAATATTGGCACTGTCTGCAGGAACATAGCAACCAATTTGCGCCAAGATTACAATCAATGCATTTTGTCTTAGGTAAGTACTCTTTCCACCCATGTTTGGACCTGATATCACATATCCAGACTGAGTCTTAGAGGAAATGCTACAATTATTCGGTTGAAATTCAGATGCAGCTGAAAGTTTTAAACTGTTTTCCACCATTAAATGCCTACCATTTATAATTTCCAATTTAGTTTCATTGGTTAATTTAGGCTCCACTAAATTGTAAATCAAGGATAAGTTGGAAAATGAAAGAAATATATCCAATTTATCAACTACTAATGATGTAGATTTAATCACATTAAAGTTCTCCAAAACTACATGTTTTAATCCGTTAAGATATTTCAATTCCTCTAACTTGATTTTTTTAACTGTATTCAAAATATTATATCCCAACAGCGTCCATTCTTTGTTCATAAAATTCAAGGTTGATTTGGACAGTCTTGAAGTGAAGGTTATATCAAAGGCTTCTTTTAAAGTCATTATATCAGATTTCATTTTACCACTATATTGAATATAAATATTTGGTAAATCATTATCTATTCTTAGTTCATAAGATTTGATAGAATGTTCTTCACAAATCTTACCAATTTTTGTCTCCAACTTTCTCTTAGATTCTAATTGTTCTTTTAGTTTGATATGCTGGACACATAAATTTGAATTCTGGTCATCTATATTATCGTAGTTGATAATCCAAGTCATATCAGGAAAGTTCCTTTTCTTGTTCCCATAATCCTTATATAAATTATTAGAATTTTCACGTGCATACTCTTTGTCATAACCCATTTCATCATCAGCATCTTCATCCATAGTAATATTTTCATGAAGAGAATCCAAATTAGCTTTGTTAATCATTTTCTCAATTCTATCTTGCAAGAACGCAGGCACATTTATTTCTTTAACAAGAGCCAATAATTGTGGATGATTTTCAATCAATGAATATTCAAGAATTGTTTTTTTCATTTCAGAATATAAATTTAATACATTTAATAAATTCAAATAGTTATAAGCAAGTCTTATATTCATTGTATCATAAGTAAGATAACTACTGCTTAGTGAAGATGTATTGAACCCAATAGAAAACATTAATCTTAAAGTATCATAATATGCTAAGTTTTTTAATATCTGTGTTGCTTTATACTTAATAGTAGAAAAGCTTACAACATTCATTGACTTCACAATCTTTAACCTATTTTTCAGCTCGGTCAAATTATATGGCGGAGAGTCTAACCAATTTCTTAACATTCTTGTAGCTGATGGAGTTATTGTTCTATTGATCGTATTGAGTAAAGTATTTTTAGTTCCTTTCTTCTTGATAGTCTCTGTTATTTCTAAAGCTTCTCGAGCAGACGAGTCTATCAACATATACTGTTTGGGAAGACACTTTATTGGAAGAGAAAAATTGAATGAAACGTCTCGTAGAACTTCGTCTATATTTTTTAGTGCATCATCAAGATGCGAACCTCCTTCTAGCTTTTGCTGTAAGTTTGTTTCTTTATTGTCATCATTCTTGCTGATATCTTCAGCTAATGTAATGAATTGATTGTCTTCAAATTGAAATTGCAGTTTTACATAATCCATCAATAGCATGACAGCGTTTGCTTCCATTTTAGTTAAGTCTTCAAAACTTTTCTCAATATTTTTGGAGTCTTTTTCATTAAACATATTATAATAAGAGGAGAAGTTGCTAGGCAAAACTTTCAAATTTCCAGGGACCCATGTAATTTTAAATTTATCCATCAAGTTACCTAAAAAGCACGACAATCTACTTTGAAACTTTTCGTGAATAACTAGTTCTGAAGGCTTAATTCTCTGCAAATCATTTATTAAATTACTAAGTTTTGAGCTCTCAACAAACAATTCTGTGGTTGATATATCGCACCACGATATAGTATATTTGTAATCACTAACAAGATCATTAACGAAATTATTTGTAAAGCAAAATGATGCAACAAAGTTATTTTTCGATCCATCCAAGAAATCTTCTTCTATGACCGTTCCAGGCGTAATAATTCTAAATATCTTTCTCTGAATATTTTTCACATTCGTAAGAGTGCTTTCAGCTTGCACATATTGCTTTATGATGACAGTGCTAACATTATGGTCTTCAACTAATTGTTTGATGAATTTTAAACAACTCTGGATAGGAAAACCTGCAAATGAAACCTTCTGTGAACCATATGATCTTTTAGTTAGCTTTATGTTAAGTTTTGGGGCATAAATATCGGCGTTTTCGAAATATAATTCATAAAATTTGCCTACTTCTGTTAGAACTACTTTATCAGGATACTGGTCCATGTAATTTCTGATCTCTTGAAGTGCAGGCGGTAATTTATTCTCGGGCTCTTTTTTAGCAACTGGACTAGTTTTTTTCAATTGTCTAGAAGTTACTTTCAAAGAAGGAAGTGCAGATATGTCAATTTGCTCACTTGTTTTTATTTTTGATTCATTCGACTTTGTGGAGTTATGTCGCTGGAGAACATTTAATCTACTTAATACATGGATATGATGAAATTTAGTAAAGTAAATTTTCATGGGAACCAAATTGAATCTATAAGACATTTCCTGTCAAGTAGTATACTAATCCTTCATCCAATTAAAAATTTCGAAATCTATTTATAATATTCAATATTCCATATTTCATAATTGAAATTGTATGTGTAAAGAAGCTTTACAATTTTTCACGGTCACCAGATTGTTCCTTTTATTTTTTTTTTCAGCACGCGCATTGAAAGATGCCAAACATGGAGGAGCCATAGTACTTTTGAAATTCACACCACCTTTAATGATGCTTCAAAGCTATATATGATATTTCATTTGTATTTTTACTTTTTGATTTTAATTAGCTGCTTTTTTCTGTAATTATGTTTAGATGAACAAAAAAAGCTAAGACTAAAAAAAAAAGGTTTATTTGAGCACAAAACTCGGACTTTGGTGTTTGTTTATTACTTGCTATCTATACAAAGTTATTTAAAACGTATCAATCATCTTCGCTTAACACATATTCATCTAAAATAGCCTTATCTTGACTACTTATATTAGTTATTAACGGATAAGTAAATTTATCACCCACAGTTGAAAACGAGAGCAAACATCCATAACAAACATCTATCGAATTTTTCAACTTTTCATTCTTTGAGCCATCCAGATTTTCGTTCTCAATATTTTGCAAAATTGTTTGACCTTCTTCATACGAGGAGTTCACTGTTATATTGTCAAGCCACTCTTTAGTATTTCCAGGGTGTTCAAAATGACAAAGAGGGCATTCTTTCAATTGAACATTTTTAGGTAGTGCTAATTTTGAACCAGTGGATACAACAGTGGAAACAATTGTTGAGTAACCGTTCTTTTCAAGATCATTAAAATAATCATTCACTAACTGATTGATGGTAGCCATTTTAACATTTAATACTTTGTTATTGATACCTGTCTTTAAATCATTGAATTCTATATATTTTGATTGGATATCATTCGGCAAGAATTGGGTTAACTTCAAAAATTCGATATATAGAAGAACTTCTGTATTCAATATTTCTTTTGATGGATACAAAGCGGTAAAGGAAAACAGTCCATCATCATCCCAATTATCTTTATCATGTAACTTCAACAGCTGCTGTTCACTTAATAGTTGTGAAACTTCAAGACCTTTTCCTTTGACAATATTAGACAATATTTTTGTCGCAATATTGTTCATAGAGTTGGAAAATAAAACAAACAGAATTTGATTGAGATATGCATAAATCTTGATAATGTTCCAGTATACATTGAAGCATATATCTTCTCTAGTACTCATGTTCTTTATCTGTTCTATATATTTATTGAAAGAATCCGGGAAATCCGAACTTTCTGTTTTTGATAATCCTTCTGGAATTGCACTATTCCGTACTATATTAATATGGTATAATGTCTTGTTGATTTTGATAAAAGATAGAAGATCGAGGACCTTGAATTCCAAATTATCAATATTGTAAAACAGCTTAATTTTTTGAAAACTGTCTTTGACACTCGCAACAGTTTCTTCAGTTTGATCTTCCACCATGAACAAAAGTGTTATATTAAAGTAACTTTTATAAACATCTTTGGAATAATTAATAATCACATCGAGCAATGCTATAGCGCTATTGAAATTGACAAAATTTGTAGTCCTGAGATCAAAATTGATAGGAAGTAAAACTTTCACAACTTCATTTTTGTTGCTATTAATCGTTTGAATCAATTTTCTATGTTTTCCTCTAATGAACTTAATAAAACAATCAGAACAAAATTTCTGATTTCGGCTGAAAAGAACACTAGGTTCTTGACATCTTTGGCAATTTTCCATTTTTTTAATTTCTTTATTATTATGGAAAGCTAACTATTTTCTCAATCAGCGATCAATAAATATTCAATTATTCTTAAATCAGTTTTCGATGTTGTAAAGATGATCGAACAAAAATCCATCGCTTATCTCCTGAAAAATTAGAATTGAGAATATAGGTGAGAACAAAAAAAAGGAGAATAAAATTACACATAATTTGTATCTTGTGAATGCCAGTTGCATGCGCTGACGATTCTCCCCCATAAAAATAGCTGCAAGAAGCAAAAGAGATGAAAATCCACAATTGATTATTATTGTCGTGATAATTAAAATGGCATTTTTTCTTGAGAACAATTTTTGAGGAACAAAATAAACTGGAGTTATTGGAATCACATCTGTCACTAATTGTTAACAGTATCATTGAATTAGAAGGTAAGAATGTCACAGATAACACCTTCAAGACAAAGAATCCCTACACATCCTACATTGGTCTATGTGATCAAGCTTTTGTATTATTCTGGATATTCCACAGCCATATTATATTTGATAGGAATCCTCATTATTAGGCCATTACTCTTGAATAAGAAGAGATTATTAAACGGGTTCTACAATTTTAATATCTCTAAGCTAAGGGAATTATACACCAGGATAGCGGGCAAGTTTGCCATTGTACCTGGAATCAATGTAGAGACTGCTAGTGGGAAAATATACACTGATGAAATAATGGATACCAATGATACGGTATTTACGAAAGTGAAGTTTGATTCGAATAACATCAGTGTTGGTGACCCTATTTTTAAGAATCTGGAGTATGTCAGTACTTGTGGTCGTACGTTGAAAGTTGTACGTAATTCTGAGAAAACTTTGGAGATTCTTTCCAGAAAGTTGGATGTTATTTCAAAGAATGATGATGACTATAAGAAAATATATGGTGACATGAGCGCGTTCAATAATGAATTGCAGTTTGTGAAATTTGGAAGATCAAATGCTATAGATAAGAAAAGGTTGACCGAAGAGATCAAAGGTAAACTTAGACAGATGAAAGGTCAAGTTATAATGGGATAAAATCATGTCACTGATTTTTAAGGTGATCTAAATAAGGAGGGAAGACAGAAAAAAACTAAAAATGTAAATGTCTATTGAATTAAATATACTTAGAGACGTTATTATATATGATAATAATCTTTTGCTTATCAGCCATAAGCTATGAATGTTGTAGATTTTATTACAAAGATGCCCTATCATTATGCCTTCACGGATACCTTCTTTTTTTAAAATTTTTTTCAATGCATTCGATAGATGACATCATATAAATGAGAAAGTATCCAAGATTTAGGTATATATTTCATAAGGTAGATGATTCAAATTCCGAATCTGGAAATATCGAAAGTTTCAAAAGAATCAATGATTTCACCCCTATCTCTAATAATTCCAGTTTCTTGGCCATCTAAGACTTTTAAAGCTCTTTTATCAGCAATCCAAATCACATAAGATCCAGCATTGACACCACTTTCGACGCCAGGAACACCGTCTTCAAAAACTAAGCATTCCTCAATTTTAATTTCTTCTGGAGTTCCGTGGATTCCCAAATTTTCATTCAATTTCTTTAAAGTCAATAAATAAATATCTGGGTGTGGCTTACCTCTTCCTTTTGGAATTTCCGAATTATCGCCAGTGACAATGATATCAAACAATTCGAACCCGTCTTTCAAATGAATAGTTTTTAAATCAAAAGTGGCTTTAATAGAAGAAGTTGCAACTGCCATAGGAACTTTGTTTTTTTTTAAAGATTTTAACAAATCCGAAACACCGGGTAAGAATTGACTTTTTCCAAATGCTGTTTCTTGAATGGCTAATAATTCTTTGAAGAATTTATCTGGAGTAACTTTATCTGCAATCTTATAATAATCAAGGGTGTATTTCACAGACTCTAATGCCGGTCTTCCTTGTAAATGAATCTTGACATCCCAAGTTAATGGACCAACACCATACTTAGCTAAAGTTTCGGAATAAGTCTCGGTATAGATATTTTCAGAATCAATTAAGGTACCATCCATATCTTTAATATATAACAGTTTATATGTTAGTATATTGACATTCACAGAGATAGTGAACTCATGCACACACTCAAACTAATAGATCAAAAAGTATTTAAATGTGAGTCAAACTTACCGAAAAGACATGCTTTGATTTTTCTATAAATTGGGAGATGTTAGTAAACCATCTGAGTATGAATCTTTCGATCTTGATTAGATCCTATTCATTAATTTTCTTAAAAAGAAAATTATTACGTACGAAGGTATTTTGACCATTTTAATCTATCTTTTTTTTCTTTGATTCTACTATAATTCGATTATAAAAATGACAAGGTGTAATAATCAATTAACGAAAAAAGATTGTGTTAAATATCGAATTCTTGGAACTAACGGTTCAAGCCAGAAAATCTATTTCTGATATTGAAAAAGAATTACGTAGACAGATAAATATTTATTTACGATGTCCAGATATAAAGATGTGTGGATTTTTATAATTTTTTTTGAAATTGAAAATTTGAATTATTATAAATTTCTCATCCAGAAAAAAAAAAAACAAAAAAAAAAAAGCTATAAAAAAAAAAAGATGATCATTTAAATTTTTTCTCTTTCTCTTTATAAAATATCCATTCCAAAAAACCTTTCAACTCAGTTCTATAAATTAATGTCGAGTATGTCTGCTTATTGAGAGCTCTCGGTGATTAGATATATATCGTGTTTTTGAATTTCTATTCAATCTGAATTTTGAACAACTCACTGGTTATAGTTATTCAATAATTAATTTACTTTTTATTTTTATTATTATTCCTTAAATGATGATAAGTTTTTGTTTTTTAACAGTTATCCCTGTCTTAATAAATCGTGTCGATAACTTTTTGGTACTTTCTGAAACATATTAGTGATATCTTTACTAGTATTGGAATAAAAATAAAATAAAAAGATTAAATTATTATTATGAATACATTAACGATTAGTTTAAGAAGTTCTCGAGACATTTTTCTTGATTTTCAGTGAAATTGACGTAAAATAAAGGATAAGCTCGACTGTGAATTAGTGAACAAAAATATCATCGTAATCTCTCCATCAGTGCGGAAGCATTTAATAGAAATATTGATGCTGTAAATGTTCTTTTTTTCGCTTATTCACAGACCAGACTATTCAAACTAACGCATATATTCTTTAAAAATAAGTTCTTACAATTTTTTTCTCCCGTCTGCCATGGAGAAGCACTTCTATTTCAGGTGCTTGTAGTACGTACAATATATATATTAAATCAAATCACATTGTGGAAATGGGATCTTCCATTAGATATACCATCTAGAATAATAGCAGAAATCTCTTTCGGATCCTTCGTGATTTGGGTGAAGTTTTCATAACCTTCTTCAGTTACCAAAATGTCATCTTCTATTCTGACACCGCCAATTTTCCAATATTTTTCCAATTCATCTTGATTGACATACTTCGCTTTTTCTGGATCACTCAAACCGTTTTCAATTAAAAACGGGGAGAAATAAATACCGGGTTCGTCAGTGACAACCATACCCTTTCTTAAAGGGCGGCGTAATCTTAAATATGCCAACAAAGGATCTTCATCTTGGTAATTAGCGTGACCACCAACGTCATGGGTATCCATACCTAATAAATGACCTAAACCATGGGGGAAAAATGCACCTGAGACGCCACTTTTGAAGATTTCATCTTTGCCACCATTATGAAAAATACCCAATTTTAAAAATTCATCAATCATGATTTTATGAGCTAGCAAATGTAATTCTTCCCAACTTTGTCCATTTTTGATTTTCTTCAAAGTTTTTAATTGCATTTTTAAAACTATATTGTAAATAGCCAAGTGTTCTTTGGACCATTCACCATTGATTGGCCAACATCTGGTGACATCACTGGCATAATTTTCCCATTCTGCGCCAGCGTCTATGAGGACACTTTCTTTATTCAACAATTGCTCATCATTCTTGGTGTAATGTAAAGTACCACAGTTAGGGCCAGAACAACAAATTGGGTCATAAGATTGGTGCTTGGAACCTTGTCTTATGGAATGATAAATGAACTCAGCATGGATGTGGCCTTCATTTTCTTCGATTGGTGTAGCTTTCATGGCAGCCAAATGAGAATTGTCGGTGATTTGAGCAGCGTGTCTCATTAAAGCAAGCTCATACTCGTCCTTGATCAATCTAGACTCATCTAAAGCATAGAAGAAGTCGGAGTTACCTGGAACAAGGTACTGAGTGTAAGCGTTGTTGGCGCCGCTCAAATCGGTAGTCAAGATTGTATTTTTCGACAAAGCAATCTCACGAAGAGTATGTTCCAATTCCACCGCGTATTTGACCTCACTAACATCGAAATGGTCAAGGGCTTCTTCCGGGCTCATCGGAGGTCCACTCCACATGATGTCTTCCTTATCCACGTCGGGCAAAAACAAAGTCAACGTTTCATCTCTAAGGGAATATAGAGCATGGGCGCCCGGAATGTTGCAGCCCGTGATGTAATAAAAGTACCTGTTCTGTCTGAAAGGAGGGTTTTGGTCGGAATAAGGGTACAAGGTCAATTGTTCTCCGCTGATAAAGAAATAGGTCTGATTAGCGGTGAGCTCGGTGTTTTTGGAGAGGAAATGCGTCTTAACGTTAGATACATGTTGCTTGGCTGGGTATTTTTTGTCTTTCACCTCGCCAAGCCAGTTCTTGTGGGAAAACATTTTCTTGGACAGATACAAGGGCATATTCAATTTTGGGATGATGGATCTGGTGTATTTGAACATGTTCTAGTGCTATTAAATAGAAGTTAACTATAAAAAGGTAGTAGTAGTAGCTTAGTGAAAATAATATTTATAGCTGCAATTTTTAGTTTCTAACAAGCCGCCGTTGAATATATGTAATATATATATATAGTATGCGTACTTGGCATACTCGTGCCAAAAAAAAAAGATCAAATTATTTTTAACTTTGTCTTTTGACGTGCAAAATCCGACTTTATTTATACCAATGCCTCCAGATGGTCCATAGCACAGGTAAAGTACTGACTATCGTAAGATTACGAAACACTTGCCGTCGATCTACTTGTTGCACCTCATTCAGTGAGGGGAAGCCAGAAGCTTGCCAGATTGTAAACAGTAATTACAGACACGCATTTTTGTTAGAATGATTTTGCTAAGCGCTGAGACAGGCTAATAAACATGACTATTCATTAGCAACATCAAAAAAAAAATCCCTGAAATTAAAACAAAAAAAAAAAGTTATGTATAACACGTTACAGACAGGATTCGAACCTGCGCAGGTAAAACCCAATGCCTAACAACTACTCAATTAAGAAATTAGCAGGGCATCGCCTTAACCACTCGGCCACTGTAACAAGATATAACAATAAAAAAATATTATCTTGGATAGATGTAAAAATGCTGTCACGTGTAAATACCAAGGGCACAATAAATACCACGTGCGTTATTTTTTTTCCAATTTATGGTGACATCACCATTTTGCTCACTGAATATAGCATATGAAGAAAGATTATTTATCTATCTTAGTAAGTAATTAATATTCAAAAGAGCTATGATGCATGTTTCGCCAGAGTTGTTCCATTTTTTGAGAATTGCCATTTATTCACGTTTCTCAAAAGGCTTTGAAAAGCCCGTTTTTGAAATATTTTCCAAGTCATGAAAGGTAACTATAAGAAATGTTGCATAGCATAGTATACATCCATACACCGCACAATTGTTGTTACTTTCTTTTTTTTTTCTTGTTCAGTTTGACCCTTTCTGTTTTTCTGGTACATACTTACTCGCCAAACTTTTTTTTTCACTGCATCATGGCCGCCGGCCTTGCTCGATGAGCCACTTTTGCTTGCCTCCTTCCAAGGCACAGCGATAAAGATGCCACTAAACTAGTGGGCTCTGGGCTGTCGGCACTGCTTGGAAAGTTGGCGATCGCAAAGCAAGCACGAGTAAACACCAAACATTTTTTTCTTTTTCAAATTCTTTAGCGCGCTAACACCAGTCGTCATCCCACTAACAAAAACAAAAAAAAACGCAGCAGAAACCGAAACAGAAAAAAAAAAATCATTAACCAAACAAAAAAAAAAAACGAAGAAGTAGAATCTTGAAAAAGTGAAGTTATACTAATCCTTTGTATTACTAGTTATCATATACAGAAAGACGAACCAAACACAATAATAATAATCAAAGATGTCTACTGAATCCGTTGTTAAAGCTAGTAAATGGAGACTTGTTGAAGCTGGTCGTATTATTTACATTAGCAAAGGTAAATTTGCTGGTAAATTAGCTGTTATTGCTGAAATTATCGACCAAAGAAGAGTATGTATTTTGAAATAGGAATAGCAAATGAAAGGATAGAATGGGAAGAAAAAGAAAAGGATATTGAAGATTGCAACGGCACCCATGGTGCCTTGAACGTTTGTAATAATAGCAGATTCGCGGACATGTTCACAGGCAAAATGAATAACTTATGTTGACGGGATAGATATGTGTGTTTTGATAATATGGTGGACCAGAATGATACTTTGAAATTGAAGCAGTTGTTGATTTTATTGGAAGCCTGGTGGATATTGAATACAGAGAATACGAAGTTGATGAACAGCATGGGTATGTCAATAGCAACTTCTCTCTATATGTTCTACAGAATAATGGGATCTAGGTAAACAATTGGAGAAAACTCGAAGCTAGCGGATCAGTTAAAAACATAAAATTGTTCTGCAGTATTTGGGAGCTTTGAAGTTGTTCCAAACATATTAGTTTGCGCTATTGAGAACCCCGGAATGCCAATATCATGTCTGCCATTTTCTTCAAATTGTATGTCATGCTCCACCATTTGTGGATCGTGATGAGCTATCCTTTCGAGTCTGAATCGGGAAACACCCGTTTTTGTTCACAACGTAATACTAACTATTTTTTTTTAGGTTTTGATTGACGGTCCAACTACCGGTGTCCCAAGACAAGCCTTCTCTTTGACCAACATTATCTTGACCCCATTGGTCATTGCTAAGTTTCCAAGAGGTGCTAAGTCTTCTGTCATTGCTAAGAAATATGTTGGCCAAGAAATCGCACAAAAATGGTCAGCTACTTCCTGGGCTAAGAAGATTGCTCAAAGACAAACCAGAGCTTCTTTGTCTGATTTCGACAGATACAAGGTCTCTGTTTTGAAGAAGGAAAGAAAATTAGCTGCTAAGAAAATCTAAGTGTTTTGATTCATTGAAAATCATGTTTTGTTAACGTCTTTTTTTTTATTATATCTAATGGTAATATACTTCTTTTAAACAAAATCAATTGTTCTATATAAAATTCATCAAAAAAAACTCATTAATACGACTTGTAGGTCTTCATTGTTGATTCTACAATCATACCAGATAATTATAAATTATTTAATTATAAGCCAGGCCATTAAATTACTTAACAATATCAACAGCACAATAGTGCTCTTATTCTTAGTTATGTGCACTGGGGGCGAATTACGTGAATGCACGCATTTAAACGGTTGCATTGGTCACACAAAGGAGTTAGCTCTTTCTGTAAGAACAAATTAAAAAGAAACAGAGCAATTGCAGATGAGTCTTTGTCAGGCAGTGTATATTTTGTGGCAGAAAAGCTTCAAAAAAGAAACGAAAATTTCTTCTTTAATACCTTCTAAGAGTGAAAAGGCAACTTACATTACGTTCATATCTAAAAGCTTGTTTATTTCCCAGTCTCTAGTACACGAGTTATTCATCAACAAATCTCCATACACCATATATATTCAGCTTTTTTGGTCTTTTTAGTGTTTTTTTTCTCCACACAAACCAATTCCCTTATCTTATCATCAAAAAATGACCAAAATATCTGTTAAATTGAAGGAATTGCAATCCCAAGATCAAGGTTTCATTTCTTTGGAATTCTTTCCGCCAAAGACGGATCTGGGTTTCAAGAATTTAATCCCTAGAATTCAAAGATTGTCCATCCTTAACCCGTTATTCATAAATATCACCTGGGGTGCTGGTGGTTCCACCTCTGAAAGATCTCTTGACTTGGCTACTTTCTGCCAAAATGAGCTAGGATTAATAGTGTGCCTCCATTTGACATGCACCAATACGAGCAAAGACATCATTGATGAAGCATTGCTAAAGGCCAAAGAAGCCGGTATATGTAATATTTTGGCATTGAGAGGCGATCCTCCAAGGCAAGAAATAATCAATGACAAGATTGAGGAGAACCAAAACGGTTTCAAGTATGCAATTGATTTGGTAAAATACATTAGGCAAACTCATGGCGATTTTTTCTGCATTGGGGTAGCTGCTTACCCAGATGGTTATGTTGAAGGTTCGGATAATTCTGATCAAGATTTTAGACACGATGTTCCTTATTTGGTGGAAAAAGTAAGAGCTGGTGCAGATTTCATCATTACTCAACTTTTCTTTGATGTCAACCAATATCTTGAATTTGAAGAATTGGTATCTACACGTTTACCTCACACCCCTATGATACCAGGTTTGATACCTATCAACAACTTTCAGTTATTTCAAAGAATTTCAAAATTATCCCATGCCTCTATTCCTAAAAAAGTATTGAACGCTTTCCCCCCATCTATCCAAAACGATGATAAAAAAGTTAAAGATGTAGGTATCAAAATATTGAATGATATTGTTAATGAACTTGTATTAAAGAGCACAAGCAAAATTAAGGGTTTCCACTTTTATTGCTTGAATTTGGAAGCCTCTATAGCCAGATTAGTGTCCATTAATGAAAATCTTCAAAGATTCACTAATTTTTCTGGTGATCAAGCCGCAACTTCTAGCGCCGCGAATACGGCTACAGCTGCTGCAGCATTAACTGAAAAAATTAATCATGATTTAACCATTAGCCACAATAACATTAAAAGAAAGAATTTGTCTAGTAGTACTGCTCAAAAAACTTCAAAGTTTTCAAGAAAAGAAATTCTTGAAATCTCAAGTGGTATTGGTACTTTGGGTAAAGAGGCCACTTGGGATGAATATCCGAATGGCAGATTTGGTGATTCTAGATCCCCAGCATATGGTGAAATCGATGGTTACGGTCCATCTTTAAAGATTCCAATAGGTTATCAAAATGCTCTATCTGATGAACTTTGGGGAGTTCCACAGAATTTGGATGATATTGCACAATTATTCATAGATTTCTTATCTAAAAAAATTCCAAGTCTTCCGTTTTCCGATCTTGAAATCTCAGCGGAAACATTATTAATTCAAGAAGAATTATTCCAAATCAATAAAAAACATAGATTTTCCTTGTCTTCACAACCTGCTATAAATTCATGTAATTCTAGTGATAGCATATTTGGTTGGGGTTCAAGAAACGGTTATGTTTTCCAAAAAGCCTTCATTGAAATTTTGATATCCAAGAAAGATTGGGAACAAAACTTAAAACCTTTAATAGAAGATCACAATTCTCAAGATCCAGATAATGATCAAGACATCAGTTATTATGTTGGAAGTGCTGAATCTAATATTCTTGATACAAATATTGCTTTATCCAACAGATCCAGCGCAGTAACTTGGGGTGTATTTCCAAATAAGGAAATTGTTCAGTCTACTATTATTGAAGAACAATCCTTTAAATCTTGGAAAGATGAAGCCTTTAAAATTTTGAATGAATGGGCAAAGTTATACTTGATTCAGTGGAAGATAAACTCTAATAATTTAGAGTTAAGGGAAAAATTCAGAAATGCTTATCAATTATTAAATAATATTCATGATGATTTCTATGTTATTACTTTATTCAGTAACAATTATGAAGAAGGTGATACTTTATGGAATTTGCTTTAGTTAATATTTTTTTTTGTGAAGATCAAGCTCTTCAGACTTATCATGAAGTAAAGTAAACTCATATGTATTTTCTCAATGAAAAATACACAATAGAATAGATAATAATATAAAGAACGGGATAGACGAATGAATTTGAAATGTATAAGAATTTTTGTTCTAATAATGAAAGTATTTTTTCAATATCATTAGTAGTTCTGAAAGTAGATGAATCATCAAATGACTGGTATTGAAATAATTGCAACATAATAACATAAGCCAGAGTGAATCGGTAGATTTCACATCATTTCATGTCAAACTTTTTTTTCTTCTTGCTTTATAAATATAGTTAGAAAATACAACTAATTTGTTAAATAAGACCAATGTGTTAATTGATGTAGTTGAAATTTCGAGACTCTTCAAATTTTATGTTGTGATATCTCTACGAAAATTATATAAACAATGTTACTCATAATTTGTGAGAAGAAATTTTAAGCTCGAATAAATGCTTACCAGTCAAAAAAGGAAGAAAAAAATCTACAAAATTGATCTTTCAAAGAAAATATTAGATATTTATTCAATTTGCAAAAACTGATCATGCATATACATTTAATACTCTTGAAAAAAAAAAAAGGTAAAACCATAAATTAATTCAGAAAACGAAGGTAAACAAAGGCAAAATTAACTTCCTTTATTCACAATATATTCCTGAATCAAACTAAATGGAGTAACCAGAAGAAGCACCGATATTTTCAAAGTGAGTGCTGAAAACGTTAGGGTTCAAGTCATTAGAAGTCAATTTTAACTGATTCTCAGTCCAGATCGGTGACATTTCACCATCAATAGCGCCAACTCCTTGAACACCACCTGCCAATTCGTAATCTCTAATTCTTGGTAAACTCAAGTCAGTAAAAATTTCATCAACAGCCTCGATTAAAACATCACTTAAGTCGTTTGTATGGCCTGGAGTTGGTGTGATTCTCAATCTTTCAGAGCCTTCAGCAACAGTTGGGAAATTGATGGCCTGAACATAAATACGGTATTTATCCATCAAAATGTCAGAAGCCTTCTTAGCGTTAGCAGCATCACCAATTAAAATAGGAACAATGTGAGATGGGTTTGGAATAACTGGGATTCCTAATTTTTTCATGTTAGACTTGACATATCTGACATGGTTTTGCTGAGCGATACGGTCTTCAATGGTATGTCTTTGATACTTTATGGCAGCGTTGGCACCGGCCATGACATTTGGTGGCAAAGTGGTAGTGAAAATGAAACCTGGAGCATAAGATCTAATCCAATCAACTAACAAGGCACTTCCAGCAACGTAACCACCTACAGTACCGTACGTTTTACCTAAAGTACCGGTGTACATATCAACTTTGTCGGAGACAGTAGTAAAGTCTGGCGATCTTATACCATTAACCAAATGAGCATCAAAATCCATATGTTCAGCAACACCAGCACCATGAGGACCATACATACCAACAGCATGGACTTCATCCAAGAAAGTAAGAGCACCATATTTCTTAGCCAAATCACAAATTTCATTGATTGGAGAAACCGAACCACACATAGAGTAAACAGATTCAAAAGCAATCAATTTCGGAGTTGACTTAGGGTACATAGCTAATTTGGCTTCCAAATCTTCCAAATTATTATGCTTAAAGATGTGCTTCTTAGCTTTAGAGTGTCTAATACCAACAATCATGGAAGCATGGTTCAATTCATCAGAAAAAATAACCATATCTTTAATCTTTTCACCTAATAAAGATAAAACCGAATCATTGGCAACGAAACAAGAGGAAAAGACCAAAGCAGCCTCTTTCTTGTGCAAGCCAGCGATTTCAGCTTCAAGAGACATAGCATGCTGGTTATGACCAGCAATATTTCTGGTACCACCAGCACCAGAACCGTACTTATCCAAAGATTTTTTCATGGAAGCAATAACTTCTTGGTTTCTACCCATACCTAAGTAATCATTGGAACACCAGACGGTGACTTTATCAGATTCCAATTCTCTATGTGCTTTTGGAAATTCTTTGGCTAATCTGTTGATGTTGTTGAAGTAACGGTACGACTTGTCAGCACGCTTTTTAATCAATTCACTGCCAAACATACCTTCATAATCAAAAGCAGTTTCATTAGATTCCAAGTTTGGTTGAACAGAAATGGTTTCTGGAATCTTGGTAACAGTAGGGCTGGTAGCAGCAGCAGTGGCTGGTTTGGATGAAGTTGAATACATTTCCTTTTTAGCTCTCATAATAGCAGGACCCATGACTGGACATGCAACAGCTTTTTCAGCTAATCCACCGGCAATATTTTTCAAACTGCCTAAAGAGGCTTGTCCAACAAACGGACAACAGTTAACAGATTGACGAACAATAGCTTCCATTTTGATTTTTTAAAGGCTTTTTTTTTTTTTAAATTAACGAGATAAAAAAAGTTGGATTATTGTATTAACTTAATTGTTTGAATACTTATTCTTATAATGCTATAGCAATAAATAAGATACTCGGTAACTATGTTAATATGAACTGGTTATAAATAACTCTTTACAAGTGAATAGTTTCAAAGATGGAGATCTTCTCGCAGTTACGAACTGCTCGTATTAGTCTTATTATTTTTTTTATCTTTTATTTTTTCTACTAGGTTAAAAAAATTACTAATAAAAGAAAAAAAAAAAAGAAAAAGAAAATTTTTTTCGTTTTTTCTTCTTTCGGCAGTTACAAAAAAAAAGGCACCGGCGCACGTAACCAGTTGATTTGACTCAAATTTCCAATATTGGATCAATTGCGGATATCACGAAGCACTAAAATAACAGACACACATATCTGCTTTCAGGTTTAGTTGGCTGGCAAACCGATGTTAAGATTTACAATTACTGAAATAACTTGCATTCGACAGAGTGATGTTTAGAGGTTGCAAGAGTCAGAAAACAGATAGAAGAATTTGAGTCCATTTTTAGGACATCCGGGGATAATTTTCGAATAAATGATGAAATATGCGAAGCGCTTCTCTAATGCAAAGTATTTTTTTCTTCCATCAACTAAACAAAAACGTTGCCCGCCAATCATACATCTGATAATAATATATAACCAAACACAACTCATTACTACAAATTAAAAAAATAAGCAAAAATCGATCGCTAACTATTTATTTTACAAGTTCAGTGATTTAAACTTTCAAAGTATAAAACGTTACCTATGGGTACTCCAGGTTACAACTATGCTTGGTTGACTTGTTGCATTCGGTTATGCTGCCCTTTTCAACTTTATCACGTGCAATACCGTTAAACCGAAACTTTGGAGCTGAGCTAAGCTCCAGTGTTTCAATAGTTGAAATCGTCGTTCCCTTGTATTATTCATACCTCCAATAAGTATCCAACAACTTTATGGGTTTCACTAAACGACCTTTGCGAAATAATAGAATATGTTGTTGATAGGAACTTCCAAAGGTGTGATAACCAAGAATAAAACTATAATAAATGAGGTATCCAAGTATGTCTTATCTAGGGATAGTTTACTAGCTTATAGTTTAGGAGTGTCTAATAGTAACGATTTGCAAATGAAGATGATCTATAGACGTTTTGTAAGGTTGATGCCGTTTATATCTGAAAAGCTAACAATAAGGAGTAAGTACATGGATTACTTGAAGTCAAAATTCAGCAAGAATTCTCTAGAGTCAAGAAGTGAGAATATTAAACAACCAAATCGAATTGAAATGCAGCATTCTGATGCAATGATTTCTTTAAGATCATTGCACTTAACTCAATTACTACTATCAAATAATGAAGAAGTAACATTTTTTGGGAAAAGATTATTGAACAATATAATTGAGAAAAAAGTGTTAGCATTTGGAAAAGGTCATAATAGGACAAATAAATCAACCAAGAATCAGAAGGCTGAGCTTTTTGATTATCTGCTAAACTTGTTCAATCAGAAAAATAATGTCAATTTTTAAATACCTTACAAATAATTTTTATGTGATTAGATAAATTTTCTATTGATAAACTTACTTCTAGATATCATTTATACATAAAAACGTGGAAAATTAGTTCATAATTACTTTTCTGCCTCTTAACAAATGGCCGGTGTCTACATTTGATAGAAACGAAGAATTAAAAGAATAATAAAAACAAATAAATATGTTGCAAAGTTTATTCAGTCACATGCCTTCATTAATAGTTTGCACCTCCATCAAATCCATTGTTTGGTCCATAGTTATCATTATTATTATTATGATTATTGAAATTATTGTTTATACTCAGATTGGAATTATGATTATGATTATGACTATTATTATTATTATTATTATTATTATTGTTATTATTAATATTATTATTGTAAAACTTATCTTGATTATTCACAGAGTCTTGTTGTTTCATTTTGAGAGCCAATTCGATCATTTGTGCAACTTGATTTAAATTTTGGCCACCATTTGAAATAGAGGAAATCAAATTATTATGCATCATTCCATTGGATGTATTATTATTATAATTTGGAATAGATTGATTGAATTGTCCATTATTTTGTCCATTATTATTAAAATCGTTATAGTGGTTGTTATGATTTCCGCTATTATAATTGTTATTATAATTATTGTTGAAGTTTGGATTACTGAAATTATTATTAAAGTTGGGATTATTGAAGTTATTGTTAAAGTTATTATTATAATCTATGCGGTTGTTATTGTTATAGCTACCATAATTCCCACCGTTATTATTGACATTATTATTAAGATTGTTCAAGCTATTCATGCCGCCATTGAGAAAATTCTTAAAACTGTTATTAGGATTAGGCACAAAGGGGCCATTCCCAGGAATGCTAGGTGGAACCAATGGCTTTTGAAAGCCCTTATTATTATTATTATTATTATTATTATTAGAACTTTTGTTTTCTCCATTCGTGTGAGCCAAGTTTCTTTTTTTATTGTTATTATTGTTGCTGTTTATTATTGGCACAGTTGGTAAACTATGATGTTGGCCTGCTTCAGAGCCGACAGCTTTACTTGTCAGCTTTTCATTGTTATTGCTAATATTATTAGTTTTCAGCTTATTTGAATTTCTTTTTCTTTTCTTCTTAGACTTTTTAAACTCCGATTCTTCAGCATCATCACTAAATTCTATTTCATTTTCAGAAACTTCCTCATCATTAGAATTACTGGCATCGCAACCTTTTAGGGCCATTATTCTATTTGTGAGTTCAAACTCGGCACCAGAAGTTATATAAAATACCTTCGTACCTTTAATATCTTGAAACTTACTAAGATTGTTTTCTAAATTACCATTAAACTTGACACGATAAAACGGACTCTTAAGAGGACCAAAGATTTCAAAAATTAAACCTATAGGCGACCTATTTTCAAAACATAGAACTGCATTTTCCTTGATAACACGATATTCAGCTGATGCAATACCTTTGATAATTAAATTATTCTCAGAGAATGAGAAAATATGGCCAAGCAAACTAATTTCAGTCTTTTCATCTATATGTAAGTCTTCCGGAATTACAGAAGCTGCTGGTTCTGGAATTTCATTTTTAGATGTAATGGGACCACTATTACCATCATCTTCCTCAACGTCCATGTCTTCCACAATATCTTCCTGTATTGTTTCATCACTGGAATCTTCATCAGAATTACTGTCATCTTCACTAGATTCTTCATCGTCGTGACTGCTATTAGCATCGTCAGATGAACCGTCGCTTTCAACAACATTTGCATCATCAGAGGAATAATGCTCTATATCATCAGTATCTGCGTCAACATTTTTCAAAAAGTTATTGATTTCCTCTTTTCTTTGTTCTTTCTCCAGTTTTGGTTTTCTAGAGATCATTTCATTAGGTAGCGGTGGGGTCGCCGGATGTATAGTATTAATTTGTTCAATGATTTCTTCTTTTGCTGCTTCAAGATGATTTTCAGAAAGAGATGGATTTGTTAGCTCTTTGGTTGGGCTTTGAGTTTCACTATTTTTCCGAAATTCTTCCATAGTCAGCTGTTCTTCCATCACGTTTTCTGATATCTCATCCATATTACCAATATTAGTGTCGAAAGATATATCTGATTTATTTCCACTGTTTTCGGGCTCTTTGAGGTCAACGCTTCCAGGTTTGATGTAACTAGATTGTTCGTTTGGTTCAATTTGTGAACATTTTAGTGGCCCGCTGTCTTCAGTCGTAGATTGGACCCTATTTTCAGTGCAAATACCATTTGAAGTAGACATGTTGATAGTATGTTCCATTTCACTTAGAACAGCTTGATTGTTCTCTATTGGAGTTTCTACTTGCATATCGAAAGGTTTATCTATACCGCATGTACTTTCATTCATTCTTCTTTTTGATGTAGTCAGTTTTGAGACCTTAACTTGATTTCTGTTCGATCTTATTTTACTGAAGTCAACTGTTTACCGATGACTTTCAATTGTTACGGTTTTGATATTTTACTTTTTTTTTCATCCTCTTTTGAGCATATGTTGTATTATGGGCATCGCAAAAATGGTTATGTGCTTTGCAGACCAAATATTTCATGCTATGTTTTTTTGGGCCTTGAAAAGAAAACTACTGAATAATGCAACTTTGTCTTTAATCCTTCTATTTATAATGCGATAATACATGATTAACGTTTTCAAGTTAACCTACTTTGAAAATAAACAAGATTTAAAAGAACCAAAATGAGCAATGTTATTAACGCTAACCCGGTTGTTTATGATGTTAGTTTAGTTCCAACTAGACAATCGAAGAAATCCGATTCTACTTTTATTCTAGAGTACAAAGAATTGGCATTGTATGATTTAGCTTTAACTCTGGAATATGAGAAAAGCGACGAGATGAATAAAAAGGTAATAAATATTTCCAAACAAAAACCTGGTATATCGTTGATAAAGAAGATTGATAACGAAGGTGAAGATGGTGATGATGAAATAGACAATTTAGAAATCTATGACCTTATCTGTGATATTTCCGACCCTGAACACCCATTATCATTAGCTGCTCTTGGTGTTGTGAATATTGATGATATCTATCTAAAAAGCTTTGGAGATGTATCCAATGGTCTTACTGAAGTTATAGTGAAAATCACACCAACTATCAATCATTGTTCGTTGGCCACTCTTATAGGGTTGGGTTTAAGAGTAAGGCTTGAGCGTTGCTTACCTCCACGATTCAGAATTACGATTTTACTCAAAGAGGGCTCTCATCAATCAGAAAATCAAGTTAACAGTCAATTAAATGATAAAGAAAGAATAAGCGCTGCGTGTGAGAATAGTCAGCTTCTAAGCGTCATTTCTACAATGCTTTCGACTTGTAAGTAGATGCTTCTCATTCACCTTGCAAAAATTCTTTTTATTTTTTCTCTTTAATTTTCTTAGACTTACCTGGATCATTACTTTATAGACGTTAATAACTTTCTACATGACTAGTTACTGATAAGTAAGCCTAATTGATTTCATGTCAATTGTGTTGACCCATATTCTCGAGTGCTCATAACCTTTCTACAAGTTACGCATATCAATCGGAAAGTTGAGGAAAAGGATATCACTCGGCGATGTAAAAGTTGATCATGGATTACTTGATTCAAAAATGTAATATAATTTACTTGATTTGAAGTTTTTATTTATCAAGCAATTTGACTATATTATCCTAGATGCAGACCAATTTATAAGAATAATAGCATGTCCTTTCCTCAAGATGATACATATCTTATTAATATGTTGCGAGATAATTATCTCAATGCAAGCAGCAATAACATTAAGAGAAGAGTGATGAAACCATATTTAAGTAGCAATTCATACTATAACATATTCAAAGAAAAGGAATGGGCAACCAAATCTGTAAATGTGAACTCAACAATAATAAAAGAAACAAAGAAGCATATAGATAATCTACTAAGTAAAGCAGAATCCCCACTAATTCAATCAGATTTTTACTCTGGAATCAAATCTAGGAAATATGAGATGATGCTCGATGATTATGATAGCGAAAATGAAAGTGATAGTAATGATCTTCAAAATGCGAGAATGGGAAATGTCAGCAGCTCGTATGAATCTGCAGATAATAAAAACACATTGACTTTCAAACTAGATGATAAATTGAAACATAATGAAGTGAGGCGTGTTAGTATAGATTCAGTTGATACCATAAATATGAAGCGCAATAGCAAGGCACCATCTTTAACTCACAAAATTCTGAAAATTTCAGAGGCGTCTGAAGATGAAGAATATGGTTCGGCAGGAAATCCAAGCAATGGCAAAAATTTCTTGAATGATTCAACAAGTTTAAGACAGCCCTCTTTACGAGTTACGAGTTCATCATCTGTAGCAACGGTGAACACATTAAATCAAGGATCAACTGGTACCTTCCCTAATAAGAATTTGTCTAGCTCAATAGCTAATAATGCCAAGTTTCCAGCATTCGGCAAAAATACATACAGAGCTTCAATCGGAAAATTCTTTACCAAAGCACAAAGATCAAGAAGTTCAAACGATAGTGACAGTAGTGATGATGAAGATGAAGATGAAGATTTTGAGGAAAGAGTTGTTGAAGATGGTGATGGTATGGATGATGATGCTGCTTCATTATCAAACTCCAAAGAAAACACAGATATTGTGAATAATAATGATGAATTCATTGTGGATTACAATGAAATTTCAAACTCAGCTAATGACCTATCCAATATTGACTATGAAAATGATCTGGAAATCAATAGTTTTGACTCATCTGATAATTCATTGATGGATGGCTCATTCACTGATGGAGAAGATAGAGCAGATAGCATTACAGATATTGCATTCGAAAGAGCAAATTTATATTGGAAAAGAAATAATGGAGAAACTTACAACAACTCTTCAGATTACGAGTTCTTGAAATCAGGAGATGTTGGTGCAGACATAACGCAATCCATCGGAGAAAGTATTTCATCTAATGTTAGAAGCTTTAATAAATCACCAAAGATTAAAAGAAGTCAACCAAAGCCTAAGATTGTCAAACCCAAAAGTAATTGTGGCTCACAGGATCAAAGGCCTAGTATTCCTAAATCTAAATCATCTAAACCTAATAGAAGTATCACGAATAACTGCAGCAATTTAACACAAAAGAGGCATGATACTGATTTTGCTGATAAATTATTTGAGTTTAAAAAAGTTGAAATTGCTGCCATTCCTAGTAAAACTACTTCAAAACTAACTTCATTTTTCAATGAAATTAAGGCTAACGAGATTTCACCGTTGGAAATCTATGAAGGTGCATCGGGTGAAAATCTTAATAATAGAGTATCTACGACAATAGAAGTCTATGTTCCAAACTCAGCAACCTATTCTAAGAAACCTTTTAAGGTCAAGGTTAGAAAGGATATAACTGTTTTAGACTTATTAGGTTTTATACTATTATCATATAGTAAAGCTGAACCTAATGAGACTGCTGATAAAGTATATCAAGATGTCAAATACTGGAAATTACAATTATCAGATGAAGGAGAGATTGATGACGGTTTTGGTGTTTTAAGTAAAAATAAAAAAATTTCAGTTTATTCTCCCGATGAAGTATCCTTACTTCTGATCAAACCGACGTGAAAGGGCCTACTTGTGTAATAATAATTGCTTTCATTCTTATTTTCACGAGTTCAAAGTGCTCTGAGGTTTCGCTCACCGCACAGGATTTTTAATATTTTTATTTTTATTTTTTTTTTAGATATTTTTATTTTTTAGATATTTTTGTTTTGTTTGTTTTGATTTTGGCGGCGAACATCTGGAGTTAGATGAAACTAATATATATCTGTGATTATTACTTCAATTATATGATTATCTTGTAAATCCTTTTTTCAAAAGTTCAAAGGGGTTTTTTTTAGTATCAGTAACGATTGAATTAAAATAATGGATTCGCAGAATTTTTATAATCAGATAACTAATTTGCAGAATGAGTATCTGACTCCTTCCCAGAAACTTGAGAAAAAGATACATTTATTAAATGAATTCAAAAATTTCATTAAAAAGAATGTCATTAAAAGCAGCTATGACGCGTCAAATTTTTTCAAAGGTCTAAAATATTCATATTCTGAGCAAATACCCACAACTTCCAAGAATAGAATAATAGCACAGACATTAACGCTTTCTTGTATCGGACATCTAGTTAAGAGAATTTCGTGTCAAACAGATACCAATAATCCGTTTATGGCACTGGAAACATATATTCTTGTATTGCCATTCTTGGTAACTTGTTTGGGAGAAATTGATAATGAGTCTGCGAGTACATCTCTTAAGTCTGCATTCGGAGCATATATTGATAAAAGTGTACTAGTTTTAAAAGGAAGTATTTTGGATTTTTGGTTGGCGATTCCCATCAAAGTTGAATCTTGGTTACGTGATTACCTAATGGAAAACTCTTTGAATAATAGTATTATTAGAAACGTATATTCCATCAATGAGTGTTTAATTATTTTGTTAGATCTAATAAAATTGTATAATCCGAATTTAAATCTTTCCATTTATTATGTTCCATTGATAAAATTGTGTCAGTTTTTCTCATCTGCCATCAATAAAAATGATAAACTGATTGATTTTAAAGTTTATGAAAATTCCACCAAATTAATCAGGATATCGTTGGCGTCAAATCATAGCAATAAGCAAAACTTGATAGAGATAGCTGATAATTTGGACTTTGATAATAATATTTTGAACAATATTTTGAAACCTCAAGATAATACAATTCCAACCGCATTGCCTTCATCTCAACCAAATACTATTATAAATCACGAATCTACATCATATGATCTAAATAATAAAAAAAGTATCAACTATAATACAAGATCTGTTTCATACGAACCGTTGAGAATGAATAATGATTTTAGTCAGGAGGAAATTTCAAAAGAAATGAATAAGATTTTGCTAAGCGCTCCAACATATAAATTAGAGATTTTGAAACCTATCAATTTTTCCAGTTTATCTGATGCTTTTTCGCAAATATCAAATTTTTGGAAAGATTTTGAAGGTAGGGAAACCGAATTTAATTGGTCTAAAAGAGAGAAGATTATTACTAAACTTAGAAGCATTATAAGAGCTCCATTTTTTATAAACAATAACAATAACCAAAAGGAATTTTTAAACTTTTTAAAATCTTCAAGTTTATTGGAAGGTATGAATAAAGCTATCAATTCCTTGAGAACAACATTATCAGCAAACGGTTGTAAATTAGCTAAAGAATTATTCCAAATATTTGAAATTCAGAATTTCGATCATTCCATCATAGAGTTGGTTTTTAATAATATAATTAAGCTAACAGCAGCAACCAAAAAAATTAACAGCTCGAATGCAAATGTTGTGATTTGTACAATTTTGTCTAAGCTTAAGTCATTCAACTTTAGAATATTTAATATGATTTATGATTATTCAAGCGATAAGAATTTATCCCCAAGAATTTTTGTTGGAAATTGGATTTCAATAATAATATTAAACCATCCAATGGATCTTAATAAGATTGTCAGTGAAAATTTATACTTAAACGGTTCTCAAGAATCCAGCGCCATTAAACTTGTTGAAAAAATAATTGCTCATGGTTTATCTGACGCAAGCCCACTTGTTAGAGAGCAGCTTAGAAAAACATTTTGGCTCCTTTATCGCTACTATTCAAGTGAAGCAGGCGGGCTATACAGGACTTTAAATACATCAGCTTTAAAACTATTGAATAAAGTCAGGCCATCAAATATTCCCGCAATTGATAACAATGTATTTCAACGTTCTGATAATAGGTGTGTTTCTGTAGGCGATCAATTTAGATATAAACAGTCAACTGCTCAGAGAACAGCTGTCCTTGATCCTTCTGTTAACAAAAGACCGCTGTACAAATCCAGAAGTGTTTCAGAAATGACAGGTAAAAGCCTAATGACTGTTCCAAGAAATGAAGGATATGATAGAATACATACAGATTCCAATAGTAGCTCTTTATCATCTGCCAATAATATAGGATCTACCATCAGAGACGATCGTCATGCAAAAAATATCAAAGAACCGGAGCATATGATATTCAACATTGGAAAGCCGATGAGAATAAAGAAAAACATTGCACCCGCGGCATCGCATAGTAAAGATTTAAATTTGTCTGAGATAAACAGAACTCGCGATTTATCAACAAGTATCAAGCCATTAAAGGATATGACTACCTCTTCTTTAGACCACAGAAAGGATTTATCCACAATATTTAGTGAATCGAAATCTGACATTACAAATATAAGTTTATCTAATTTAGAAACTAGTACTATTGATGATAAAAAACTTGAAACACTTGCTACTAACAATCATATAATTGAAGAAAATCAAACGGATTCAACAGATGATACAGATAACGAAATAAATAATACATTGGCTACTAAATTACATATACATGATTCAAGAGATTATGACAAGTCTAATAATGATGATCATGAAGACATTGTGCACTTTTCGACAAATACATCTGATCAAGAGGTAGATTCTGGATCGTACAATCAAAATGTTCAAGATGCGTCAAATATTGAATCCATAACTCGGCTCTTTTATGAAACTGATACTGAACAACATAATTTAGCCGTTCAAAGTTTGATAACATTACTAAATTCAAATTATAAGTTCTTTATGAATGACTATTCATTATTAAACTCTGGGTTGCACGAACTTGCATTAAAAAATCCCGTATCTCTCTTTCCCATCATTGAGGCTAATCTAGTTCCAAAGTTTGTGGATATTATACAAGTTTGTGATTTTTTAAAAATTTTTGTGTTACATCAACACAGTCAAATAAGTACAACTGGTCAAATCAGTCAAATTTTAAACAAGTTGATCCATTTATTGACTTTTGATGATTTGATAAGTAACTATATTTCACTTATTGATTTTTTTCTATCAAATAATGAAGCAAATAATCTGACTACTTGTTTAGAGAATCTTAAATATTTGATATCGGATCAAAGGGTGGTGAAATTTTCGTCAAACAAGCAGATTATTATAGATAAAATATTACTTAATCTAATACTTATTTGGCAAAAGCAAGAGACAGTTGCGCATAGTAGTGAATTGCTCAATCTAGTCCAGGAATGCATTTCGATTATTGAAAAGGATTATAATCAATGTTTCAAATTTTTTTTAACCGATACCTTCGATAGAAGTGATCCTGTCGGAAAAAGCAAAAATATACTTGTTTACAAAAATAGGGAAGAGTTTGGAAAATTAATAGGGAAACAATGGAGAGTAAAAACCATTGAAAAAAGGAAAAATGTGTCAACATCTTCGGATATTTCTGGAAATAGCGCTATGAAAATTAATATTAGATGTACTGTTGATCCTCCGGTAGATGCAAGTAATTTATTGAGAAAAGACTCGATTTCTACAGTTAATCCAAGCGATTCATTTTCTGATATAAAACAAGGCGTGGATATAAATATAAAGAAATTTGATAATTCTAAGGATCTTCAGGGTTCTATTACTATTTCAAGTAAAAATGAGGATTACAAAGATAATTTATTAGCCAAATCACCAATTAAAAAAACTTCCTTGCAAAAAGAGATCAATGTTACTGATTCCATATTAGCATCAAAACTGAAAAACATGTCGGCTGATCGAAAGACGGTTATGGATGAAGAAATTAATATGTTAGATTTTGACGAAGATAATCTAAAATTAAGTCCCATAAAAAGAAGTAACTGGGGCGATAGTCTAAATAACCAATCCGACATTATTAAGGAAGACATTTCAATGGGTGGAAATGTGATGCACAACAAACCAGACCTTGGAAAATTTGATGATATTGTAGGAATTGAAAATCAGAACTCAGATAAAGAGAATTTTGAATCGAGAGATTATACTACAATCAACTACAAAGCTCTTAGCAGCAAAAAATTTGCGAAAATTAATGCATACCTTGATCCATTAAAATCAATCAATAGAGAAATTACTCCGATAGCTGTTTATCAAGATCAGAAAAATGTAAATGATATTTACAATGAATTGATAAAAACACAGGTCTTGAAATATAGATTGATGAATGTTAAAGCTAACGGATATCATGACATGGATTATAAATACGAGGAAGACTTATTTCAAGAAGTTACTATTGCACATGTTAAGAAGATATTATTTCATTTAGGTGATGGTAGCTTAAGGACTAAAGAGTACAGTGTATTGATTTTTATTTTGCACCAGGTCATTCAAGATTTGGAAAATACAGGAAATAAATACCATCAAGTTACTAATTGGATAATCAAAAATAGAGGATTTGATGAGATATTCAATTCCATATTATATTATGTTAATAGTAGACGTGAATGGGTTTTGATTGAAAACGGTATTTTTGAGATTATGGTTATTGTGCGTATGCTTATAAATTTATCAAATGTAGCTGCTGAATTAGGAAATCCTATATTTTTTAACTTTAACAAGGTTAATAAATATTATATTATCAACGAGAAAGTATTGCAACATATTTCTTTAGATTTTATCAATGGTGAACACTCAAAGTCTAACGAAAAGTTATTGATATTATTGGAAGAGATCATTAAAGAAATTTCACGCACACAATTTTCATCTGAGGTTTTGCTAAGAATTATTATTAGTCGTTGGAATGAAAATCAATTGAAGGATAACACTCAAATAAACATTTTTAAGATTAACTTTTATTTGAAAAGTATTATCAAATGTATGTTAACAATTTTGGCAAGTCCAGGCATAGCAAATCCGGAGAATATTTTTACAGACTTGGAACGACAATTGGTATTTTTCTTAAATAGTGATGAACCAATACTCCGAAAGGAGTCTATCTTAATCTACTCTATTTTATTTAAGATCTCACAAAGATCTGATAATGGTATTGGATTGCAATATTTTGAGAACTTGACGGGTTCTCAAAAATCCTTCATCAGCTATTATTGCAAATATCTTTGATTACTAGGTATTTCATCATAATTAATGTAATTTTAATAAAAAATTATTTTTTCTCTCTCTAAGTTATAAAGTAATTTTCAATTCAACGTTGTAGAGGGCAACAACTCATATTTAACGAAATCCAAAAAAAAAATGCGTAGACCGGGAATCGAACCCGGGGCTCAACTATGGCAAAGTTGAATTTTACCACTAAACCATCCA
>JASTUI010000047.1:0-105864 GCA_031125405.1 Saccharomycopsis oosterbeekiorum
TAATTTCATTTATTAAATTCTAGTTACTCATTGTTTTGTTCGAGAGAGATAATTTATGTATTGTATTTTTATACTATATAATTGTCGTCTTCCTCGATGCTCCTCCTTCTTCTTCTGTTCCTGTTTACTTCTCATCCAATGGAAAATTAGACTGGATTATATATTCTTCTATATTCTAATCCCAGTAGGAATATCCTGGTAGGTTATCAATGTTCCACTGATATTCCCATATGAATTTATATTTCCACATAGGGTATTCATTCCCGCAGGACAAAATACTCCAACATGCATATTTGCGCTTTACGCAATACTCGTGACTAGTATTTCACCAGATAATACTGGCTCAACATTAACTAATCAATCTTTTATGTAATACTGAGTCAGCCTTACAGCGTAATACTGGCTCAACAGTCTATGCCAAGACAAATCAGTTAAATTAAGGAAGAAGAATATAACGAGAATATAGAATATATTGTCTGCGGAAAAGAATACCTTATGTGGGAATATAAATTCATATGGATATATCAGGAACATTGATAATTTACCAAGATACCCTTATTAGTGTTAGGCTAATAATACCCTGTAAGACTGACTCGATATTACATGAAGATTGATGAGGTAAGACTGTCCAGATATAACATCGCAAGATCACGTGACCAAAATGGCCTATGCAATAATAGGCTATTTTAGGTGATCATCACACAATATCATGACCATTTTACATAATGATAGAGTATCTACTAAATAGTAACTGTAAGCGATATGAAATTGCTAGTGAGAACAACAATATAAGTTGTCCATGTTTTCCAAGGCATCTGAAAATGTATCTTACAAGAAAAAGAAGAAGGACAGAAGCAGAAGCAGAAGGAGGAGCATAGAAGAAAATAGTGAATATATAGCATAATACAAGAAGAAATTATCATTCTCGAATCAAACAATAAGCAACGATAATTTGAATAATGAAATTATAGACTTAGAGTCGAACCTCAATCACATGACCTGACAGAGAAGATTAATTCAAATAATAAGCTTACAAGGAGATGTTGCATATTTTGGGATTCCAACTATATCAATGAATTTACGTGAACTGCTCGTGCTCTGTGGTCAATTGCTTTATTCAACCGGTCTGGAAGGTTTCTCATATGATTAACAGATATTGGTAATGTGCTTTAAGCCACGTGCTCCTAGTGGAGAATTTGCAACCCGAAACTTGTTTGACCTTAGTCTAAAGAATGTGCTTTATAGTAAGTAGTACTTAATTTTCAAGTAAACAATAATAATACACGCAATAAGGAGGGAAAAAAATGAATCTTTATATTGGCATCTTTATAAAAAATTATTATCAAGAATAACAGGTACCATGCCTAGGAACTTTTCTTTTAATGTGAGAAGTAGCTTTGTCAAATAGGGATGACAAAAACTAAACAAAACATAAATTTACCAATCACGTGATTGGTCAATTTTAATGGGTACGTGAGATTTATTAATATTATAAAAACTGAAATGTGTCTGAGTTTACTTTGTAGGGCTATCGTATTTAGATAATAATGTAGTTATAAGAAGTTATTATTTTTCAGAATAAAAACATCGTAAAGGTACTAAATTTTCATTATTTTTATACATGTTATTTGCCAAAAACTGTGGCGAAGCAGAAAAGACGTTTAAGTGCGTTTAGAGTATCTTGATTTTTCTGATTCACTCGTGCTGCGAGTAAGATGACTTTACTTATTGAGAATTGCCGTATGAGTGATGTGGTAAGAATCAGAAAAAAAATAAAACCTAGAAAAAGAAAACGCTGCTAAAACGAAACAAAGTGGAGAGGAGAAAAAATGTTAGAAGCGTTTCTTAACATTTCGAATGATTAAATAATTTGTAAGAAAGCTTATACACACAAATGCTATTTTATGTATTTCACTGAACTGCTATAACAATAATTGCCAAATCAAATAACAAGTATCTATTTATTTTTATTCAGGAAGGACAATCAGTAGATAATGGCTTATAAGAAGGTGTACAGAAAGAATTTTGGTAACAATAATGAGGAAGGAGCAAGGCCTGTTGCTGCATATACCAATAATAATAGCAATGCATCTGGGTTTGGAGGCGGAAATGAAATAATTTTTGACGTAAGTAGGGCTAGGTGAAGTATTTTACATACTTGATCAATTGAATTTAGTTACAGTTACTAACATGCCATTTAGCTTGGAAAGAAGAAACAAGTAACAGTACGTACGTTCAGAAATATCAATCTTGTTGATATAAGAGAATACTACGTCGATAAAGCAACTGGAGAAAATCGCCCGGGAAAAAAAGGTATTTCTTTAACAGAAGATACATGGAACATTCTTTTAGAGAACCAGAAGAATATCAATAGAGCTTTAGATAAATTAGCTGGAAGAGGCGCTCCATTGAAGAAAAATATGGAGTCCACCGCTGTTGAAGATATTAAGAAAAGTGGCGCAAAGAAAAGAAAAGTTGATTCGGAACCAAAGCCTCCACCAAAACCAGAAGAAGAAGAAGAAGCTGAATTAGTTATGCCTGAAGTGCAAGTTCAGGAGCCATTGGTCTCGGAACCAGCAGCTAAAAAACAGAAAACTGTAGCAAAAAAGGTTGGTGATAAGAAGGACAGTGACAGCGACAGTGATTTTGATGATGATCTTGATAATCTTGTGAAAGAGTTAGAAAGCGAGGAGGATTAGTAAGTACAAATATTGAAATCTAAGCAGAATTTAATTATTCTTACTCATGTATACAATGTTTCATTGGTTCGATATTCTATCTCTTTTGGTGTATATACATTTAACTTCTTTTTAACTATGAAAATTTTTTATTCAGTCTCACGTATACTTATGCAACTCTAATGTTAAAATCTACGAATTGTTGAACGCTAATGTGTTGCAAAATAGAAAATTTTTACTAAGTCCAGGAAAACAATCATGATCGCTTGTGCTTTTTAAACAATTATACATATATATTGGTGTATATTAAACCAAAGAAGTTCTTATATAAAACACTTGGGAATAACAAGTATTTCTAGTAGAACATTGTCGTTAATATAACTGTTAGATTGGTATCTCTTTTTTCAGAATTTGATTCTAAAGAAGAATAGTTTTTTTTAATGTTACAAAAATAGTTTCACATTTTGCTTTGCTTTCTGGGGGTGGTTTATACTTTAAAAGAAAATTTCAAAACTTGATTATAAACTGCTTCAGCAACAATAGATGATAGTTTTGTGAGAGATATCAGTCGCTATATTTCTAGGTAGTCAATCGTTACAAGAATTTTGTAGATTTCTATATGACATTTTTCGAGGTTGCAAGAATTTATTTGATAAAATGTTGAAATGATTCAACAAGTAGATAATATCAAAAAACCTAAGTTAAACAGGCAATATTAATAAGCTCTTCCTGAAACCGAAGAGGTTTGCTTGTTTAAAAACCCAAAACCTCAATTTCCTAAATTTGATAAACCAAATTAAATGAAACTGCACGATAAGGTAACAAGTACTTTAATTAAGTAACACTTTACAGTAAGGAAATAAGTACCGTACTAATAACAAATAGAATATGAGAACTATCAATAACTAAACAAAGTTTTTTTTATCTACTAGCCAGGTAGATCCATTAAAATTCCCAGAAAGCTCAGCAAAAAAGACTTATTTTGCAAGTACTTACCCCTGTAAGTGTGCTACTAGGGTTATTCAAATGCTATTTTCTTTAATCTAAAAGCCTGAAATTAGCATTTTGAGTTATTTGCAAAAGCGAACCAAATGTGGGTGAGACAAGATATTGAAAAAGTTATGGGAGATCCTGATAATTATATGCTCTAAACGATGGGATATCCCTATTCCAGAATATACGGCACGTGATTCAATATTTCAAGAGATTTAAGATAAGATACGCCCAAAAAAAAAATAAAAAGAAGAAACAAGATGAAATTCTCAAGTTTTCGTTTGCTGTTATAATATGCATCAAAAAAGCCAACTATTTAAATTGATAAGAGATCAAAGATTACGAGGAATATAGTAATAACATAAATTAATGATTATTCAATGTCTACCATCTTCACAACTACACCTAAATTACTACTAGCTTTGAATATTCCGCTTGGAATTTTTTTGCTCGAATATACATATCAATTAACATATGTTCGAGGAAATTCAATGTGGCCTACATTGAATTCAACACCTGGAGAAGTAACTGCCCTTATAATAAATAAATGGCCATCTTTCAAGTTTAAGCCTGCTGAGAATTTGAAGATTGACGACTTGCTTTATATCAGGTCACCGTTAGACCCAAATAAGTTTGTCATTAAAAGAGTGAAAGGCTTACAAGGAGACACCGTCAGAGCAAAAGACAATAAAGAAGAGGTTAAAGTACCCAAGAATCACGTATGGGTAGAAGGAGATAATATTAAGAATAGTTTAGATAGTAATAAGTTTGGACCTATTAGCATAGGATTAATCGTGGGGAAAGTTAGCAAGCAAATTAATGACGAATATCCATTTTTCCATAATGTCAAACTGGGAGGACGAGAGGCAAGAGTTTCTCTAATAGATCAAGTAAAGCCGAAGAGATAACATAGAATGAGACAAGAATGGTCTGAAAAAGAGTTATATATATGTATGAATATAACATAAGTCTCATACTTGAACTGTTAATTGCATTAGGGTTAATTTTTTCCGAAGTATAACCTTTCCAACCACTTGGCGGCAATTTTTGTAAGGATGGTGTATTTCGTGACTCACTTGGCCGTTTGTATGTATTATTGTTAGAATTTTTGTCTGAAATACTAGATGAATTTAGCTAACTATCCAAACAATATATTCATCTATTTATTCGTCCATATAACAAGAAGTTTGCCGGCATTCCTCGGAATCAATCACCAAGACAATCAACGAAAGAGTTCAATTCTAGATATTGTAGCAGTGTGTAAGCGCACGCTGGGAGATCCGAATATTCAATGTGCTGTTATAAGAAAAAAAATGTTGTGATAATTTTAGAATATATTAATACTAGTAATAGTAAATTTACCACATTAACGATAGTCTACTAATAATTGTAACAATATTAGTATACTACTACCACTACCAATAGTAACAAATGACAAATATATTGAGGGAAATATTATACTTTTTTAGTCTTGAAGCATTAGATGCAAGAATATTTCCAACAAGTGATCCAGCAAGAAGAAAACAAATCACTAGTAACATACCAAGTAAATCACGATGGGAAACGTTGGAATTCAAATTCTACTTGGCAGTTTTTATATTTATTGTTCCCTGTATGTTTAAACAGGCTTTAGATATTTCACAAGAAACACATCCAAACTTTGACAATTTTAAGGCGCTATTATCAGATGGTTGGTTATTCGGAAGAAAAGTAGATAATAGTGACATTCAATATAATTTTTTCAGAAACAACTTTTTTTTATTACTAGCGTTGATGATAACTCATCTTGGTATCAAAAGACTTATGGTACAATATTTAGCTCTAATGGATAAATTAAGATTTGATTTAATATTCGGCTTGGTGTTCATATTTTTTGCTTACGGCTTCAACAGTTTGAAACTTTTATTCCATATAGTTTTTTGCTTCATAATAGTAAGAGTATTGTTGAAAAATGATAAAACTAAAAGTTTTATTGATAATCATGAAGTTGATGATGATGCTACTACGCTGGGGAATGGGGAGAAATACAATTATTATAGACTTTCAGCTATTTGGTTTTTATGGATTTACGGAATTTCAGCCTTGTATTTTAATGATAGATATAGAGATATTAGATTGTACGAAAACATGCACAGTAACCTTACATTTTTGGATGATATGAATGGTATAATTAGCCGCTGGGATGTTTTTTATAATTTTATTTTATTAAGAACAATAAGTTACAATATGGATTATATTCATCGATTTTATGAGTTGAGAAGTTTCACTAGTGGCCCAATTGAATTGAAAGATAATTTAAACGGTGGTACAAGTAACAACGGTAATAATGATTTAACTACCAATCATCTAAATAATTCTGATTTAGATATTTCAACATATGAAGTCAGTGGGTTAAATGAAAGGCAACGCCAAAATTACCCATGGAACTTGGAATATTACAATTTTCAAAACTATCTATCGTATATTTTGTACACTCCGTTGTTTATTGTCGGGCCAGTATTGACTTATAATGATTATCTTTATCAAACTATTAAGACCCCATTAAAATCCGTTGATTTAAAGAGAATTGGAATGTATGCTGCAAGATTTTTATTTTGTTTGCTAACAATGGAATTTGTTCTACATTACATGTATGTGGTGGCTATTTCAAAAATCAAAAATTTGAATTATAATGAGTATTATACACCTTTCCAAATATCTATGATTGGTTTATTCAATTTGAATATTATTTGGTTGAAGTTATTAATTCCTTGGAGATTTTTTAGATTGTGGGGGTTGCTAGATGAAATTGATGCTCCCGAAAACATGATCAGGTGTGTCGATAATAATTATAGTGCAATGGGATTCTGGAGAGCGTGGCATAGATCTTTTAATAGGTGGGTTACGAAATATTTGTATATTCCATTAGGCGGTAAGCATTCCAGGCTTTTAAGTTCGTTAGCTATATTTAGTTTTGTTGCGATATGGCATGACATTGAATTAAGATTACTAATATGGGGATGGTTAATAGTGGGATTTTTACTCCCGGAGATTATAGTCGGAGGATACTTCCATAAAGTATTGAAACCTCAAATGGGCATGAATACTTACAGATATATTTCGTCAGCTGGATCTGTTGTCAATATTTGGATGATGATGATTGCTAATATTTACGGATTTTGCTTGGGTCACGATGGCACTATAAACTTGTTGGCGAATATGCTTCAGACTTTAGATGGTGGTATTTTTTTTATCACTGCGTCAGCTTGTTTATTTGTCGGTGTTCAAATCATGAATGAAATGAGGGAAAGTGAAATGAGAAGATTCATAGATGTCAGATGTTAGTCATTTTTGTATTATATCAAGCTACATATACATTACAAGTCTCAGACACGAACCCACGATTTGTAATGAACCAATTTTTTTTTTTTTTTAACCTGCTAATAAGTTTCCTTTCGAATGCTTCAGAAAATTTTTAGGTGCCGGAAAGGTAATGCCAATTATATTCTTTATATTCTAGAAATTAATGATCATATTGAATAGTTGATTGAGATATTACTGATTTTGTAAGAAGTTTTTTCTCATGTTGAATTTCTGCGCCGGCTCTCTCTTGATTTATTCCCGCCATCATTTGTGCGGTTTTGATAGTTGGTCTACACAAAAAAGTGATTTGATTGTGTCTTGCGATTTCATTTACAGTTTTTATGACGTTTTTTTTACATTTTGACAATAACAAGACCCTTGAAAGCTATTCAAACAAGGTTTCTCTTTAAATTTTTTCGAATATTACATGATAATACCCAAAATTCGCATATATAGTAATAGTAATATAATGGATTTATACGAATTTTATAATATCAAAACCAAAACTTATATTAATCTCAAACAATATGATGAATTGTTATCTATATTTGAAGAGCCTCTCATAAATGATTATCCTACCCTATCAAGACGCCCTACTATATACCTATTGGCTTATCTTTTAATATTAGCGTTCTCAAGAAGCAAAAATGATTGCCATCAGGATATAGCTTTCAGAGCAGTTAGTATCTTGAATGAGTATTATAATTTTTATACACTTTGTAAAAGTGGTAATACCGATAATGAGATCGATGTAAAGTTGATAAATGAATTCCAAAATGTTCTAATTAAATTCACAGAGTTCTGTTTTTTGGGAATAAAGGCTATCACTAATACAAGTATAAAAATGGAATTAAGTGATATATATGAGAACTCCAAAAATTTAAATGATGAATATTTACAACCTTTTGTTGATGGAGAGCCAAATATATTTGCCATAAGCGAAGAGCCATGGAAATTCATTTATTACGGATTGAATCACACTGAAAAGGATTACGATATTTGGTTTCCAATATTGGATATATTGTTCAAATATTTGAAATTAGATTTGGAGATTAAAGAGAAGAAACACGAAAATAGTTTGATGAGCAAAATACTAAAACAGTTGAGTAATAGATTTTATGTTGTAAAAGCTTTAGAGATAATTTTTGATGATGGTGTTACGGCAGATAAATATAGAGGATGTATAGCTGAAAAAAAGTTGGAACAGTTAAAGTTGAGGAATCAACGAAGAAATAATGACATAGAAAATGATATGATAATTATAAATGAAGAAGTCAACAAATTGACAGACAGCTATTATATGAATAAAAAACTTGAATTGAAAAGATATTTATTGAAGCTTATATTCAAGAGCTTGATGTTCAACGATGTATCATCAATGAATTATGCCAGCTACTTAAGAGAACTTGTTCATAAATTGAAACTTCTAAAGTTCAAAGAGTTCTCCAACTTTTTCTTCCTAAACGACGTGGACGGTAATGATTATCAAAATATAAGTAGATTGGATAGAGTTTTTGGTAGAAATTTTTTAGTTGACATTGGTATCATTTTTTTACAGTTATCTACCAATTATAACAACACTTTCACCACCAAATTCGATTTGAAACATAATAAAACAAAAAGCAACACTGTCAAAAAATTGGCATCTGTTCTAAAAGATAATTATAATTTTGAGAATTTGGTATCATTAGAGCCTGAGATCGATGATTTGAGAAGCAATAATAATCCAATAACGCAAGATGAAATAATTTATGGAGAATATGGCTTAATCAACCGATACAAAAAAGTCGATTTAATAATACTTTTATTATTGCAGGCCTGGATACAAGAGTTATCAGAAACTGACGAAGTGATTGCCAGCAGATATATTATTGAGACTATTATTGAATTTGAAGCCATAAAAACAAGGCAACTCAATAGTAATATAAATGAGATATGCCGAAGTAAGAATGTTAATCATGATAGTGTTATCAGGTCGCAGCTTTGTTTTCTCGGTAGCAATATTAAGATGATGCTAAATTTATAAATGACAATCTGTATTTGAACGAAATGAAAGCTTAAGTAACTGAAAGCTATACATCTTTAATAAACATTTTAAAGTATCCGTTACGGCAATAATCGGAGGTCATTAAATGCACGTGACGTTCTTTTTATTTTTTTTTTTTTTTTTTTTTTTTTTTTTCAAAAGAAAATTTTTTTTACTTTTGCTTAGAAAAATAACAAGAAAAACAACAAATCTGTAAAGGGGGAAGTAAAAGAAAAAAAGACTCGCGTCTTCATTTGAACAATATTAATGCTATCAATATTCTGAGAGTTGATCGTTTCAATCAAAAATAAAAAGGTAAATAAAAATAAAGTAAAGGTGGAATTACTTATATAAATTTAGAATGTCTGATATTGCTGAAAAGAGACTTGGAGAAGAAGAACCAGTTCAAGAAGAAGAACAAACAAAATCTGGCTTCAAGCCGATAGTAGAAGAAACAAAAGAAGATCAAGAAGTCGCAGAAGAAAGAAATAATAAAAATGTTCGACAACCTGCAGAAGTAGGAGGAGAGGAGGAAGAAGAAGATGATGATGAAGAAGAAGAAGAAGAGAAATCAGAACATGAACAAACTATTGACATTGATGAATTGAGTAAATCTGCAGAAGAAAAAGCTAGACAATATTTAGCCAAACAAACTAAACCCGTGATAATTCCCTCGTTTGCAGCTTGGTTTGGCTTAAACGATATCCATGAAATTGAGAAGAGGTCATTGCCAGAATTTTTTACCAATCAATCAAGATTTAAAACCGAAACTGTCTATAAAGATTATAGAGACTTTATGGTTAACACATATAGGTTGAATCCCATCGAGTACTTGACAGTTACCGCTTGTAGAAGAAACTTGGCTGGTGATGCTGCGTCAATAATTAGAGTACATGCATTTTTGGAACAATGGGGTATTATTAATTATCAAATTGATCCTAGAACTAAGCCAACTTTGACAGGGCCTCAATACACAGGTCATTTTCAAGTCTCTCTTGACACCCCAACAGGTATCCAACCGTTTATTCCTTTAGACACTAAATTGAAAATAGTTGATAAAGAAAAAGAACTCATTGTGAAACCAGTTAATGAAGATAAAAAGCAATTAAAGAAGACCCTAGATGACGACGAAATCAGAAAATTAGAGATTCCATTAAATTTGGAAGTTAGAAAAGATATCTTTGATTCATCGGAAGATGCCATTTTATTGAAAGAAAAGGAAAGAGTATTGAAAAGCCAGCAAGATTCATTGGAAGACAAGGTATATTTGTGCCATATTTGTGGAAATGACTCCACTGAAATTCGTTATCATAATTTAAGATCTAAAACAGCTATTTGTCCTAACTGTTTTGAATCTGGTCATTTCCCAAATAACTTCCACTCACTGGACTTTATCAAGCTAATTAATGAGAAAAAATCTATTCACAAAAGCTGGACAGAACAAGAGATATTGCTATTGTTGGAAGGTATCGAAATGTTTCAAGATGATTGGGATAAAATTGCCAAGCATTTAGGAACAAGAAGCAAAAAACAGTGTATCAGCAAATTTTTACAACTTCCAATTGAAGACAGATATTTGAATAAATCAATCTCAAGAAAGAATTTCAAAAAGGAAAATTCTATTTTTAACGATACCGATAGTATTAACAGCTATGCTAACAAAGAAGCCTTTGCTGTCTTGAGCACCGTTAAATTTCTATTGAATAAAATTGATCCAGATTTAGCTGTAAATACAACCAAGTATTTGCAAAATGAATTTTTGAATAAAAATATTAATGAAACTGAAAAAATTATCGAAGGTTCAAAACCGGATTCAATAATCTTGGATGCTGCTAAAAAGTCATTCGGTGTTTTAAGTTCAAATGCAATTTCTGAACAATTGAAAGAGTTGAAAAACCAACAAATATTGTTAAATCAAATTAACAATTTGCAATTGAAGAAAGTTGATTTAAAGTTGAAAACTTTGAACCAATATGAAAAATTATTAGAAAACAATAAAATCGCCATCGAATCAGAGAAAAAGAGGGTATTATTGGATCGTATTGCATTGCGTAATCAAGCATTATCCGTCAAAGATAAATTAACCAGCGCTATTCAATTAATAAGTAATAACAACAATGATACATTGATAAACGCAGAAAGCATTGCAACTGCCAATCAATTGATGAGTGAAGCTTCTGACGAGATAAAACAACCAAGTACTATTATTGTTATAGATAATAATAAAAAGGATACAAATGAACTTGGTGCTATGCAAGAAGTTGATGACGAAGTTGAAAATGAAGATGAGAACTCCGCAACTATTATTAATGAGAAGTTAGAACCATTTTCAGTAGCAAATTCTCAAGTTTACAAACTTTGGCAAGCTTAGTTTTGAGATGATTTTTTCATCTTTTTTTTCTCTATTTGCTCTTTTACTTTTAATTTTTTATTGTAATTATGAATATGTTGTTCAATATAGATATTTATCTTTGTATAGTGTTCGAGAGTTGATCTCGTTTTATTGCAATTGGTAACATTACATCCCAACATTTTTGAAAACCTGTACACAAATATTAATTTTTTTTCCTGTTGCAAATATCGCAATTTTGAATAACGAATTATCAAAACAAAAACAATAACTATATAATATCTATAATATTATAATTAACTTTAACTTCGCTTATCTATTCATTAAAATACAGTGCTGATATACGAAAATGTCAGATAAGCCTCCCTCTTTACCTGAACCGCCAAGGGTTTCTGGTGTAAATCCATTGCCAGAATCCATTAATAGCATATCACCACCACCAGCAGTGACACCACCGGCGGCACTGATAACAACACTGAAACCACCAGGTATTAATACACCACCATTGCAGGTAAAAGCCAATAATTTCGGTCAAAATATTTATTCAAATGAAGATGAAATTTTTGGAAAATTGGACACAATGTTAGAAAAAAGTTTGAGTGTGTTGGATTTGTCTTTTCAGCAATGCTTAGATTTCTCTAAATTCTTGATAGACAATAACCCGATACCAACAGAATCTACACCAGTAAAAAAGGACGAGCAAACAACAATACATAAAAATGAAGATGCTATGGATATAGATATAGTAATAAATGAAAAAGAAGCGAAGCCAATTAATGATTATCAAGGTATTTTGAGTGAAGAATTTGTTGAAAAGATATGTAATGATGACGAGTTCAAAAACAAGTTATTTGAGTATCATCGTAGGGTTACTTTATATCAACATAAGGCATTATCGGAGATAATATCAAAAGATTCAAATAGAAGTATTTTTGCTAATATATTTAGATTTGAAACCAAAGAATTACCAGATATAGAGAAAAAGTTCCAGAGGTTATTGAATGGTCAATATTTTCTTAAAAGTTACGAAAATGATTTAATTTATAGATCAAAAATAGTTTCCTTTATTCAAGAGAGTAAATTCTCTCAAACTAATAAGATCGCAGATATTATGGATTATTCTGATTTTGAAATCAATAATAAACAAGTAATTCAAGGATTAAACGATAAGCTTGAAGAAGAAGAAGAAGAAGAAGATAACGACATGCTAGATGTAGGAGGAGGAGAAGATATTGAAAAAAAGAGTCGTTATAGTTTAGAGGATGAAATATTAAATAGAGATGATATTCAATTTTTAGATTTGAAGATAGTCAAGTCTGATTTATATTTGAACTACTTAGACAGAATTTTCAAACAGAAGTTAAAGTATAAACTTTTGAATGAATCATTGATTGAGTCAAAGAGTAAATTAGTTTCTGACAGTAGTTTATGGACCAAAAGAAAAGAGGAGTTGGATAAGTTTTTTAATGTTGACATTTCTAATGTTAGTAGAATAATCGAAGACATCAAGAAAGGAAAGTAAATTGAAGTTTACCGCAGAGATTTTAATGATTTCTGGTATACTGTGCTAGTTTTTCTGTTTTTCTAATTTGTGGACTCTTTATCATTTAGCAAAATATTGTCCATCCATAGTTTATTTTCAGCAGTATATTTCATAAATTTGAAATTGTATAAATGGATTGCTAATTTTTGGAAAAGGCTTAAGAACTACAAATTGGTTGTAATATTTTTAATCATTTATCGAACTTTTATTTCAATGCCAGAATAACATGAGTAGTTCAAAACTTCACTTGGTATTTTTAACTGGAGTTTTAATACATATTTCACAATTTTTTACTTTTTATTTTTAAGCAGTTAGGCATTGATCCACGGAATTTGGTGTGCATCAACAAGCTATTTCACGTGACCGTAATACCGATGCACATTCCAATTGGGATGATATTTCTATTATGTCGTAATGAATATGTAGATTCTAAACAGAATTTTTCAAAAGATCAGTTATTGATTATTTCCAAATCTTCTAAGACATACTTTTCTGGTAATTGTTATTCTACGTGAAGGGTAGCTCGATGCACTGAAAATCAAACCAATATTTTCCAAAACTATCCAACATTAAAGATTGACATCAAGTTGAATCCTGTAAATCTTACAATATTTTTATCATAGATAAGCAGACAGCTTCGCGTATACTAAATATAAATAGCACATATATAAATTAGCTTGCTTTTTCTAAGCTAATCGTGATGGTGCTTAGGAAGTAGTATTTGACCGTATGAGTAAAAAAAAGTAAAAAATTACCATAATCTTTACCGGGATTTCAGTTTATTTTATTTGTTTGGTTTATGATTTAACATATAGGCATCTTAATTTTTTCATTTGAAATATTGATTTATACCTGAATATTTTGGAAACGAATTGATTAGTAGTAGGTATCTTGTGGATCAACCTTTCTAACCCAGTGGTCACCAATGAATGGGATCTTTTGTAAAAAGGTTTCTCTGATTAATGGAACCCCCTCAGTCATAGTAATAGCAACGGTACCAGTGGCAGCACCAAAGAAGACTAAGCTTGGTAAGTAAACTTTGAAGACGTGTACAGCAGCTGGGGCTGCTTTGTAAGAAATTCTTCCGGCTTGCTATATAGAGGTCATTTAATCTATATCAGTATGCTACACAATATGAAAGAACGAATGCAAGGAAGAATGTGCAAAACACACGCAGAGAATAAAGAATCCTATAACAAGTATTTCAAAATTTTTGAGCAAATTATGCTTTCAAACGCCCATAGCTTAATTTAAATCGTAGAATCGTCAAATGTATGAATGCTTATGAAATTAATCTTCAGGTTTTCACGCATCCATAAACAGTTTAGAACACTGGACAACCCTAGTCATATTTGATGGAATGGACGCTGCGAAATACTTTCAAATTCTATACAAACTTGCGTAATGTTTCAGGAGTTATATCATCCAGTCATTTCACAAAACAAGTTCGCAGATAAACTCATCCTGAAATGATACTTAGGTGATACTTATCATTCCAGTACTTATTTAACTCCCATTTACAACGCTCTTTCATGGTAGACCAGGTAAGATATAGACAATTAAAAAGTTAGTAAACAGATATCCTAGATTTAGACAGGGAAAAAAACACTATTATTGCAAAGAAAGTCAACATACGTAAATCATGTTTATTCTAGTTTTGTATTGAGTATAAATTAGGTATTAATCAAACGATAACACTAATTCTTTTGGATATTAGTTAAATTAAAAACTCATACTAAATAAATGGTATTATTCCTTTAAGCCTTTTTCTTATATCAATTTTGCTTTTCTTACTCTATTTTATTAGCATCAAAAATTTTTTTTGTTGACCCGTCTTTTTCGTTGTTATTTTTTCAAAAGCTAATGTTTTTTTCCTGTAATTCCATTGGCTAAAAAAAATGCACGTGATGTATTTTTAGAAATATTTGCTATTGGTTATTTGAGAATAATCTAAACTACATATATATCAATCGATAATTTCAATAACATATCAGAGAAAAAGATAGGAAATGAAGAGGCAAGTTGATAATGCCTTTAAACGGTACAAATTAAAAAATAACAAAAATATGAAATAAATGAATCAATCCCTGATACTTCCAAAGATAGAATGTCTGACCTTATTGACAGCACCTAAACCTCCACCAATAACTTTAGTACCTGCACCTACAAAAGTTTTACCTGTGTCGACGATAGCAGTATCAAGGGCTCTGTCGACTTTAAAAACTGGAATAATGTAACTTTGCTTGAATCTGAATACTAATGAAATAGTAGAACCATCAGGTCTTCCTTTCTCATCCAATCCATCAAGTTCGACTTCTGTAGGCGTACCATCGGCATTGATATCCTTCAATGGGAAATTAATGATATTCAATAGATCATCTTGCCCACCACCAAAGTCCCAGTCATAAATGGCGATCTTCAAATTCTTATAGTATCTGTTAGCGATGTCAAATTCAAAACTTTCGTTCCAAACTGGATTAAGATTCTTGTGTTTAGTTTTACTTTTGTAAATTTCATTCTCACCAAACAGGAATCTAACAAATGGATCAGATTTCCCGTTGGAATCTGCCGCGCGTAAATTATTGGCATGCTTCAATTCAACATGAACAGTACCACTAGCAGAAATTCTATCTTCTTGTGGTAAACCTTCAGCAACAGTTGGAATAAATCTGCATCTGATCTTAAATGAAGATCCATCTGGGAATTCTAATTCATAAGGTTTTTCAAATGAATTTTTAAGCAAATTAAGTGTTGGGACTTTGAACTCACTAATACAATCTTCAGCTCTATTGAATTTAGCATCTTCAACAAGTCTGAAAACACATTCAGACCAATCCAAATCTTTCACTATGTAATCACCAGTGTCAACTAATTGATAATTGACATTTTTAATCTTTGGTGATACATATTCTGCAAATCCATCAGCATCAAAAAATGTTTGTAAATAACAACCATTCTTTTTAAAATCACTTTCCAAAAATGTGTAGACAAAGACGCCTGATTCAAATTGGGATAATTCGTCTAATGAAAGCCTCTTCTTAGCAGTTTTACTGAAATCTCTTGCTGCTTTGAATGCCGGAACACTAGCATCATACTTGGCTAACACTTTTTCCTTCTCCAATTTCTCTTGTTCAGCGTCCTTTTCTTCTTTCGTCATTTTAGCTTCAGCAGCTTTGTCGGCTTCAGCTTTCTTCATATTGGCTTCAATTTCCTTTACTTCATCAATTTCTAATACTTGTTGGACTGGATAAAATGCTAAAGAATAAGTAACACTACCTTTAGAGAACTTTCTTGCAACTAACTTATTAACACGCGGCTCCTTATCATTATACTCCAATAAATCACCATTATCATCTCTTGTGACTATATCGCTTAAGGAAACATCAAATGACCCCAAAGATCTATCATTACGTGTCTCAGTATCCATGGCCTCAATTGTAAGTTTTTGATTAGGTGAACTAATAGGAACATAAATTGCCTCATTCCATTCTGGTTTAGTAGTATTATCCTGTTTATCAGTACGCCCTTTGTAGAATTCATTTACCAAGACACGAACATATGGATCAATCATACCAACATTTTCCAAATTACGTAAATCTGTAGCGTGATGAACAATGACCTTCACAAGACCTATTGGATCATTGTAAGCAATTTCACCACCTACATGATCTAATTTAGCAGCATTCCAATGACCAGCAACTTTAATGGTACCTGTTTTGTTAGATAATGGAACCACTTGTTTATTGCTGAGAGTTCTGTCAACGACATCATTCAACCCTCCATGATAAGAATCCAATTCTTTACCATAAGCATCAAAAATAAACACAGAGATTCTAGTCTTGGCTTTGTTTGTAATAACATGTCTAGTAGTGAAGTTATAATTTGGAATATTATTTTTCTTGAAAATACCAGTAGTTCCAACAATAGTACCATTGACACGAACTTCAATAGAAGTAGATAAAGCAGGTTTTCCTTCTTCAGTGTTAAATTCGGCATTACTGATATCAAATCTGACAAACCCGGTATTTATATCTGGAGGAGGCTCAGTAGATCCATCAATTAATCTCTTTGGCAAAATGGCAGGAATGTATTTCAAACTGAAATAAACATCAGCAATTGGTTTATTATTTTTCAAGAAATTTCCTTTGATATTATTTTGAACAGGATTTTTTCCGAATTCTTGTAAATCAAAATCAAGAATACCAGCAGCAGAATCCTCTCTCTCATCATTGTAATCATAAAGAGTCAACCTCAAAGGATCAAATAAGTTATTAACCAAGAGATACAAAGTTTCATTCCATACAGGTTTCAAAGTCTCTTCAAGCGTAGTAGTCTTTGCAGCAGTTTCATGACTAAATCCAGCAGTGATATATGGATCAATAGTATTACCAGCGGTTCTGTCAAATAATTTGATATTCTCAGCTTTATGAATTTTAATTCTCAAGATACCTGAAGCTGCCAATAAATCACCACTTAATAGCTCTTCAACATTTAATTGGAAAGAGAAAGGAGGAAGAACCAAAGGACCCGCATATTTTCTAATCATTTGATATATGAAAGGCCATAAACCTGGGATTGACAAAACTTCCCAATTAAAAGGAGTTTCGCCGAAGAATTTAGTCACGAAATCAAACATTGGTAACCCAGGTAAAGAAACATTAATAGTATCGATATGGGGGAAGCTTTCCATCATATGAATTCTCACTCTTATAGAAGCACTAAAAGCAACATTTTTGACTACAATTGGAATTGAAATACCAAAGACTTTGATATAGATAACAACCTTTTGACTTTGATGCGATTTTAACTGTTTATAAGTTAAATCATGATGATCATTTGGAGTGAAAGTGCAATTCCAATCCATGACTAATACGTCATCAGAAGTCTCTGGCAAAGTCTTGACTGATTCAATTCTAAAAGGTTTTGAACCTAAAGTGATACTGTCAATCCAAACAGCTTGAACAAACCTAGGCAAGCTTGTAATTGAGCTAACAATGATTGGGTTAGCTGTTTCTGCGACAGTTTGACAAATATAAGGCTCAAGATAAATCCAATACTTATCTAACAAAGCGTTAAACCAGTCCATTGTTTCATAATCTGTTTCGATCTTCTTGACAGATATTTCACGCAAAACATTATCTTTGATGACACTTCTATACTTTCTAATTTGTGTTCTGTAGTAAATTGAACACAACAACGTAATTATAAACACAGGACCCAAAGTAAAGCGGAAGTAGCCAAAAATCCACGAGGAGAAACCTGCAATAAGCAAGATTGCAACATTGTGATACCAATCACCATAAGCGTACGAAGGTAAATAATTTTCAATCAATGTAGGCGTTGAGAGCAAGTCATCGAGATCGTCTTCCGCCGTTAATCGGTCACTTTCTTTCCAGCCGCTGACCTCTCTCCAACCTCTAAAAGATGCTGGAATAGCAGGTCTTACGATGACCTCTGGTTCAGCTGCTTTTTTGATCTCTGGCTCAGCTGCTTTTTTGATCTCTGGCTCAGCTGCTTTTTTAGCAGCAACAACAGTTGTATCTGTAGCCATGATTATTAAATAATAGTCAACTAAGCTCAATCCGATATACTCAAATGAACTACTTCTTAAAATAATTAAATAGTAGGAGAATATTAATTAGTTTTAATGATGAAAGTTGGACCAAATAATATTTTGAATTACTGGATGTTTTTGACAAGCTAATGTTCTTTTATCAATTGAAATTCATTTTTGAGCAAGTACAGTAACAACTTATTCAGTAAAAGAACCAAAAAAATCAATCGAGAATTTTTTCCACACGATTTGTCTTTCTATCGATCGCAGCAAACAAAAAAACGTCAACCATTTTTGACCTAACTTGTTGCTTTATAACGTGACACATACATATACATGCGTGAAACAGAGATTACAAAACATATTAATGCATAAAAACACATATACATGCATATTCAAAGTTTGAGGCATGTGACCAATAGCGTAATGAAATGTCTCAAGTGAAATAACTCCATCCAGTTCTCTTTCGATTTACAAAAAAACATTTATCATAACACAAGAAATGATTTAAACAATTATTTAGATATATATGTTTACTAAGAAAAATATAACAAGCAACCCCTTTTAAAATAAAATTAAACCAAAAAGTAAGAATAAAAATGGGCAAGGAAAAGAGAACAAACCAATATGCTGTTAATGGTGGTACAATTAGTTTAATTTAACTTTTCTAAGCAGCGACTTTGACATCAACAACAACTGGATGGCCTTCGCATACTGGGTCTTCGCCAGAGGCAATGTTACATTGGTGCATGAGACGCTTATCTTCTTTTGCAAATTCACCGGTAACAGAATGCCATACTTGTCTGTTGGAAAAAATGACCAAATCACCCTTCTTCCAAGAGTGAGCATAGACATACTTTGGAGAAATTGCAGGTCTCATTAAACGATAAACTTCTTTTCTTGAATCTTCTAAGGAGAGCTTTTCACCGGTTTTGTTTCTAACCAAGTTGAAGACACAACAACCGTGCACTTGCAAAGAATGCTCGCCAGTGATAGGATCGGTCCATACTAATGGCAACTTCTTAACACCCTCTTCATTCCAAGGCGGCAACTCATCAAAAGATGGTTCTTTATTTTCAGATACCATGGTAAGACCATCAGAGGTGGCCTTACTCTTGCCAATGAAAATATATGGGTGTGGAGCATAAACGACCGTAGTCTCCATGGCCAATTCTTGATCTTTTTTCGATAGCAATTCGAATGCGTTAGACCCAGAAATAAAAGCGGTAGCGCCCTTTGCAACCTCCAATTCTTCGTTGGTGTCAGTGTAGACAACCTTTTGCTTTTCATCATTACCCGGGACATGAATGCCCAACAATGTAGTCGCTTTTGGTGGCGACAATTCGTACAAAGCGCTATCAATGTGCCATCTGTAGAATCTGGTCTTGCCCGCGGCAATATCCTCTTCCTTGAGTGTATCTTTGTGGAACGTCTTTTGTGACGGTTGCGTGAGATAGAAATCTTGCAAACCGTTGTCGTTGTCCCAATGACCATTGCCGACTATTTGGACTTGCGGTTGCCCTGGAATAGTTTTACCATCTTTTTTCAACACAGAGTCTTCGTGTCTGAAAGTCTTGCCGTGGCCGTACGACTTGCCTTGTTTATCGGCAGTTTCATCAAATAAGGTTGTCAAGACATACTGGGATTTAGGCGGCAAGTTTTCTTGATTTGGAATAACAATCACCTTGTATGTGTGTAGCGCTTTTTCTAAGAGAGCGAAATCTTCTTTGCTTAGCAAAGAAGGATCGGTTACGCCGTCGGGCAATTCAATAACGGCACCGAGCGGAGCATCTTGTAATGGGGTGGCCTTCAAGGACATTTTGCAGTGATCTGTTTGGCTGTTCGAATTCTTTCAATAGGGTTGGACAAGTATTGCAATATAAACAAGCAATGTAATTGATAGTTGATATTTTATTATTTGAATCAAACGGAATAAGAAAATAAATAGAAAATTAAAAGCAGTGTCTATTTCTTAGTTTTTGCTGGAAAAGTCGTGTCTATTTATACTTGAATCAAACGTAGAGAAATTAAAATTACTCAGAGGACACATTTCGCTTATCGATCCATCAACCGGGCTTCCAAGCTGTCACCGGACACACCGCGGATCTACGCGCGGCATGCGCTGATGAAACGCGCAGCAAGCAAAAAACAAAAAAAACTCCACCGAATCAGAATTTACCAACATGTAATGCTAAAAAGTGGAAAACCGAGTTGAATATCGGCCTACCGATAATTGCTACAATAAAATGGTACAAAATGACAGCATTAAATTGCCTATTTAGTGAATATTGTATATAACAGTCAGGTGCTTTTTTTTGTAGTTCTCTTGCAGCTGAAAAATATCGAACTTGCCTCATTCTCTGGGGTTTTTGGGCACACACACGCTAGAAAAGATATATTACAACTGAAGGATACGAATAACCAATGCAAACACACAACAGCAAAATAAAAACGGGCTGACTACATGCATTTTCAGCTCTTCACATATCCATAATTGACTTGATGGCTCGTTTGCCTTCTTCTTCAAAACATTGAATCATAGAGTCTGTCTTCAACTTTAACAATTTCTCGCATTGCCGTGACTGATACTCAATCCACTCCTTAATATTCATGTTCGTCTCCTTTTCAGGGATCTGAGCAACAAAACTAGTCAAGTATCCGTCAACGTCATCACTGAGCTGAATATCCGCAGCGCTCTCGGCAAGCCTAGTGAGGTACTCATTTGCTTGTTTAAGATCCTGGTACTGTTGTGTAAATTGTTCAATCTTGGATGGCACCCACTCTTTTGCTATCTTCGGTGACGGTGTAGAATCTTTGAGCTCTTGTGTAGTCCTCTGAAGCAAATTGCTAGTTTTTAACGGAGGAATATTCACTTTGGAAATGTCAAAAATACCATTATCGCCTTCATCAGTGCCCCGATTTCTGTTGACATCCATACCATTCAAAAACAGTATCTCCCGACTATTCATCAATTCGTTTGATAATAGCACACTTAAATTATTTTTAGTTGGAGAATTTTTTGATCTACCGTCGGCATCTAGTTTTTCAGGTGATTGTTCCTGCATTATTACTGAAATTGATTCGTCAAATGCAGAATCATCTAAATCAACAGGATTTAACATATAGCTGTGTTGGATTTCCAAATTAGATATATCTTTATTCTCAGCATTTTTCAGTATTTGTATAGCACCTGCATTTTCTCCTAATTCGTTTATTTGGTCAAACTCTTCTTTATCATCAAAATCAACCATAATGTTGCTGTGGGAGAATCCAACATTGGATTGTCTGGCAATGAGTTTGATCTTTGCCAATGGCGTAGAGCTGGTGTATAAGCTAGGATCTTTCTTCTCGGGAGATAATATGTCAGAATCATCATCGTCATCATCTTCCTCCTCTTCATTAATGGAAGCAATAACTCTGCTTTTGATATCCGAAGTCATTTTCTCCATTTTATCTTTTTGAGGACTCCCTACCATCAAATCAAGGTTCTTTTTTGGAGTGCTCATAAAAGTTGATATATCAGGCACCATCATATTGGATTGATTATTTTCATTATGAATACTATCAGCTAGATCTTCCTTTTTCTCAGGTATTGAATTATGCATCAGGGAACCATCTATATTTAGAGGAGCATCCATAGGAAGATCATAATCAATTGGAATATCATTATCAATTGAGTTTACAACACCATCATATTCTAACACATTGTCATTCTGTTTTTTATTTTCTTCGCTAATCGCATCTTTTGAGTCATTCTTTTTGCTTTTTTCAAATGGTTTCATCTCGCCCTTACCCTCTTCCTCAGATGGATAAAGATCAATAACTTCTTCATTATTCACAGCTCCGTTAGCCTTTTTTTTGTGTATATCCTCTTTCTCTAATTTTTTATCAGCATCGATTGTAGGGGTGGTATTTTTCTTTGTTTTAAGTTTTCTGGAAGAGGAGGTATTGATACTATAACTGAATTCATCCGCATTGATATCACCGCCATCATCATCATCACTGGAAAACAAAAGGACAGGCTTTTTAGCTTTGTTCAATTTGCGTTTTGTTCTTCTTGGTTTAGAAGATGAACTTACCACACTTAAATTTTTTGCATTAGAAAATGAAGAATTATTTGTAGAGTTTAAAGTGGAGTTATACTTTTGCAATGACTTAAATTTTTTGAGTGACACATCGAATGTCATTAAATCTTCATATTCATTATTCTTCTCTTCTAATTCCTCATGAACCACATCTCCTTCTTTTTCTGTTTCTTTTTTTTCTGTTTCTGTTTCTTTTTCTTTCTCTTTCTCTTTTCCTTGTTCTTGTTCTCTTTCCTTTTCTTCACTTTCTTCTTGTATTGTCGTCCTATTAGTTTTTTGTTGAGGCTTCGTGTCCGTTTCTATATTATTGCTCAATGTATTTGGGTTGACAATTGATGAAAAGCTTATATTCTCTTTGTTAATATCCAAATCTTGATTTACGAAATTTAAAGAATCACTCAGAGAGTCATCCAACAAATTTTTTTTAGATTTAAAAATACTATTGATTTTTTTAGTTTTCTTTTTTGTGTTACCAGAACTTATATTTAAAGCATTCGTGGATACTTTTAATTTTTTATCAGCACTTCTTAATCTCCTCTGTGTTACAGATGTTGACTGATCTACTTGAGAGAGTGAGGAAGACGGTGAAACAAGAGAAGACTTTTTCAATTTTGAAGAGACAGCAGGTGCAATTGAAGCCAAAGCAGTGGAATCAACTGGTAATTTTTTTAATCTTTTGGATTGACTCGCCGATTGCATTGAAGTTTCTGAAACTAATGAATCATTTTTATTTTCTGGAAATATTAATGCCCCACTTGTATTTTTCTCGTCAACTTTATCTTCTTGAGTAGGATCACTTTTTCTTTTTTTGGGTACAGCCTGCTTTAAAACCGCTTTATGCTGATAGTTGAAGAAATAACAATCCGGCGACATTTCTTTATGTACCTCCAATGGATCATCTTCAGGTAGCCAATCTTCTAAAGATACTTTACAATATATACAGACAGATGTATCATCACTTGCAAGTGTGGGGATATTGTAGAATCCAGCATTCAAAACTTGGGAAGATGTCGGTTTTGCCAATTTCCAAGCGTTGAAAAAACATTTCCGGAATTTGATACATTTTGCAGACATGGGGTTTTTCAAAATGGAGGTATCCGCCACTTCTCTGTCATTGCTATTGCCTGTACGATTTAAAGAATCACCACGTTCTTCATTATCGTAAGACGTCCAAAGCTTTTGGAATAGTACCCGAGGACATCTAGGGTTTGTGAGTTGATGGTGCTTGACTAAATCTTTAACGCCAAACCATCTTGAATCTTTCTTGCCACAATATTGACAAACCACCTGGTCCCTGAGCTTTCTTGTCGGATGATACACAAAACCAAAGGTGGCCATGTCTTCTTCGCTTGGAGATTCATGAGGCCAGTCAAAGATCACTGAAGAGGTTGAGGCAGTGCCAGCAGTAGACTGGAGATGGAAGTCTGAAAACGTTACTAACCTAGCCTTAATCAAACTCATACTGTTTTCTATTTTCTGCTATCTAGAGTGATGCAACTGATATAAGAGATTTATACCACTCTATTGGTTAAAAATTGAAATAATAGGATGGAGAATGCAATAGGTTTCGAAAGAATAAACATTACAGATTAGAAAATTGACTTTTGCTTTGTTTTGATTTTATTGTTTTTGTTTTTGTTTTTGTTTTTGGTTTTGGTTTTTGGTTTCTTTTTTACGCGTCAAAAATTTTTTTTTTTCAGAGCCGACAATTATTATCTCACACGGTAATCCGGAAAGAATTATATTTTCTCTTGATGAGCTCTGAATCTAGAGGGAGAACAGAGTAATTGAAAACACAGAATACATCAAACAAGAATCTTATTTTCTAAGTAAACGCATTAATCGAGGAAGCAATAACGAATATAAATAGAGAATAATTATGTCGGTTTACAAGAGACAGAGGATATCTGGTGAAGAGACAAGCTTGGTCACTGTGAGCCAGGAAGATCGTGGCGAGGGCAGCAGTATAATGATGAATAGACAGATAGAACTCAAGGGACACCAAGGGCCAGTGTTATGTTCAAGGTTTAGCTCTGGAAATGGTGAAATGATAGCGTCCGGAAGCACGGATAAGCACATATATCTCTGGAACACACCTAGCAGACAGAACTTGCAAGAGTTGCAGAGCAATTTGGAAGCACAGAAGACTCGATACGATGACAAGGAGGAGGAGGAGGTGCCTGTGAATTTTGCTGTTTTGAAGGGGCACAAGAGCGCTGTTACCAGTCTAAGATGGAATAGCGAAGCAAGCAAAGTGATCAGCGGGAGTGCTGACCAAACATGTGGCTACTGGGATGTGATGAGAGTTCAAAGGGTCCGCAAGTTCAAGAGTAAGAAGCATCAAGGCAGAGGAGGAGCCGGGGTAACTGCACCCGTGATAAATGATGTTGGCTTTCTCAACTACTATGACAACGGCGACGACAATAACGTGTTTGTCAGTTGTGGGGACGATGGTTGTTTGAGACTCTGGGATATTAGAGCGTCTTCCGAGGTAGCGCAGGTGGACGGAGAGTATCCGTTATTGACGGTGCACTGTCCGAATAAGATGGCATTGGAGAACAGTATGAGCAGTGGAGTATCGATTTTCACTGCCGGAGTGGAGGCCGTCATATACGGGTACGACCACCGCATGATGAAGGAGCCGTGCTTGAGAATCGAGACCTTGCACCAAGACTCGATCACGGGCTTGTGCTCATCAGAGAGCATCGTGAGAGATACTTTGGTGAGCAGCTCCATGGATGGCACTGTCCGGCTCTACGATTATGGTAAGAAGCAGCAAAAAGACAGCGCAGCGATTCTTCCAACGTATTTCAGCAAGAGCGGCAGCAGCAGCGACAGCGCCGAGTACTTGAGCAGGTGTGTGTTGAGAAATATCGACGAGTTTAACGAGGTGATTGTGTCTGGCACCGGCGACGGTCTGTTGGGAATATGGAGTCTAGACAGGGAGCTTGGCTATTTGCGATACGACGAGAGCGGCGCGGTCATCGACTGCGATGTGCATCCGTTGCACAGCAACGTGATGATGTCGAGCAGCGCGAACGGCAGCATATACGTCGAGGAGATCGTTTAGAAACATGCAAGTTGCTGGAACAGAAGTAAATCGCTGGGGACGAATCGAAGTTTTCTTGCTTTGGTGTATTTGGTGGAGAGAATATGATAAATGTGCCGTAACAAAGAATAGTGTGTGTGTGTGTTCTCTTTTCTAGGTTGTTTGGTTGTATTAGTAACCAGACGGTGTTTTCTTAGCAACCATAGCACAATGCTTAGTAATAATACCATATTCTTAGTAATAATAACGTAATACTTAGTAAATATAGTTCTATTATTAGCAATTATTATGGAATGCTTACTAAGCATTCCACCATTCTTAACACCTATGTTGTAATGCTTAGTAATACTACCAATACTATCGGTCTGAAAAGAATATAGCTCTCAGTAACGATGTCTTTAAAAGCGTAACTTGGACTTGCCGGAATACACGCGAATCTTTACAAAAGTGTGCTGCGTGAGAATCAACTCAGATTAACTGGCAAAATCACGTGCCCGGAACTTTTCGTGTCAGAAAATAGAGAAAGTAAACCCGAATCATAACAATAACAGATAATGTAGTAACAAAGAATAGATAATAATAGATTATAATAGTAAATAAAGTGGAAAAAAAAAAAAAAAAGGTTATGCAGCCCGCGCAATCTCCTTATTTATTTTATCTTTTTTTTATTTTTATTTTTATTTTTATTTTTTATTTTTTATTTTTTATTTTTTATTCTTTATTATTTTTGTTTTCTTTTTTTTTTTTGCGGCAAAAATTCCATTTTTGCACATAGAAAGAACAGAACGCTTTTTTTTTTGTTTTTTGTTAGGAATTTTGGACTTTTGGCGGCAGAAAGACTTTGCTTCTCACAGATTCAAAATAGGAAAATTTTTTGAATTCTCGTTCTTTCAAAAATTCGGTGGCTGAAGAAAAAAAAACACGACAGAAAAAAATTTTGAGGAAAGCACCATAATAAAGACACAGAAAAATAAAGTTACATCTATTTTGTAAAGGTGGAATATCGATATAAGCTTGATATTGACCAATGCCCCAGACAGACAGACAGACGGTATTAAGCAGAACCAGTCATTAGCCCTATAAATCTTCACATATCTAGCCCCAGTGCAGACCTCTGTAGCGTGCTATTCCATTTTTTCCCACGACAAACGCGTATATTTTGGATAAGGTGCCGAGTATTCGCCCCATATTCTGGATAAGGTACACACGAACAATCGCCCCATATTTGGCTAAGGTACCGAGACAGACGCCCCACCACTGGACAACTGCAGCCACAGACGCCGGCCCCATTTCGCCTGATCCAGCTCCCCCTCCGCCATGAGCTCCTCCTCCAAGCAAGGCGGCTCCAACTCCATTTTCTCCAACCTCAAGAAGTTGGCTTCCAGAAACGACTCTGACACAGACTCAATAGACACCAACGCAGCTGCGAGCATATACAGCACCAGCCGAAAGAAGAGACAGCCAAGCATTGCGTCTTTTGCCTCCTCCACCTCCACCTTCACAAACATCAACAACACCGGCAGCAGCAACGGCTCGCCCCGCATGAGCGAATATACCGACCCTGCGTCCCCCAAGACGAGCCAGCTATCGTACAAGGACATCAATGCTTTGACCGACTTAAAACCTATTCCTACGTTGAAGCCCATTCCTCCCCCAAAACACAAAAATGCCGGCGCTAGCAACAACGGCGGCCACCACAATAGCAACAATGGCAGCCACCACAATAGCAATAGCAATAGCAATAAGCACCACAGCAATAGCACCACCGCTTCGTCCAGCACACGATCTCCCAAGTTTCTACACCTTCGTAACAGTGCTAGCCATAGTACTATGCCTACCATTTCACACCCAATACAGACATCCAATACAGGCAATTCTCCGCGTTTATCATCTTCCGTTACCTCTCTCTCTTTGGCTAGCAGTGCCGGTTCACCTGATCCAAACAAAGTACTAATCAGTAAAAACTCTTCTAATTTCCAACTAGAAATGCCGGATGATCCAAATGAGGTCGAAAGACAATTCGCCGAATTGATGAAGAAAAGAGACTTTAAAAGTTTACCCGAAGCAGCTAGAAAGCAAATGCAGGATTATACTCCAGCAAAGAAGTGGGTCATGGTTTACCAAGATTTGCTAAGTGATCATGAAAGACATTCACGTTATTCGGTCGACCAATCCCCAGACTACTACGTTTCGAAATTAATAGAGAATTCCATTAGTTATCTGTTCCTTACCAAGCTATCCGTGAATCTCAGAACTGAAAATGTGGACTGGGCCAATGAGTTCATGTACCATCAAGGTTTGGTGGCTCTTTCCAACGTTGTAGGCCAAATGCATTCAAGAAAGAAGCATTACAATATCAATGTAGATGAATACTTGGAAAGAGAATACCTTTTAATGAAATGTATCCGTTGTGCATTGAATATTGACAGTGGTATCAATGTCGTTCTTCAGTACAAAAGTTTTGTTCCCTCTTTAGTAGATGGAATGTTGTCTCCTAGATTAGCCACTAGAAAATTGGTCACCGATGTGTTTGTGTTTCTATGCAACTGGGATGAGGAGAAAGCAAAACAAATTATAGCATATCTTCCAAAATTAGATTTTAATCAATCTTACAATTTACCCATTAAAGGAATGGATAAATATCTTCACAAATATAATATTAGTAATGGCTCTTTTGATCATCCTAATACGAAATTTAACGAATGGTTTAAGGTTGTGTCTAACACTTTGGATTCCAGAGGTAAAATGGGATCTATGGTTGGTGCTTCTGAAGAATATAAAAATCACAGTGAATCCATTTTCAATGAATACATTACTTTTACTATGATTTTAATTAATTCGATGATTACATCTATGGATAACTTCCGCGCAAGAATCCACTTCAGAACTCAATTACAATCTAGTGGTTTACCGGTACTTATGAGAAAGTTTGAAAATTTGGATTTAGAACCATTGAATAATGCCATTTACGATTACGAAAAGAAGAAAGGCGCAGATCAAGAAGAATTAATTAAATCTGATAGAACTAAGAATCTTGATTTGAGCGATCCTGTTCAATTAGTTAATAACATGTGGAGTTCTATAAAAGGTACGAATATAGAAAACTATTTTCTTTCTACTATCCAACATTTCTTCATGGCTCAAGCTGACCCTATTAAATCCAACGACCATCAAGAGCTTTCGAGAACTTTCAGGATGATTGATAGTATTGTGTCAGGGATCTCCATGTATAGTTCCACAGGTTCAGTAGACGATGATGCTCCGGTGAACATCGCCATTCAAAGATTGTACAACAGTATGCAGCTGGATGACACTGCTACAAAAGCAATATTGGAATTGAAAAAATTCAGAAAAATGTACGAAGAGACTCGTGCAGACCGTGATCAGTTAGCTAATCAATTGGCTACCAGCACAGATGGTATGGTTCAAAAATTGGAAGGCGAAATTTCAGAGAGAGATAAATTGATTTCTAGGCAACGTAAAATATATGAACAATTGACCTATGAATTGGATGATCTAAAGAAAAAACATCTTCAAGAGAAACAACAACAAGAATTGGAAATGAGGGAGATTTTCTTATCTATAGACGCTGAGAAAGCTGCCGCAGAAAGAGCAGCAGCAGCAGTAAAGTCTCCATTTGAATCCGTAAATGTGCTGGCTTCTTATGATAGCAGAAACCACATTGATAAACATTCCAACATTGTCAAGAACCTGAATAAAAGATTATCTGCTGCTAACGAGGTGGTCTTGGAAGATATAAAAAAGAAGTTGATTCAGAAGAAAAATGATTATAAGCAACAAAGTAGAAAATGGAATAAGACTGTTGAAACCAATTCCCGTTTACAAAGTTTAAGAGATCAAATGGATAATCTTGGCAAACAAGCTAGAGAATTAGAAATGACAGAATTCGAAGATTATCCTCGTAAAACTTCAATCACTGAAAGTAGTAGAGAACCAGTGTCTCCGCCACCACCTACACCACCACCTAAGAATTTCCTGCCATTTACTATAAATCATGATGATAGAGAAGCTCTTGAAAAGAAGAAACAAAAAAAATATGAAGAAGATTTGAAGAAATTGAAATCCTATCGTTCCCAGCTCGATTCTTTACAGTCCGAATCTAATGATATTGTCAAGTTTAATACAGATAAAGAAAGAGAAGAATTCATGAATCAATTAAAAACTTATCAAGATGAAAGGTTAAGTAAGTTGAAAGCAGGATTTGCTGAGTTAAATAAGGATTTCTCAATCCCAGAATTTGCAGATATGGCAGATAGTAATCATGATGATACAAATAAATATTTGTCTCAATTACGTGAAAAATTATCTGAAGTAGAAGAAATGAAACAGGAATTAGGCTCTAAATTACAAGAAATATCAGAAAAAGAAAAAGAATTAGCCAATAAAGAGTCTTTCAATAAGATTGAACAGAAATACATTGGCGGCAAACAAATGGTTCCGGAAGCTGATATTTCCAGCTCTTTCACTATTGGTACAGGTATCTCATTAGTTAAAGATAGAAAACAATCTGCAGCTTTCAGTCCAGTCTTGGAAGAAATTATTAAGAAGCAAAATGGTATCATAAACACAAAATTATCAAATGAAGTACCAACCATTTCTGAAACTGATAAGAAAGATAAAGATGATATTGAAGTCAAAAGCAGATTACCTGAAACATCGGAGTTATCAATCGTATCTTCTCCTGCACCGCCTGCGCCTCCACCAATGCCAGAAATGCTCAAATCTCCTACTAGTGTTTCTTCTTCTACTCCCCTTTTGTCACCTCTACCACCTGATTTGCACATCAAGGTTGATGCAACAAAGCTGCCTCCGCCATTGGGAGATATGTCACCACCACCACCACCATTACCTCCAATGTTGTCACCAACTTCACCACCACCACCGCCAATGCCTTCCCTTCTTTCGCCAGGTGGCGCAGGTAACAAGAGAATTTCTATTTTCGCTACAATCGCAGGTAATGATGCTTTCCTTAACTATCCGCGTCCTAAACGTAAGTTGAAGCAATTGCATTGGGACAAGTTGGACAACACTGAAGATAGTGTTTGGGATGATGATTCCGGTGAGACATTTGCTAATGATTTGTTTAATAAAGGTGTATTTTCCGAAATGGAAGATATGTTTGCAGCCAAAGAAATTAAGAAGATTGCTACCAAGAAACCTGGTGAAGTAGCCAAGGTTACTTTCTTACCGAGGGATATGAACCAACATTTTGGTATTAACTTACATAACTTTTCTAATTTGTCCGATGAGGATACTATTTTGAAAATTTTGAGTTGTGACGAGTTTGTTCTTAGTAGTAGTAATGTTTTGGAATTTTTAGCTAGAAGAGATTTTATTGAAATTCCAAATACGTTAGCTAGACACTTGGAACCTTATTCGACAGATTGGACTCTTCAGGAAGAAGGCCAAGAAGTTAAAAAGCCAGAAAAAGACCCATCGGAATTGGAACGTGCTGATCGTATCTATTTGGAATTGATCTACAATTTGCAACACTATTGGCCTGCTCGTGCTCGTGCTCTTATTGTGATAACCAATTTTGAGAAGGATTACAGCACGTTAGTGTCCAAACTACAGAGGATAGATGAAGCTGTCGAAGCCATTAATAATTCTGATAATATTAGATATGTTTTCAAGATCATTTTGGCGTTCGGAAATTACATGAACGACAGTGGTAAGCAAGCTAAAGGGTTCAAATTATCTACGTTACAACGCTTGAGTTTCATGAAAGATGACAAGAATTCGATGACTTTCCTCCATTATGTTGAAAAAATTATTCGTCAAGTATATCCTGATTTTGGTAATTTTATGGAAGAGTTGCGTTGTGTAAATGAAGCTGCAAATTTATCTATCGAGGTTGTTGAATCCGATTGTAATGATTATTATTCGTCTATTTATAATGTTGAACGTCTGATTGATATTGGGACTTTGAGTGACTCGTCTTTATTCCACCCAAGGGATGAAATTTACTCTGTGGTTTTACCAAAATTACCAGAAGCTAAGCGTAAAGCTGAGTTGTTAACTGAACAAAATAAAATCATTGTGAATGGTTTCTCAAGATTGATGAAATTCTTCGGTGAAAATCTGAATGATAATTTTGCGAAGAATTCATTTTTCAAGAAATTTTCAGATTTTATGTCTGACTATAAGAAAGCTCAATCTGATAATTTAAAGAAGGAAGAAGAGTTCCGTGTATATGAACAAAGAAAATTATTGATTGAAAAGTCTAATGAAGAAAAACGATCCCAAATGAGAAACGTTAATGCCAGCGGCTCTAGTGCTAGGGGCGCAGATGCTGTCATGGACTCTTTGTTGGCTAAATTGAAACAAGTTGGTGCCAACAAAGGTGAGCCATCATCTGTTAAGCGAAAAGCATTAGCTAGAAAGAAACTAATGGAAGCTAAAAAGAGCTCTTTCTCCTTAAATAATTTGGATGAGATTTTAAATTCTGAAGATTCTTATAACCAAAGCAAGAATGAAGAAGACATGAGTTTTGATGATATTAATTCTAGTGCTACTCGCGATGCCAGCTTTGTATCTGTCGATGGAGGTGATGTGACTACTGAAAGTCACAGCGAAGAAAATTATACAACAGAAGGTAATGTAAATGCTGGTATTGAGTCTAATAAAAATGTGATTAGTGATCGTGCTCGTTATTTATTACAATCATTGCGTACAAATAGTGATGTATCTCTGAGCAGTGAAGGTATAAGTGCAGCTCAACAATTAAGACAACAAAGGCGCTTGAAAAGACAACAACAAAAAGATCATAAAAATGAAGAGGAAACCATTATCAGTGAATCTTTGGCTGATGAAGATGATGAAGATGCATTAATTTTAAAATCAAGTGAAGATTCTCCAGTTGATGGCATCGAGAAAAATACTTTAGAGGAGCAAGTTGAAGATCCTTTACCAATTTCAGGGCAAGCTGAGTGTTTGATAAATGACACTGAAATTGTTAAGGAAAAGGCCGATGCTGAAGAAGAAACTTCAGAAAAACAGCAAAAGATAGATGATGATAAAGATGAAAACAGAGAATAGACAAAAAAGAGCTTTAAATTATCAGTATTATATAATACTTCTTTTTTCATTTTGAACAAAAGATTACAATATTGTTCGTCATTTTGAGGCTATCCTTGAACACAATATTTTATTTTTATTTCCTCCTAAACCTTTTAATATAACTGCTTTTTTTTTGCCACTCAATATTAGTATTTTTAATTTTTTTTATAATATATATAATATCTTTTTTTTTTCAAATTTCTTTAAATTTCACGTTATAATTATTTCTTTTTACTTGTGTTCCTACTACTAATCATAATAATATTACTTCAATTCTGTTAATAGATTAAAATAGTACATTTATACAAATATACTCTTGTAACACATAGTCTTACCCCAACAGATCTTACAATAAAAAACATATAGTCTTATCCCAATTGATCTTACAATGAAAATAGTCACAACACAAAAAAATTGCCTTATATATGTATCTACTTCAAGAAAATAAAGATGTAAAACCCTCATTTCTTTTTCGTTTAGAAGCTTTGTATTTAGAGGTCAGCAGTGAACTAATGAAGGCTGTCTTTCTTTTATTTTGAACTTTCTTTTTACTAGGCTTATCATCTTTACTGTCATTATCATTATCGCTATCATCACTATCACTATCACTATCACTATCACTATCACTATCACTATCACTATCACTATCACTATTACTATCACTATCACTATTACTATCGTAACTATCACTGTCACTGTCACCGCCACGATTATTGCTATTATTTGTGTCTTTTTTTTTTGTAGCTGGAAATTTCTTTGATACTGGGGCTTCAGAATTAGTTTTCAGATAATTATTATCACTCGAATCATCATCGCTTGAGTCGTCAGATGATTCTATTCTGGATTTATTGATATTAGCTTTACTAAATTCTTTGACTCCAGGAATACCTTTATTCTGCAAAGACAGTAAAGATGTCAATCTACTTTTTAAGGAGTATCCCACAGGCTTCTTAGCAGAATCTTTTTTGCTCTTGATTTCAGTGTCATTGGTTAAAATTTCAAAAGTAGACTTCTTAGAAGAAAGACTTTTTTCAGAGGCTTCAGATCTGGTCGGTTTCGTCACCAGAATAGCAGGAGAAGATTCTGGTGAATCAATATCCATTTCATGATCAGAATTTTCAACAGGTTTCTTTGAAATTGTAGTATCCTTTTTAGCAATTGGTTTATGATCTGAACGTTGCTGCACTTGGGAAATGGGTTCAGAATTACTATCAGAAGAATTGTTCGAGTCATCCGAAGAAAAGTCATTATCAGAAGAGGATTTATTACTTGATGATGAGTTACTAGTTGCCTCTATATCTGTTGTGCTCTTCATTTCAACATCATTGTTTTGTATGCTCTTAATTACCGCATTATGATTTTGTGGATTCTTCATTTCCTCATTAATACTATTTGTGTCAATATCTTTTATTTTAGGGGATACAGTAGTACGAGCGCCTTCTTTGAAATCAATATCCAGCGCAGTGGTCAGGATGGAATTATCTTTTAAATCTAACGACCCTTGACTGGAAGGTAACTCTATAATAGACCTCTTTCTTGTCCTACTGCTTACATTACTGTTGTCTGATGATCGTATTGCAGTATCAGTTGATTCGCTGCAATTTTTTGCTGAAGATGCTCCAGTGTCAGAAATCATTGTATTAAGTTTTAAAGTATTCTCAACAACTGGTGAAACAATAAAGGAATCATTTTTATTTTTATCAGAGTCAACAACAATTTGACAACCTCTATCAATAGATTGTGTGTCACTTTTTTCAGATACAATTTTTCCATATAATTTCTTAGTTCTAGAGGGGGAAACAGCCGCCTCAGATGCTTTTTTGATTGTAGCACAAACCAGGTCATTTCTAGTTGCTTTTTTAACTACATCATGTCCTTTTTGGGTCTGCGCTACCTCAGCAGATGTCTTTGTTGAATGAGGTACTTTACCTATGACCTTTGCAGCAGGAGAGTCCGTATTAGAAAAAACTTTATTTATAATCTCTGGAACAGAATACTCAGCAACCACCTTTTTTGTAGAGGGAAGAGATGTCTGTGCTAGAGCTGGGATTTTCTTTTTGCTGAATGATAATTTTTTATTTTCACGAGTCTGTAGGGTTTTATCTAATTCAGAGCCTTGAGGTTTGTCTTGATTGATTTTAATCTTCAGTTCCAAAGATTTTTTATCAGCTGTCATACTAACATCACTACCTTCATGAAAATCGGTAGACAAGACAAGATTTGATGGTACCTGAATCAATGTACTATTAGCCCCAATCAAGGTCTTGATACTCTCCTGGGTCCTATTAATACTTTCTAACAAAGATTCTGTATTTAAGTCATCACCTTTGTTTAATCCTACAGTTTTTGGCAGCTTAACTTGACCAGTTTCTATTGTTTTATTTTTTTTTACTCTAGATTGCTGTGATTTTACCTCAGTTAGCTTAACTTCTAATTGATTTGATCCAAATTCATGCAGCAGTTTTACTTGCTTTTGCTGCTCACTTTCAAATGGTGCCTCTTGCAATTCACTGAAATTAGTCAAGTTGTCATTTTGAGATTTATTACCGGAAGTTAATTGTTTTTTCACTGCTGTATTTTCTTTTTCATCATCATCTTTCTCACTGTCACTGAACAGATTCATGCTAATAACTTCACGATTTAAATCATCGGTATTATTCGTATATCGTAATCCTTTTGAAATCATAGCTGATGTTTTTTTCTGTGAAATTGCGGCAGCTAAGCGAGTAGTACGAGCAAATGGTGGAGACTGAGGTTTAGAAGCTACTGCTTTGCTTTTAGATTTATTAGCATTATTTCGGTGTGTCACTAATGAATTGCTTGGAACCTTCATGCCCTTTTTGAACATTTTCATAATTTCCTTTTTCAGTATTCTTTGCTCTTCTTCTTTTTTCTTCACCAAGCATTCTTCTTTTGTTAGCTTCTTATTGTCATTATTTGCGGCATTTTCTTCCACTTTGGCTTTCAAGTAGTCATCATTGTTGGAAGACTTTGACGGAATTTGTAACATACCTGATGTAATTCTTTTACTAGAAGGCGAATGAATAATTGTAGTAACATTAACCATTTCATAATCATCATCATCATCATCATCAGGAAGATGCCTTAACGATTTGTTAGGACTCATTAGGATACCTGATTTGCCGCTTGGAGGCGTCAATGTGATATTGGCGGTTTCATTTGATAAAGGATGATGAATTCTTTTACGAGGTACGTCTAAATTTATTGACCTACCATTATTCTGTATGGGCGTACTTTGAACATTTCCATTATGTTGAATAATATTCGCAGCAGTATTATTAATAGATGAAGGCAAAATGTTTTGCTGCAAAGGCCTGCCACTTGTTAGAGAAGGAGGTTTTTCTGCTGTTCTTGACCAAATAGTGGTAGAAATCTTCAATCGCTTAAACATTGAGATATCACTGGAGGACATAGTTGAATTTTCGCTGATTTTTCTCTTTGACACGTTCGACTCATCTGCAGATGAATCATTAAGCAATGAGGGTGGACAAGAGGGAAACATTTGTTGATCGATTGGATGTAAGTCATTGTTAATTATTACTTTGATAATATTATCCTTACTGTTAGCAACAAACACATCACCTACAAGATATTCAGGATCCAAATCCAAATCATTACTGCCATCCTGTAGTCTGTTAATTTCGAGAAGAGTATCGCCTGGATAAAGCTTGAAAAACTTTTCCACAATTTGATCGCATATGACACGTAATGTCGAATCCTTATCAGCAATTAATAAGAACTTTCTGTAAACTGAATTGAAGATAGCTGATGACGACGTTAGAGAATGAGCTGCATATGCCATAGAGGAATTCATGTTATTGTTGTTTGTACTATTTAACACACCATTACTAGACCTAGATTCACCACCATTTAACATTGACTGGTTTAAAATAGTACTACTATTAGCCATAATCCCTCCTAAGGAAGGCTCACAAATCAGTGGAACAATAACCACTTGTAATCTGATTCGTGACATTTTTATTCTGATTTGAGTAATTCCTTTTTGATTTCTATATTGTCTTCAAGGTAAATAGATATATGTATGAAAAATTACTATATAGTAAACTACCAGAAATGGTGAAATTCCTTTAAATTAGTTAGATTTCCTTAACTCCACAAGAAGAACACACTATCTTTGTCAGTACGAAGGAATCTATTGAGAAACAAAGAAGAGATTTAAAGACAATACAAAGCCAAACTCTTTTTCCATATTTTTTTTCTTTTCTTTCCTTTCTTCCTATTTTTTTCTTCCCTTGTGAGAACCAGCATTAAAAAGACAAAAAAAAAATATCTTTTTTCTAAGTAAAAAAAATTTGAAAAAAAATTCAACATGAAATTCCAAATTTCATAAAATCTAAATATCAAAGTAAGCAATATAGTATTTATATGTTGTTTTACTATTCACAAAGTATTTAAGGAATTATATTTATGCTACGCTCAAAAAAAAAAAATGAAAAGAAGAGATGTGATTTAATTATATTGTTATATTTCTATCTATTAATCGTTATGATAATCTTCATCATCGCTAGAGTTAATATCTGTACCACTGTCGTTATCTTCATCAGAAGTATAATGGTTGTCACTGTCTTCACTGAAATTGGCCCCGCTATGTCTATTAATGTTTGTCTCGTTAATTTTAAAAGGAGATGATGCGTGTTTCGTACTGTCAGTGCTATCGTTACCTTTATTTGAGGAGGGGACTATTGAAGCGAGCGACTTAAAGCTCATGTTTTTATTATTACTTGAAATTGATTTGAGACTAGTACCTGATATTATTGAATTTTGTTTTTTTACGGGGCTTTCGGTTCGCTGTTTCATTGATGTAAAATTGATTTGTGATGAAATTGGAATATAGGGGCTTGACAGATTTTTACTTTCTATCATATTATTATTATTATTATTTCCACCACTATAGTTCGTGTCGAGACTTTCACCAGATATTATACTGTTGTAAGACATCACGGTGTTAGACCTGTACCTTCCGTTGATCATGTTCTGTAGATTCTTATTGCTGGAACTATTGAGGTTATTAATGAGCTGCTGTGCTTTGCCTGTGGGTTTGATAACAACTTGTGATATAGGAGAAGTAGGAGTAACGGGAGATCCAGAAGTGTAGAGATCAAGTTGATTGGTAGTATTACTGTTACCTACCAGAATAATATTATTGGAGTAACTATGTGAATGTGATAGCATATTTGATGTATTGGAAGTATTGCTTCTGTACCTGCTCTCAGATGGAGGTGTCTCAATAATTCTTTGAGCTTCTATATTTGATGATGTGGCAGAATCTAAGGAATTCGAATGTAACCTATTGTTGCTTTTTCCAAAACTACTCTTTAATGTAGGTGTATTGATCGATATAGGTGTATTCGGCGTACTCCTTAGTACAAGTTTTTCAACATTATTACTATTTGGAGTCGAAGAGGATATATTGTTCAAAGTACTGTTATTGGAATTGCTAGTGGGTGTGAGCGTAGGGGTTGCGTTTGTGAAATTACTGCCCGAATTCATAGAAGTATCAATAAAAATTGACTTTTGATATGGCCTTGGAGCTTTCTTGTTGAAACTGAAACTTCTTTGACGTAGCTGAGAAGGATTATCTTTTGCAGGAGGTATAGAATCTGGGAAAGTCGGCGATAAAATATTTTTCAAATCAAACGAAGGATCTGGGGCACCTAAAAGAAGCGAGTCATTATTGAAAGAATTAGAAGAGGAATTAGGTGAAGATGGTGTGGATGAAACACCTTTATTCGAAATGGGTTGTCTGAATTCTAAATTACTACTAGGATTATTGATGTTGTTAAAAGATGTATTGCTTTGTTTCAATTTAAGACTTTTATCCAACATGATCTCTTTCTTTATTGTATTAAACCATTCTCTCGTATGCACATCCTTTGAAATCTCTACAGGAAGCCACCCGTCAATATTTCTAATGTCAAAGTATGCATCATTTTTCAACAATGAATGAATGCTTTCTTTGCTGGCATACATCATGGCTAAATGTAAAGGAGTATTTCCGTCAGCATCTACGACATTGACATTTGCTCCTTTGTCAATAAGCAAGTCCACACAATTATTGTAGTTCATCATAGCAGCAATATGAAGCGGACAGCGCAACCGATCACCTTTCATGTTTATACATTGCGGAAATGATTGAAGAATCATTAGTAACGTCTGATGATTACCACTAAGAACAGTTGTATGTAGGGGTGAATTATTTTCAAAATTCAATGATATTTCAAACTTATCATGGCCCAAGCTGACCAAATGAACACATATAATGTAATGACCATAATAACCTGCATAATGTAAGGATGACCAGCCGTTGGTGGAATCAACATTTCGTAAATGATTGGGGAATCTTCGAAGGATTCGTTTCACGATTACAGACTGGCCTTCTATAATAGCATCTCTGAGTCTTTCACGAATGTCTTTCATTGGAACCACTGTGTGAATATTGATACAAATAATCAATAAAAATAAATAGCTGATATTATGAATACAACAGAAATTACAGTTTGACAGATGATTTATAAATGCTCACAGCAATATGTATGAAAAGGTGTTAACTTGATCCATAGAAAATAAAGCCAAATACCCCCAAAATCACGAAACCAAATTTGTTAGCGTTACTTGCAGAACTAAGCGCCCACGGGCCGATTCTAAATATAGATTCTATCAAATGGGTAAATTTGTATTAATCGTGAAAATTCACCGTATGATTTAGAAATACTGGAAATAACACACATTTTCTTTATTCGAAATGTTTTGATTTAGTATTTACGTCGCTTATTACCAAAATTGTTGCCTGTATTGTTATTTCCTTTGTTTTTGATTCGAGTTTTCTGCATGTTGAGAGATGAGCAGAAAAAAAAAGAAAAAAAAACACAAAAAAACTAGAAAAGTTTTCTTTTTTGGTCACATATTGATCCTTATTTGTTGATTCGTGCTTACTTCAATTATACTTTATTTAGCATTGAATAAATAAGTGGATTGGTTAGATATTTAAATCTTTTGAAAATCAAAAACCGAAAATGGCTTCCAATGATGAAATAGAGAAATTGCTATTCGAAACCAAACAGCTTTTGGACAATAGTGATGTAGAGGATGCATTAAAATTGTTATCTCAATATTCCGAGAATGAACAATACACCAAAAATTGCAAGTACTTGAACATATTGGGGGAGACATTGTTGGAAAACAGCCAGGTAGAAGAGGCATACAACATTTATAGTAGAAGCATCGAATTGGATCCAAACGGTGAGATATCTGTTGATCCATTTTTCACATTGGGGCAAATTATCGGAGGGAAAGATGGCTTGCAATCAATTCAAAAAGGTATTGACATTTTAGTGATTAAGGGAAAAAAGCTAAATCATAGTAATGACGAGTCATTTTCCGCCGAAAATTTGAAAAAGATAATCAAAGGGGTCTTTAGTGAAATTGAAATTTGGATGACCGATCTTTGTATGGAGCCTCAAGCTGAGAGCCAATGTGAGGCTTTGATTCAAGAGGCTCTTTCTTTGGATGATGGGAATCCAGAAACGCACTCTTTATTAGCATCTATTCAAATCTCTCAACAAAAGGTTGAGGAAGCCAAACAAAACTTGACGAAATCTTGGGAATTGTTTAGTCAGAAGAAGCAAAGATTGGAAGACTCTGCTGATTTAAATAATAGCACAAAAGAAAAATCTGAGGACAGTAATTTAGAGTACATTGAATTGATCCAGCCATTATTAACATTGGCCAAGTTCTGCATAGAGGTGGGCCTTTTTGATTTGGGAGCTACTATTTCAAGCAATATTCATGATATCACGGATGATTTGTTAGAACCATTCTACTTGGAAGCATTCAGTAATTACTTGGCTGCAAAAGCCTTACAATATGATTTACAAGGAAATAACCAGGTTAATGAAGACAGAGAGACCAGATTACAAAATATTTATGATGTGCCTTTAAGTATCAATGAAGAAGGTCAAGGGTTGAATGATAGCATCACCCAGTACATAGTTAATACTGTCTATGCACTTGCCAATGGTGATAAAGTATTATATTCTGATGAAAATGCCGACGATGAGATCAAACAACAAATGAAGAACCTCGTGAGTGAATTAGGTGGTAGAAAAGCATTTAAAAGAATTCAAATGTTGAACAAAGTAGATAGCGGCGCTGTTACCGAAGATAACTGGGAACAACATATTTAGAAATATTGAATATATTCGTGTATGTATGCTTATATATATGTAAGCGTTAAATATTTAGGTTGCATTTGTTTTTTTACTCTATTTTACTTCACTTCTTTTCATTTCGTGTATCAATAAACTGTTTTGAAGAATAATTTTTATTTTTACATTGATAATTATCAAAAATAAATATATACATACTTATGGCTATGTATTCGAAAAGATTCATATTGAAAAACCATAAAAAACATATAATTCGTTAATTACCCGGCTCGCAGATTCCTAAATAAAAATCACCGTTATGAAATTTTTTTCATTTTTAGTTAGTTTTTCTTTCATGAAAAAGAAAAACAATTGAAATAATGAAGATTAATCAATCATGTCATTATAAAAAAATAAGTAAAAATTAAAATTTATAACACTTATTCGAAATAGATATATATTTTGAGAATCGAGTATTGAACAAAGGTTTTTTTTATAAAAGATGGACCATTCTAGTGATAGTGAACAGATAATACAGAATGAAAAAGCTGTGAATGAACAACCAGTGGAGGAACCAGAACAACAGCAACAGCAACAGCCAGAAAAAGCAAAGCAAGAAGATCACATACAAGAGAATAAGGGAAACGAAGAAGAATATGAGGATGATGACTTAGATGAAATTGAAGAGGAAGATGACGATGAAGCAATCTTTAACATGAACCGACACAGAAGAGGAGAAGCTGCAAAAGAAGAACAACCAAGAGAATCACGTACAATCGACGAGCATGCTGAATTAGAAAGACATGAAAAAAGGGCACTTCTTGAGCAAAAATTGAATGATGCACTTAAGCCAGGTAGAAGCTCATCTGGCAGAAGAAGAAAGAGGAAAACCGATGCAGACGATATAGATTTAGAAAAGATGCAGGATTCCCATATTCAAGAATTGAAGAAGGAAATGGAAAATGCAGCATATGAAGATGCCAATAATATTGAACAAAGAAAAGGTTTAGCCACCAATAAATTGAGACTCTTATCAAGAGTTAGTGAAGTATTGATGCGTAAGAACTTGGCAGATTCAGTATTGGACAACAATTTATTAGAATCGGTACGTATTTGGTTAGAACCATTACCAGATGGATCATTACCAGCATATGAGATTCAAAAAGTTCTATTAAATTCATTATTAGAGTTGCCCATCAAAACCATTCATCTTAGAGAATCGGGAATAGGCAAAGTGATTTTATTTTATCAAAAATCAAAAAGAGTAGAACCGGCATTGAAGAGAATAGCTGATAAATTGGTTGGAAATTGGACAAGACCTATTTTGAATTTATCTGATAATTATCAAGATAAGTTTGTAGAACAAGCGGAGTTTGATGTCTCCAAGCTTTTAGCAATGAAGAGACAAAAGAAAAAGAAACAGGATGAGCAACCTGCTGAAAAGACTTTCTATGAAGAAGTTGCGGAGAGAAGAAAAAGAGCTGCTGCACCAGCCGCTAGAACTACTGCTTATAAAGTGGCTCCTAAAGTCAACTTAACAGGCAGAGCCGTCGATAGTGCTGGTAGTAGATTACAGGCTGCTGGTGTTGGTTCCAGTTTGACTAAAGATGACCAATACAAAAGACTTAGTAGAAAGATGTTGAACAATAGTAAAAAAGTTAATGCTAAAAAAGCCGGTGTCAGTATTGAGGGTCGCGACTTACACATTTGATTTTCTTTTGCAAAATATATAATAATAGTAATAAATACTATGTAAGGAAATGTTTACAGGGCATCCTTATCTGACTTGTTTAAGGGTAACTTTGTCAGTTGCTTTCCTTTCTTTTTTTAATACGTTTAATATATTGTATCATTATGGCTGTGTTAAACTCGAAGTTATTGGCATATATTAGGGCATTTGCGTGTTCTCCACTTGCCTTTCTACGTTTGCAAAATAGGGAGATTTGAAAGTTGCAGCAATGATTCTTGCTATTTCTACAGAAGTTGGTAACAAATTTCGAAAACAAGGGAACGGGTATAAATTTGAGTTAATATTTTTGAATCTAACTTTGAAAATGTTTCTTCAGTCATAATTTGTTAAAAAAAAGAACACCATTATTTTCCAATACAATTAACACAATAAACACTTTTTTCTTAAATTCAATGAAAATAACTAAGAAATCTTCTGGCGGTGGATCCAGTGGCGGAGGCGGAAGATACTATGGTACTGCCAGGAGAATATACTGCTCGATACCAAGTTCTATCAAAGGTAAAATAAATAGAATTTCGTTACTCGATTAACAAATAAATATAAAACTCATGATTCAATTCAAACAAAATGCTATCAAAAATACAGAATGTTGGTTTGCTTTAGTCATTTACTCATTGATTCACACAATTTATATTCAAGAAAGCAGCTGAAAACAAATGCGAGTAGAAAACGTTTTCTAGCATTTTGCAAAGAAATATTACTTCCTTCCTGACCTAGCATGCCAATAAACACATACAAATTTACAGAAGTTTTTCTTTTTAAATTATAATTTTTCAGATTAATAAATGACACTATAGTCTATAATAAGACCATCTTAACAAGCAACTGTCACCTACAAAAATTGCCGGTTTGAATTACAATTTTAGTAACTAAACGCTGATAACAAGTTAGCATATCGAAAAGAGTTTGGCTTTAAAAAAACTTGATAATGACGGCTTTTTTAAGAATCTGCCACGAAATCAGAAAAAAAATTGAACTTTTTTATGGACAAAAAAAAAGGAACGGAAAAACCAAAAAAAAATGAATTCTGAAAGAAAAAATTAAGTTAGAAAAACAGGGTTGAATATTTACAAAAAAAAGCCATTTTAACTGCTGATCCAGATCCAGATCCCCGAAATACTGGCAATTTGTTAGATAAATCATTAGAATATCATACATATATCCTAAAAACCTAAAAACAGGCTTTCATTAAATCAGATTAAATTCTTGAAACAATTGATGAATATCTGGGTACGCTTGTTATTTGGAATCTTATAATTCATCTATCGTAATCATATAATCTCCAAAGAAAACCTGTCACGCAAGCAAGAAAAGATCGATCACACACCATTACGATAAGAGCTATTTGAATTAACGCCGCGACTCACCATCGTTATTTGTCATCTTTGTATTCCAAATATCTTGCTTTAGCTACAGGGAATAATTGATTGGCTAGATTTGTTTTGATTGATAGAGAATTGCCATTATTTATACAATTCGTTTTTCTTTTGTGCTCACTATTTGCTTTTGATTATTGGTATCTACCGTTTCGTATTAATTCATTTTTGGGATTGCTGTTTTTCTATTTGATATGAGTGCAGTTGAAAATATTCATGATTCTATGGTGCGAACTGTGGACAGCTCTCTTGATGATGATGAGTATAACTCCATATTGACCAGGAACACTATGTGTATGTTTGAAGATTCAATCATCAATTTCGATATCAAAAATGCCACCACGCCTCTTTCGGCTAATGGATCTGGACGTTTGAAACAGTTACCATCTCTATACATCAAGCTTTACACAAAAGTTGAAGTTTATGAAACGAGCGTAAATGGCCAGAATTTGATGCGAAGATGCAAAGATGATTGGGTAAATTCCACACAGATCCTCAAAGCTGCCGAGTTCCCCAAATCTAAAAGAACAAGAATTTTGGAAAAAGAAATTCAAGTGGAAGAACACGAAAAACTTCAAGGTGGTAATGGTAGTGTTCAAGGTACTTGGGTACCTTTGAACATAGCTAGGAAAATGGCTAAAAAGCATAACTTATTCCTGTCAGTAGAATCCGCTACCAAACTTAAGAATTTGCAATTAATCTTATATTTTGACAAAGATAAACTAAAAGATAAATTGCATGTTTTATCCCAGAGACAGACCACCACTCCGAACAAGAGAAAGAAAGCAAATCAATCATTGCCATCTTCAAATACAGCTTCTTTCAAAAAAGTGAAAAACGGTAATAGTGCCAATAATAGCAGCAGTGAAAATTTGAAAACATCGTCTACGTCTTCATTGAAAAAACTAAAATTAGAAATTGCAGCTCATCATCAGGCCCCAGCTTCTCCAATTTCGCCCACTCCACTAAATAGTTTACAGTTCAAACAATACCAACAGCAACAGCATCAAAAACCATTGGTTCTCCAGCATTTGCCACAACCACACTACTTATCAATGCCTCCATTATCTGCAAATACGCCAATTTCCGCTACCAATCCCACGACTTCAACTCCAACAACATCGAGTTTTTGTATGTCCAATTTCACCAATAAATTGGCAAACTCAACACCGACAACCAGTATATCGCCACAGATACTAACATTTCAAAGCTTGCAGATAGATCCAAATGCAACGTCCAATCCATCAACTCCTGTTTCAGCAGTACATTTGAATAATAAGTTTTTAACTAACGCAAACCACATAACTCCTCTGGTTACGGTAAATATGACAAGCAGCAATGCTAGCAGTAGAAACAACTCTTCTATCATAACACCTATGGCTCAGCCGCCTACATCATTGAATAACTCATTGTTGACACCAATGCCAGCCGCCATCACGAACGCTTCTAGCAACAATGATAACCTGAGTATGAAATTGTTATCGAACTCCACTCCAAACTTACAACTTAATAATGGTAGTGGTACTATTCATATGACAACACCCGCAAGTAATAGTGCATTCATTATCAATCATAAGCATGATGCATCTTCTGAAATTCACACGAAGTCTCCATTGAATTCAAAAAGCACATCTTCCTTCTTAGCTGGTCAGACTTCTATTTTCCATGTAGATGTGTCGAAGCCTGCAAAGAAGAAAAGAGGCAGAAAGCCAAAGAACGCCATTACTAATGAAAGCTCAAAAAATATAGAAAGTTCAGAGAACCTGCAGCAGCAGAAACAGCCAGAAATGGATCTGCAAACACAAAGTGAAAGTGTTGTTAATTATAATAAACAATTGATTGAATATTTTAGAAAAGGTAATGAGAATAATATTCCAAAATTTATTTTAAAATTTGATATATCCAGTAAGAGCAATAACTTTCAGATCAATAGCCCAATTGATTCTGAAGGCCATTCTACACTTCACTGGGCCGCTGCTATGGGAAACATTAAGCTAGTGCAGATTTTGATTTCTGATAAGATTAAAGCCAGCCCATTAGTTGAAAACTCATTAGGGTTGAATCCATTATGCAGGTCCGTTACTTTTAACAATTGTTATAAAAAGAAGGTATTTGATAAAATGGTGGAGTTTTTAAAATCTGCATTGTTTGTTCCTGATAGTAATAACAGAATCATTTTACACTATTTATGCCAGTTTGCCGAGAAAAAAAATAGAGAAGTATCAATTTTATATTATTTTGATACAGTTTTTAACGAATTGAATTTTCAAAATGACTATTGCAATAAGCAAATGTTGAAATTGAAAAAGGAGAAAATATTGGCAATGAACTTGAATAGTACTGTTTCTTCCAATCATGTTAATCAATCTCAAGATCAGAATCATAAGTTTATTCATATGGCTTCTAATTCGTCATCGTCACCATCCTCAATGTCCTCTGCCGCTTCTTCAAATGGCCAGTTACCAAACAATAATACTCAAAATCGTAGTAACGTCACCGCAATATCTCCTTCATCTCAAAATAGTAATAATCTTGATATATCCATAGACAATGAGAAAGATTCATTTATGAAAATGATTATCAACCACAGAGATAATCAGGGCAATACCCCTCTTCATTTAGCCATACGCTCTAAATGTGGACCATTGATCAAACAACTTTTAAGCCATGGTGCTGATATATCTTTGATGAACTTGAACGGTGATATTCCATTGAATATGTTAAAAGCATTGAATGTTCATGCTTTGCTTACTGATAATAATAATTTGCTGCTGCTGATGATTGATGATTCTAGCTACCATGGCAATGATTTAATGGGTAACCATCAGCTAAATTTGTCTTCAATGAAGGGTCCATATTCTAATAATCATAGTAATACCACTAATCCATTGATACCAGTAGTTCAAAGTAATGAGTTTCATTCATTTCCACAAATTGTGACAAACAATAATAACAATTCACAATACATGTTTGATGATTCTGCCGGAGCCATGATGATTGTCAATAATACTGATATTACGCTGGAACCATTAAGAGGTATTTCGAAACCAACAATTGATTTTATGCCACATAGTGACTCTACGCTAGCGTCTTCTAATCCTATTAAGAAATTTTATGACATGAATACAAACAATGCTGATAACACAAACAAAGACGAAGTGTACCAAGTTTCTATTGCAAATGAAGACGGAGTAATAAATTTAGCAAGTTTCAAAACTATTTATAATGAGTTCTTTAACAAATTGGAATATTCGCTTCTGCATGATTTTCAATCTTGGGATGAAAAAACCAAAGAAGCTATAGAGAAAAACAACAAGAAAGTTGCAGATTTACAATTAGTTCAAGACCAAATTAGAAATAAGCTCAATTTTATATTTAGTGATTTTGTAATATCTTCCACAAACAAGAAAAAGTCGCAGCCGAAAGATACGCAGCAGCTGTTATTGCTAGTAGGCAAAGATTCAACTGATTCAGATGACACTATCAACGAAGAAGATGACGACGAGGAAGAAGAAGAAAAAGAAGAAATGGAGTATCAAGCAGATATTAATGATGAGCAGGATAGACAGATTCTAAAAAAACTTGAAGTTTTGTTGAATTCTAATTCGAATGAATTTTCGAAAGTGTTGAATGAAGAATTGTTGAAGAAAATGATCAATTTGGAAAACAATTTCTTCCGCAAAGATGAAATTTTTAAAACGCTAGTTGACAGATCACAAGCGAAATCAGTTGCTGATTTCGTGATTAGAGCCGAACAAAAAGTTGATCAAGCACCAAGACTAAATGAGAATGATGATTATTCAGCTCTAAGGGAGAAGGTTGAGTTGATTATTGAACTCTCAAAATTTCAGAAGAGTAGATCAATGAAAGTTTCTCAATTTATTGAAACCTGTGTCAATCACACAATTAGCCATCGTTTTAATAATTACAGGAAGTTGATTAGTATTTCATGTGACTTAAAAATTGAAAGTATCGATGAGTTGATTGATGGTATTGAGCAAGCCGTGATTTTGAGTAACACTGTTTCTGGCCCTAATGCTTCGTCTGCGGTAGACGGGGAAAACGATCATACCATGATGATTGATTCAATTGACCTGGTGTACAACGACACATCTACGATGCAATTATAAAGTTTTCAAAATCAACGTCTTAATCTTATAAAGCACGAGCAAAAGAGATGCATGTTGTGTAAAAGCTTTTTATTGTATAAAATTTTCAGAGATTTTCTATTTTCATTTTAATTATTTAATTCATTTATTTATTTTGCTTCGAATTTTCATTTATTTTAGCTGCTACAATATATATATCAAATGACTGCATTATTGAAATTTATCCACACGTTAGATAAAACAATTACACTTTCACACAAATCATATGATATGTTGACATGCACTAAAATGTAAATTAATATATTAATTATTGATAAGTTTAGAAGTCAAAGCTTCAAGATCTTCCAAAGTTTGAGGCTCTTCATATTCAATCACATGATGATGTTCATCATCTCTCTTACCATTAATATTCTCATTTTCAAACCATTTCTTAGCCTTTTTAGATTCCGGCTCATTATCGCTATTGCTAGCAATATCTTCATCGATATCACCTGTTCCAACAACATAGTTGACGTCTCTATCGTCATCGCTGTAATCAGAAACATCATTATCATCACTGTGTTGATTTCGTTCCAGAGATTGTTTCTCCAATTCCTTTCTTCGTCTTTTCTTGTCCTGTCTTTTAGTTCTAGCAATTTCCTTATCGTCCGTATCGCGATCTTCCATATCTTTACTTTCTTTCTCTACGAATTTTTTAATTTGATCATTAGCGTCACCAAGCTTATGGAAATCTTCCTCATCTTCTAATTCATAAATTGCATGAGCTACACCGTCATCATCAAATTTCAACTTTGTTGGGTTACCATGATTGGCCAATGATGCTTTTCTTGATACTGCTTTCTTTTGCTGCCTGCAGGATACAGGCGCGATCAACTCTGGTAATTCGCTCTCAACGATCTCGTGGTCTGCTCTTTTAACAGACATAAATCCTCCATTTTCATCGTCATCGTCATCGTCATCATCCCCATTCTGCTTATCATCAATAGTTTTCAAATAATGATCAGATAATGTAGTTTGATTCTGCCTTTGGAACATACGATCATATTTTGTTCTTGTTATTTTTTTGTCATCATCAATTATATCTCCATTTTCATCCGCTTTAGAAAGGTTCAAAAGCTGTCTGGAAGTATTTTTCAATTCTTTGGATTTATTACCGCCCTTTATTTTGATTTTGGGGGCTCCCGGCAAACCTAAACTTTTAGCATATTCTTCCGCAGGCAACTTACTAAGATCAAAGATCGCTTTATTACTTTGAATATGAACTGACTTGAAGTATGAAATAAATGCCTTCTGACCCAAATATTTCAATTCTGAATCTTGGAAACACAATGATTGTAAATTAGCTTTGATTGACTGTTTCTTGGATTGCTTAATATTTAGTTTCAATGGCGCGATTTTCTTTGACTTCAAAAGTTCTAAAAATGGCTCTTCTTCATTGGGTGTTAAAAATAATAAAGATTTCCCCTTAGAACCAAATCTTGCAGATCTTCCAACTCTATGTATGTATGTGTCTGCATCTTCTGGACAATCTACTTGAACTACCCAATCAACGGATGGAAAGTCCAAACCTCTAGCAACTATATCCGTTGCAAGAAGACACACTTGACTTGATTTACTGAATTTATAAGTAGTTTCCATTCTAGAGGTTTGTTTTTGTCTACCATGTAATTTCAACAAAGAAATACCAGGTTGCATTCTACGGAAACTCTCATAGACAAAGTGTACTTCTTTTGAGCTTGAGAAAAACACAATGATTTTACTTTTCAAATGAGTCTTGATAAAACTCCACAATGTATCAAGTTTATCTTGTAAATTTACTGTGATGTAACTCTCATCCAAATTATCGGGCGTTTGTTTTTTCAACTCGTTGTTTGCAACTTCTGTGTCTATGTAAGCTGGTTCCACCAACGACAATCTTGCCAAATCCGTGACAGATTTTGTTTGAGTAGCACTGAATAACAATGTTTGTCTTGCAACAGGTAAGTTTTCTAATATACTATCCAAAGATTTCTTAAACCCCATATCTAAGATTCTATCAGCTTCATCAAGGACCAAGGTTTGTAAATTTGTCACTTCGAAACCTGCAGTTTGATCCAAATGTTGTAAAATTCTTCCTGGTGTTCCAATCAAGATATTCATTTTAGCTATACGCTCCTTTTCGAATCTTACATCTTTACCACCAATGATCAAACCCGCAGAAAATGAATTATATTTTCCAATCTTCACCAACACTTCATAAATCTGCATAGCCAATTCTCTAGTTGGTGAAATAATCAATGCACCAAGTCCATCAAACTCGTTCCATGATTGTCTATAAAGCTTCTCTATTAATGGAATAAGAAATGATAATGTTTTTCCTGAACCTGTTCTTGCAGATCCCAAGATATCCTTACCTTGGAGTGCCAATGGGATAGCTTGTCTTTGAATATCGGTCATTGAGAGAAAATTAGCTTCCTTAAGACCTCTCAAAGTTCCTTCAGAAATAGGTAATTGTTTAAATTGTGAGATTTCATTTTCTGTAGTGGAAGTTGTTTTTGTTCCAAGATTTTTAACTCTTTCTTCTAAAACTGCAATATGTTGTTTCTCCTTTGCCAAATTTTCTTTTCTTTTGTTGACAAATATTTTCTTTTTCTCTTTGTTGCTATTCTTTTTTACCATTTTATTTTTCGGTTACACTGAAGTAATTGGCTATATACTGAGTAAATTATAATTATTGATTTTTACAATAAAGATTTCATATAAATCATGAAAAATTTCTGGCATATAGTTTTTTTTTATATTTTTTTAATTAAAGAGATGAGATGGGGATTTGATTCAAAAACAACAAGAAATTTCTCAGCGCACGCATATTTTAAAATTTAACATCAACTTAATGACAATTCTTTTTTAAAAAGCTAGTTTAACTAATGTCTTTTATTGAAATAAAAAAAGGTATTATTTAATATTTATGCCTTCTTAGTAATCAAACCTCTAAACATATTGAATGAATTACCATCAGGCTGAAGTTCAAAGAAATTTCCAGTTGGATCATTCTGTCTATTAACTTCTTCAACTTTAAGAAATCCATTATTCTCAGTGATACCCCTAATCTTAGCCTTCGTATTCAGCATGGATCCTAAAATAACAATTTGGTCCGTATGTAACCAATATTTATAATACTTGTCTTGTAATGGCTGAAACCCATGCTTTTCAAATGTAGTCAAATACACCTCCATATAGTGAACAAATTTAGCAGCCAATTTTTCAATAGAGAAATTCTCCAATGGTTGTTCCCCTCTAGATAGTCTTAATTTGTTGATTTCTGCTAATGCAGAGTTTAAACTGGCTGTCGGGTCAGCATTAGAGACATTTATACCTGTACCAATCACCATGACATATTGATTATCTTGAATGACAGTACTGACTAAAATTCCGCCAATTTTGGTATAAATTGGATCTATTTCAGAAACGTATTTTCTGACTTGATTATCTGATAAATCTTCAAATAACTTGCATTTAATATATTCTGGTTTCATCAAATAGATATCATTTGGCCATTTTAATCTAATTGGCATTTCCGAATATGCGTTTGAATTTTCACTATCCCCATAATTTTTAACAGCATCAACCATAGCTAGTGCTGTCACATACTGGGAAAAAACAATTGGTGCAAATGAATTGGATGGCATTCTTGATACAATTGAAACTGCAAGAGTTCCCATTGGCGAGACCCAAACGTTTCCACCCCTCCCCCTACCTGAAATTTGAGTGGTACCAATAGCCACAAAACCAGTAGGTAAACAACGAAGAATGTTAGTGTTTTGCTCTAAAAGAGAATTGGTGGATGTAAGGATTTCACCGTAGAGTAGACATTTCCCATAATGAAATTTTGTGGCTTGATTTTTCCAACATTGCATTAATTCAGAATAAAAACCGATATTATTGAAGTATGGGGTTAATTTAATAGATGGCCTGGCACCGTTAGTAAAAACCCATAAATCTTTAAGAGCAGTGGCTGGATCCTCAAAACAATCTTCAGTAGGACTGAATCTCTGTTGTTCAGTTTTAGATGAATCAATTTCTCTTAATCTGAAAGTATCTTGAAAACCTTTAAGTAAATTGTCTTTATCGATTCCCACATTTTCTTTTAGAGAGTTAACAATATTATTAACAGCATCACTATTAAAAGAAGACAATAACAAAGGAGTCAATTTAGGGACATTCAACTCATCCAAATTATTGACTTTCAAATTCAATTTTTTAAAACAAAGTTCCAAAAAGTAATCTCTAGTTTTGAAAGTTGACTCTAAACTACTTAGCAACTTTTCATCTTTTTTAGGAATAGTGTATTTCAATAAATTTAAATCGAATTCAACATGTGGCCCAAATAAAATAGCTGCACCATCGCCTGTTTTACAATAAACAACGGCAGCGTCAACGGACTCTTTCTTATCGCTATCTAAATCAGTAGGTTGATCATATTTAGCTAACACTTCAACGTTATCGAACTTTTGAGCATCGACAAAACAAGGGCCGCCATGATAATAACTGTAGAATTTATTATCAATCTTTTTATTATCAACATCATTAACGTCTTCACCATCAAATGATAAACGAACGGCCTTTTCACCATCGTTATTAAGATAATTAAACCCTTTGTACACACAACCCCTTGCAATGCCAGGGAAAAGCTTCAATTCTCTTGAGCCACTGACTTCTAACCCAGTGCCGACTTCGAACTCTAATCTAGAAGCCCCGTAATAGCCGCCAGCACAAAAGCCAATGTACTTACCACCTGAGTTCAAGAACTTCCTAATTTTCCTGTTACCAGCAGAGTTGAATTCTCGACAATATGGCAAATCCGCACCACCTGGGATGACCAACAACGACGTCTTTTCGGGCCAAGGCTCGTTACGGATGATCTTGGCATCCACACTGATGACTGCGTAGTGGGGAGATAAAAATCTTCGGAGGGTGTGCAAACAGTGTTTGACACATTCGGAGGTTGTTCCAGGACCGGAGTAGACTAGGACGTTCATGCTTGTAGTGGTGGGAGTTCATGTACTGATATTGCAGAATATCAATAGGTTACTTATTACCTTGACTAAAAAAACTATCCAGACAGATTTTTGTGGGTTTCAGCAATTGTTGGTTTCAGAGGATTATGACTTATTTAAATATTTATTTCAACATTCAATAATCTACAATCCAACAACTTCTCAGTCAGAATGAAAATGAGTCTTCCTCAATCGCCAACAAGTTATTCTATGCTTCATCACAGGGCTGCGCAATCATGTATTTTGCCATTACAAAATAAAGACAAATTTTGCTTGTTGGCCTATTGATCGAAGAAAGTTGTTTTTGTTGGAAAAAGTCAAAAGATTCAACAACAGATTCTGCTGATCTCGTTGGGATTGCAGCAGCTGAAACAGCATCAGGAATTACAGTTGAAAATTTGCAGATTATTGAATTGCGTTTGTCGAGACACTGCGTTTAGATAATAATAATACAGACATGAAAATATTCAACAGAATCGCTTTATTGCTTACCACAATCGTCAGCATCGCGTTGGCCAGCAACGTCATTGATGCCACCGATGCCACCTTTGATGAAATTATCAACAAACCAGGCGTCTACTCCTTTGTGGAGTTTTACGCTCCCTGGTGCGGCCATTGTAAAAATTTGGTCCCAATATGGGAGGAGTTGGCGGACCTATACGAGCCTTACCAGGATCAACTTCAGATTGTCAGAATTGATGCCGATAAAAATAGAGAAATTGGCTCAAGATACAGGATAAGCGGATTTCCTAATTTGAAAATGTTTATTCCTGACGAAAGAATCCCAAGAGATTATCAAGGAGGTAGAGAGCTTCTTAATTTTGTGAAATTCCTTGAGTATGCCACTGGTATTAAAAACAGTGCATTTGATGTCACTGATTATGTAACTTATTTAAGTGATGAAGATTATCTTAGCGTTCTTAAGGGTAAACACGGGTTTTTCGCAATAACTGCTTCATGGTGTGGTTATTGTAAAAAATTAAAACCTGTTTGGGCTGAGTTAGCTAAGATTTTCAAAAATGATAAAGAAAGACTTATAATCGGTGATGTTGTTACTACCAGTGTGGCAGCTGACGAAATTGCGGAAAAATTTGAAGTAAAGAGTTTCCCTACTATTATTTATATTGATCCAAGTGACGACGATGCGGCCAATCCTCAAATATATGGTGGTGGAAGATCTATCGAGGAATTAGTAGAGTTCATCAATTCGAAAACTCACATTAACAGAGATGTCAATGGTAGATTAATAACTGATGCCGGTAAAATCAACTTCTTTGATACTCAATTACCACTTGTTTTCAAAGAGCCAGATTTTGTTACTAAATTAATTGAAGAATCTAAGAAAAATGGAGATCTTAAAAGTGCAAACGATGAATATTCGTTCAACTATTATTTGAAATTATTGCAAAAGCTACAAAATAATGAGGATGCATTTTTCAACAAGGAGCACTCTAGATTACAAAAAATGTTACAAAAAAAGGCCAGATCTATTAAACCCGAGCTTCAAGAAAAACTTTTGAAACGTATCAATATTTTGAAAAGTTTTATCGATACTCAAGATGTTCATGGTGTTAAAAGAGATGAATTATAAATAATGTTGGATCAGTCATATTATTATATATGAGCTATATAAACCTTTTTAAGTAATATCTAACAAGAAACAAAAAAAACCAAAAAAATATCTCAATTCTACAAGTTCTTTACTTTTTGTAGATTAAAAAACTAATTATTCAAAGTTCTCAGTATGAAAAAAACTCACGTGCATATCATGTGCAGACTCAAAATAATCAAATGCAGTGACAAACACGAAAAAAAAAATAAAATAAAAATAAAAACAAAAATAAATAACAAAAAAAAAAAGGGAAATTTTGGATCAATAAAAAGTGATAGATCGATTGTTATAAAAAAAGCCATTTTCCCGGATTGAGAACAGTTCAAGATTTGACAACCTTTTTGAACATAGGTATACCAAATTTATTACTTATCTTGCTAATACTTATATAAAATATGTTGAGAAAAGAAAATCCACCGACTGCACTTCTATCCACATCTTCATATGTATCTTCTTCAGAAGTCAGTGATGATGAACTTTTACAGAATTTGGTTGACTTCATTTTTAATCTTTGTAAAATATTACAAAACGCAGAAACTAATGACGTGATATATTTCAATAATCTGGAAACGAAATTGATCTTTGCTGAATTTCTTAATGACGTTACAGCTTCCACCATTTTTATATCCAAGATTGAATTTCCTAGCAGTACTACCAACGATACCAACAATGAAGCAAATGAATTTAAAAAATTTAACATTATGACCCAGTTAGAATACTTGTCAGACGTGGAGTCGACAATTGTGATAATTAAGGAAAAAGGAAAATTTACAACAAGTATTTCATTAGATAAGCAAATGCAGGTATTAAACTTACCTGGAATTCCTGCAAATTCCAATGATAATGAAGCTCAAGACGATACCAGTAATAAGAACAATAATAAAACTTTGGCCAACAGTAGAAAATCATACGAGATGTTAAGAAATTTGGTAAGCTTAGGCATTTATCCATATTTTGAAAATATCAATCCTAAAAATTCCTTAACGGATTTGTCAAATGATAATAGTACTACCAGTAGTACTAAAAAAATCGAAGATGATAGTACTATTTTAAACACCAAGAAAAAATTTAACGAGTTGACATTATCCTTACTGAATATTTTAGAATCTATTCAAATTCCTGATTTATTAATGAATGTTCACCCTGCAATTAAAGCAGCTGTTCAACAGGCTATAAAACTTGAATCCCAAGAATTGGAGTTGCTGAATAAAAGGGTAACCATTGATCCAATGTCTCTTTTGAATGAAAATCTATTATCAGATTCAGCATTTTTGAATCAACTACAAAACATTGTCAACATTTGGGTAAAATCAGTTCAAGATATTGCATATTTAACAAAAGAATCGGTAGATGGCACCGTTGTAGAAGAGATCAATTTTTGGTCAAATATAGAAATTGCATTACTGGCGGTTCAAGATCAACTCCAGTCAAAAGAAATCATCATAACATTAGATATTTTGAGAAATGCTAAAAAATTTTATGCCACTGTTAGCTTATTATCTGATACCGGTCTTAAATCTGCTTTGGAACTAGCTACTAACTACAATCAGTTATTAAAAGATTTACCTGTCGATGAGTTATTATCTGCTCAGTCTTTCACTAAAATTGAGGAATCTATTATTTTGATACTGAACCATTTGAAAAAATTAAGAGTGTCTGCATATCCCATTCCTAGGGCACTACAATTAATGGAATCAGTGACCTTCGACGTTGATAAAAGGATCAAATATTTACTATCGTCATCTTCAACAACAACTACAAATATTATTAAGTTGAATTTGATGACCTTATCATATGAAGAGTTCCTTGAAAAATACTATGAGATTAAATCCGTACTTACCACATTAGATAAGCAAATAAAAGAATTTACAAATTTAGCTAGAGAAATCTTAAGGAAAAGGTCAGAGAAATTTATTTTTATCAAAATCGATTCATTTACTAAAAATATCAATAATCGATTAGATTACATTTTTAATTTCAGAAGAAAACATTATGAACTTGTGTTTGCTTTGGGAAATATCATCGATACTAGCTCAAAATTCAAAAACTACATCGTGAATAATGAATCCCCTGATGATATAATACCATCTGAAGAGACCTTGAATCCTGTCATACAAATTAAACACGCCTATGAAGCAGTTGAACTGGTGGATATTTCTGATACTTCAATAGATGGTGAAAATAAATGGAATGCCGCTGAGGCTTTGTATAATCAAAGAGCAGAAAATGTTGAATCACAAGTAACAGAAATTTTAAATGAATCATTGTTCAAAGCGAAGACTACAACTGAAATGTATTTGATTTACGAAAAGTTTAAGTTTTTATTATCGAAAAATTCATCATCCTGGGTAGTTCAAGAATTTCAAAAAAAATTAATGGATTTATCTTTGAAAGACATTGATAATTTGCAAACACATTTCTTCAAACAAAAGCAATCTCAAGAATTGATTAAATTTAAAAATATTCCACAAAATTCCTCTATTATAATTTGGGCCAAAAAAATTGAAAATAAGTTGGATTTGTTAAATGAAAGATTGGAGATCATGTTTGGTGTAAATTGGAGTAATGTTAATGCTAATGGTCAAAAAATATTTAATGAATCATCTGTTCTTAAAAGCAAATTAAACATTAATCAAATTTATAATAAATGGATGACAAATATTGAAGCTAGTTCATTGACTAAGAGCCTAAGTAACCCTATTTTGGTAATCCGTTTAATTAATGGAAGCAATAATAATGTTAATAGTTATAGCTTGGAGGTTAATTTTAATATGCAAAATATTTCTTTATTTAAGGAAGTTAGAAATTTTTGTAATTTGAATTTCCCAGTTCCTCATAAAATTATTTCTATTTCTAGAACCATTAGGAAAATTTATCCATTTGTTGTCAATTTGGAAGAATGTATGAAAATATTTTCGTCCTCATTATTGCAATATGATAAATTACATGATTTTCAAGTGTTATTAGTCGATGAAAAACTAAAACTTTTCAAATTATTAAGCAAATGTATCCATATTAATTGGGAAGAATTCTTGAATGCTTATGATTTTCACAAGAAAAGTTTGGTCGATGATTCTGCAAGTAATTCTCTTAATAATTCATTCCTGGTTGATACCGCTGTTGACAACGTATCTTTGAAATTATTTGAAAGATTGCTTGCATCCACTTCCAAATTTGATAACAAGATCAAAAAGGCTGGCAATCTCAAAAACTTATTCACTCACTTGTTAATTTCATTGACTAGCTGCGATTATTCATTCAATAATTTTAAAGAAATTTTATTGAAATTACAAGAAATTATTAATAAATTAATCTTGAATGGGTTTAATAACATCCGTCTTTTAGTATGTAAAAGCAACGAAATAATTATCAAAATTTTAAATGAGAGATTGAAATCACACTTAAATTTAATTGACAGTATATCATTTGATTATTATTTCAGCAAAACCAGGCACGAAGTTGTTTTAAAAAATTCTACTATTTCCATTATTCCTTCTGTTGAGATAACCAAAGCCAAATGGTTCAGGGATGTTCAAAATGTTGTCAATGTTATTCGTTTACAAGAAAAATTGAAATTTGATGGATTTGATATCCACATGAATACAAATTCCAGCGAATGTTTTGAAATCTCACTGTTTGATCCATTGACTCCGATTATGAAATTGGTTAGTGATAAATTTGATAAAATTAATGAATATTCACGTACTTGGTATAAATTTCAATCATTATGGGATCTCACTTCTGAAAAAGTCTTTGAAACTATTGGCAATGACATTGATTTTTGGATTCAATTATTACTTGATATCAATCAATCAAGATCTGTTTTTGATACAATTGAAACCACTAAAGAAATCAATGGCGTTATTTTTGATTATGAACAAATTCAACTCCGTGTCAATGCTAAATATGATTCTTGGCAAAAAGAAGTGATCTCCAAATTTACGGATTTGCTATCCACAGATATGAAACATTCTTGTAATGAGCTCTCCAATACTAGAAAATATTTGGAGAAAAATACAATCAACATTTCATTTATGAATGAGACTATCAACTTAATATCCAAAATTCAAATTATTAAAAAAAATATTGATTCTTGGAAATCCACAATTACATCTTATCAAAAAGCGCATACAATATTAACCAGAAAACGATTTAGTTTTCCATCTGATTGGTTATATGTTTACCAGATTGAAAATGAATATCTTTCCTTAGTTAAGATCTTGAATACTAGAAATACACAGATAGAATCAGAGACATCTATTTTGGTTAAAACTATAAACATCGAATCACAGAAGTTGAACGAACAAAGCTTGAAATTTATACATGATTGGTCATCCAAAAAGCCAGATTCTGGAAATCTTTTACCTTCACAAGCTTTAGATATTTTGCTGGTTTTTGAAGAAAGATTTTCTCATTTAGAGAAGCAGAAGTTATTATTAGAATCCTCAATAAAAGTTTTTATGTTACCTATTGTTATGGAACACGGAATCGCTCCTATTGGTGAAGAGATTTCTGATTTTAAATCCGTTTGGAAATCCATTCAAATTTTATATAATCCGTACCAAGATATGAAACAATTATTATGGATAAATATTTCTACTAGGGATATTCGTCGTCAGTTAGATGGCTTGTTACTGACTTCTCGTTCTATGCCCAGTAGAGTTCGTCAGTATGCTGCATTTATCCAATTGCAAAATAATATTAAAATTTTACTTAAGCAAAATAGTATTGTTTCCACTTTGAAATCAGATGCTATCAAAGAGCGTCATTGGAATGAAATTTTCAAAACTCTTGACAAGCCTGTCGTTCCAATAGTTCTGATAACGTTAGGAAACATTTGGGACTTGCAACTTTTATTAAATGAAGCATTGGTGAAAAGTATAGTAAGTAAAGCAAATTCTGAGAAGTTGGTTGAAAATTCATTGGATGAGATCAAGAAGACTTGGTCGGATATGACATTGAATTTATTTAATTACCAAGAAAAATGTCGTCTTGTAAAAGGCTGGGATATTTTATTCAAACAATGCACTGATGACATTGATACTTTATCAGCTATGAGAAATTCAAGTTATTATTCAATTTTCGAAAATATTGCAAATCCATTAGAGCAAAAGCTTAATACTCTCTATGCTTTGCTTGATGTTTGGATTGATGTACAGAGACAATTTATTTATTTGGATGGTGTTTTTGAAGAGAACAAAGATATCAAGCGGTTTCTTCCGACAGAGACATCCAGGTTCATGAATATAACTTCTGATTTCCTCAAGCTTTTGAAAATGATTTACAAATCTTCATTTGTCATTGATATTATCCAAATCAATGATATTCAGTCCACCATGAACCGATATTTAGAGATTCTTGGAAGAGTGAAGAAAGCATTAGGGAACTTTTTGGAAAAGCAAAGAGAATTGTTTCCAAGATTCTACTTTCTTGGAAATGATGATTTGCTTAACATTATTGGTAATGCGGAAGATCCTATGTATGTTGGTTCCTACTTAAATAAGGTTTATAATAATATTTATGGACTTATGGTAGATGGTTCAACAATAAGGGCCGTGAAGTCAAGAGAAAATGAAATTGTAACATTATCGAATGTTATAAGTGTCAGTGAACATGATTCTTTAGTTTCTTGGTTGCTTGCTTTAGAATCTGAATTAAAAAACACTTTGATGAAAGCTACTGTGAATTCCTTTGAGTCACTAACTGTCGCCTGGAAAAATGATATACCATTGAACTCTGAATTTCTTTTATCTTGGATCAGAAAGTACCCAGGCCAATGTTTAAATGTTTCTCTTCAAATTTTTTGGACACAGTGTGTTGAATTTGCTATTGAACATAATAGTTTAACCAGTTTGGGATCTAAATTTTCAAATTTTTTAACAGTATGCTCGGAGAGTATTATTAATGATTTATCTTTAATTGATCGCCGCAAATTAGAAAATCTTATCATTGAATTATCTTATGATACTAATTGTATTCAAGAATTATGTGAGAATAATCTATCAAGTGTTAACGATTTTAAATGGAAATCTAAAATGAAATACTATTGTGATCCGACATCCGATGATTATATGGATAAGATCGTAATAAGAATTTTTGACGCTTCATATTATTATGGCTTCGAATATCTTGGCCTTATTCCTAATTTGGTTAGGAATAAGATTATTGAAGGATGTTTCATTAATTATAGCGAAACTCTACAAAGTAAGAAAGGTGGTTGTTCTTTTGGCCCAGCAGGTACGGGTAAAACAGAATCTGTAAAAGAATTTGCAAAGGCACTTGGTAGACCGGTCAGTGTTTTTAATTGTGATGAATCTTTTGATTTCACTTCTATCAGCAGAATTTTGTTGGGTATTTGTCAAGTTGGCTCTTTTGTTTGTTTTGATGAGTTCAATAGATTGGAGACAAATATGTTGAGTGCCGTATCCTCACAATTGGAAAAAATTGAGCTATCTTTGGCAAATAATGATAATGTGGTAGATCTCTTGGGAAAAACTACTAAGTTGAATCCTAATGTTTCTATATTTGTCACTATGAATCCTACATATGAAGGTAGATCCACATTACCAGAAAACTTGAAAAAGTTATTTAGAAACTACAGTATTAGTAGTACAGATAAAGAGTCCATTGCAGAAGTCATTTTATTTTCTCAAGGTTTCAAAGATGCAAAAATCATTTCAAAAAAGATTATTCAGCTTTTTGATGGCCTTGAATCAGATTTGAGTAAACAACTTCACTATGACTTTGGATTGAGATCAGTTAAATCTACTCTCAGATATTGCGGTCAATTAAAAAGAAAGCATAAAGATGAATCGCATATTGACGAAATTAATATTGTTCATGAAGCTTTGCTAATTTCTCTCTCACCAAAGTTTATCTATGAGGACATTCAAAAATTCAAAAGACTTCTCATTTCATTATTCGGAAATTCATTTGAGTCAATAATATACAAAGAATTGGAAAGCTGTATTGAATCTGCAGCAACAGAATTGCATTTCAAACACACTTTAAAGATTGGTGAATTATATAATGTATTGACAAATAATAATGGTGTTATTATGGTTGGTGACTCTGGTACCGGTAAAACAATATCCAGAAAGATTTTACTGAGAGCTCTTCAAAAATTAGATGATATTGAAACTATTGAATACTCTATTAATCCAAAAGTTTCTAAAGAGATTCTTTATGGATCATTAGATTTAACAACGAGAGAGTTCAAAGACGGTGTTTTTACCAATGTTTTGAGAAAAATTGTTGAGAACCTAAGAGGAGAATTATCTAAAAGAATATGGATTGTGTTTGATGGTGATGTTGATCCAGAATGGATTGAAAATTTGAATAGTTTACTTGATGATAACAAGATTTTTACGTTGCCTAATGGTGAACATATTAGATTGCCGTCGAATGTCAAGCTTATTTTTGAAACAGACTCGCTAAAACATGCAACACCCGCTACAGTTAGTAGATGTGGTATGATATTCTACTCAGATTCACTGATCAGTTATAAAAGTATGTTTGAATCTCTTATCAACAAATTCTTGAGTTGTTCATTCGAAGATATGGATGATGAGAATTTATCTAAAATGACTTACTTGAAGAATGTTTTTTTGGATGTTTTGCAGGAAAAACTTTTTTCCGGAAGCAGTAATACGTTTGATCCAATATGTGACAGATCAAAGTCATTAAATCATGTTTTCGAATTCCTACTCTATCAGAAATGTACAATGTTGATGGATATATATACAGCCAATTTCAAACGATTTGCATCAACTTACTCAAAAAACTCCTCATTATTCGAAGATAATATTATAAGCAGTTATTCTTTTAAAGCATTGCTTTTATCTATTTTTTGGTCTTTTGCTGGTGACTGTGAATCTAGTGACCAAGTTTCGTTCAGTCTTTTTCTTTGCAGCATTTTTAATGCAGAGGTATCTGAGGAATTTGTTTTGCCTGATAATACTATCAGTTTGCCAGAAATGTCTTGGGACAGATGGGGTTCTTTAGTTCCGTCTATTGATGTTAATAGTAACAGTGTTAATGAACAAATTATTATTCCAACTGCCGACACGATGCGATTGGAAGCATTTATTGATGTTTTCTTAGAGCAGAATAAGTTTTTGATATTGTGCGGTCCACCAGGTTCAGGTAAAACAATGTCCATTTGCAATTATTTGTCACACTCAAACAAAGAGCTAATTAGTATCAATTTCAGCGGTAAAACCAAAATTGATGATGTTATGTCGGCTTTACTTCAATACTGCGTGTATGATCGAGGAAGCTCTGGTATTGTTCTTAGACCAAAATCTGGTAAAGAGCTTGTTTGCTTTATTGATGAAATCAACTTGCCTAATTTAGATCGTTTTGGCTCTCAACCCGTAATTTCCTTGTTACGCGAAATAGTTAAAGAAAATGGTTTCTGGTCAGCTGATAATAGTTTTGTGAAATTAGAGAAAATAAAGTTTATTGCCGCATGTAATCTATCAACAGATGCTGGTAGAAGTAAATTATCCCCTAGATTTTTAAATCTCTGTTCTGTTCTATTCATTGATTATCCAGGGAAAGAGAGTCTTCAGGTTATCTATAACTCGTTAATAGGAAATTTTGTCGAGCAAAATGTTAATATTAGGCCATTTACAAATGTTATTGTTGATTCGATTCTTTCGCTTTATTATAAATTGAAGGATAAACTTGGTGTTATTTCACCTAGAGATCTTACCAGGTTCAGTAGGTCCATTTTTATTGGTGTGAAAGATGACATACACATTGACTTGAATCAATTTTTAAGATTATTTACCAATGAATGCTTACGTTTATTCAGCGATAGAATTGGTGATATAGAATTGAAGCAATGGATTTTTGAAACCATAACTGCTGCAGTAGTTGAATTTTTCCCAAATTGTGACGAGTCGATTGTTTTCAAGAAGCCGATACTTTATTCTAACTGGTTATCTACGACATACTCTGCTGTTAATGTGGATGAGTACAAGTCGTTTGTTTATGAACGACTAAAGGTTTTTAGTAGTGAAGTTTTGGATGCAAATTTGGTCTTATATCAAGATTGTCTCGACCACATTGCTCGAATTGATAGAGTTTTATCATTAACACAAGGTCATTTAATTTTAGTTGGTACTTCTACTAGTGGTAAAACAACACTTTGCCAATTTGTTGCATGGGTAAACGGTTTTGAAATTATACAATTATCTGTGCACAAAAACTTCGGTTTAAATGATTTTGACAATGTCTTGCGTTTGTTACTCAGAAAAACAGGTGCAAATGGTGATAAGGTTTGTTTTATTATTGATGAATCAAGTATCCTCGAGACCTCTTTTATTGAAAGAATGAATACTTTGTTAGCTAATTGTGAAGTTCCAAGTCTTTTCAGTCCTTCAGAATTTAGTGAGCTTATGGAAACTTGTAAAGACCAAACTAAGCTGTGTGGATTACTTTTGGAAACCAATGATGAACTTTATGAATGGTTTAAGAACCAAATAAGTATAAACTTGAAAGTGATTTTTACTTTGAGTGGCGATTCCGAACTTTTGACTTCTCCAGCTTTGTTGAATAGATGTACTGTCAATTTCATGGGTGACTGGACTGATGAAACATTGACTGAAGTTGCTGCAAGTCTAGTTAGTACATTGCCAGTTCCAAACAGAGCTAGTGCCATCAATGCATTGATTGATTTTCATCGTTTGGCAATACCCGCCAATATTAAAGGGAGTAACATTCCTGAAAGGCTACCTGGTCAATTCATGGATTTTTTACATAATATAATGTCATTGTACTTTGAGAAAGAGAATGCCTTACAAGCGCAGCAAAGACATATAAATGTTGGGCTTGATAAGATAAGAGATACTGTTATCCAGGTAAAACACTTGAAGGAAAGTTTATCCATTAAGCAAGCGGAACTTCTTGAAAAGGATTTAAAAGCAAAAAAGATGTTGGATAAGATGTTGATAGACCAAAATGAAGCTGAAAGAAAACAAGAAGCATCTTTAGAGGTTCAAGAAGCACTTAAACAACAAGATTTAGAAATCAGCGAAAGAAAACTAGCAGTTGATGAAAGTTTGAGCTCCATGATACCTATAATTGAAGCAGCTGCTCAAAACGTTAAGAATATCAAGAAGCAAAATTTGAGTGAATTAAGATCTATGAACAATCCACCGGAAGCAGTTAAAATGGCTCTAGAAGCTGTTTGTATCTTGTTAGGCTTTGGTGCAAATATATCTTGGCACGACATCCAAAAAATAACTCGTCGTGATGACTTTATTATTAGTATCTTAAATTTTAAAAATAACATTGATCCTGCTGTTAGAAATTTACTAGAAGCCAAATATTTTTCGAAGCCTAATTTTACTTTAGCAACGGTTAGTAGAGCCAGTAAGGCATGTGGGCCGTTGCTATCGTGGATTGAGGCACAAGTAAAATATTCTGCTGTTTTAGAACAAGTTGATCCGTTGCGAAGTGAAGTTGGTGATCTCGAAAATTCATCCAAGACTAACAAAGCCAAATTACTTGCTATCAACGAGATGGTTGAAGAGCTCGAGCAAAGCATTGAAAAATATAAAGAAGATTATAGTAATTTAATCAGACAAACAGAAAATATTAAGACTACAATGAGGCAGGTTGAAAATAAAATTAGTCGCAGTTTAGCCTTGATTGAAAGTTTGACTGAAGAAAGAAAGAGATGGTCGAAGATAGGCTTCCAAAAAGAAAGACAAAATTTGTCAGGAAACTGTATTTTGGCAGCCGCGTTTATTATTTACGGTGGATTTTTTGATCAAATGGGTAGATACAATTTGTTCAAACAATGGAAAACCATTTTGGCTAACAAAGACATTTCTTTTGATGAAAACCTTTTGATGACAGAATTTTTATCAACTGCTAATGAGATTCTTGGATGGAAAGAGAATGGGTTAATTAACGATGATTTATATACAGAGAATATTGTTATCGTGAAGTATGCTAACATGTATCCATTTATTATTGATCCATTGGGTAACATTGTGAAATTCTTGAAATCCTCGTTTTCAGAAAGAAAAGTTATAGTTACGAGTTTTCTAGATACTGGTTTCGTTAAGCATGTAGAAAATGCCATGAGATTCGGTAGCTCAATCATAATTGAAGATGCTGAACATTTCGACCCAATTATTGCTTGCTTATTAAGAAAAGAATTCACTAATGCTGGTGGTAGACGACTTATAAGAATTGGTAACCAAGAAATTGATTGTGCTCCAGAGTTTAGGCTTTACCTACATACAAAGAATTCCCGTGTGAAGATTTCAGGTCATATATCTGGCCGTACCACTATTGTTAACTTTTCAACCACTAAAAGTAGTTTGGAAAGTAATGTCTTGAACATGTCTTTATTAATGAAAGAACCAGAAGTTGAGAATAAGAGACAAAGCTTAATTAAACTTAATGGAGAATACAAAGCACATTTAAGAGAACTTGAAGAAAAATTATTGCTTTCCTTAAGTAACAGTGATGCTAATATTTTAGAAGATGATGAGTTAGTATCAACATTAGAGACTCTTAAATCTGAATCAAAAGAAATTCAAGATAAAATGAGCGAGACTTCTAGTGTGATGAATACCGTTGAAAAAATATCTGAAAAATATTATCCTTTAGCTAAACTGTGTTCTTATATTTACTCTGTGCTTTTATCCTTGGGATCACTTAGTTCATTTTATCAGTTTACTTTAAGTTATTTCCTACAAATTGTGACAGCAGTTTTACATATGAAATTTGACGGTGATGACGAATTTAGGATTTCAATGATTATTAAAGAGATGTTCAAGCTTGTTTATAAGAGAACAATAATAAGTTTGAAACTTTTAGATAAATCTATCTTCACATTTTCCTTATATAGCGCTTATTTGCAAACTATGTCTGGTGGAAATGTTTTGGCTGTTCTAAAAGATATATGTGATCTTTTCTCAAAAGATCAAATGAAGTATGAAACTGTTGTGACAAAGCTTCAAAGTTTAACTATAGATGATGCAGGTATAAATTTCCTTTTGTTGAATGAAGACAACGTTGATGCGTTCATTGAGAATATAAAGCTGGATAGTAAAGCAGTTGAATTGAAACCAATTTTAAAGATATTGTTAATTGAGAATTCTCTTGATTTTTCTGATCAAATCACGAAAGTTTTTAAAAACAAATTTAATTTAAATGATTTTGATGAATCTGAGCAAACAAATGAGGTATTTTCAGAAATTACCAATAAAGACACCCCTATCATTTTGAGTACATCAGAGAGTTTTGATCCAAGTTTTAAAGTAGAAAATATTGCCAAAAAGTTGAATAAAAAGCTAGTTATCATTTCCATGGGTTCTTCTGAAGCTATTGAAATTGCCAATAAACAAATCAAGAAAGCAGCAGTTGAAGGATATTGGATCTTGATTCAAAATGCACATATGGCACAAGAATGGTTAGATTATTTGACTAAAACTATTGCATCTATGAGTATCCATAAAAATTTCAAATTGGCTCTAACGTGCTACTTAAATTCTACAATTCCAAATACGTTGTTGACCACTTCCTATGTTTTAACTTTTGAGAATATTTCTGGATTGAAAAGTGTCTTGCGTGAAACTTATAAGAGTATTCCTCAAGAAATTTTTGCTAAGAATCCTGCTGAAAGAAAACATATATTGTTTATTTTATCTTGGTACCATGCTATTATTGTTGAGAGCTGTAGATATATTCCGATTGGATGGAAGATTGATCATAATTTCAACAATACAGATTTTGAATTTAGTTTGAGGATCATTGATAGATTGATTACAAGTGAAAATAATAGAAGCAATATGCCTCCGGATAGTTTTGCTTGGAGTGAAATTAGATATTTGATTGGAAACATCGCATATGGTGGTAAGGTTAATGATAATGACGATCTCCAAAAACTTTTAGAATTTACAAATTTTCTATTTAATGTGAAAGTCTTCGATTCCGATTTCAATTTACTTGATAATGAAAAAGCTAGAAAAAAGGGGTTTGTTTTGAATGTACCTGAAGGTCCTAGTGTTAATGAATATATGAAATGGATCGATAAATTACCAAATACTTTTGATTTATCATGGCTTGGTTTGGACGATGAAGTGGAAGAGATCGTGAAACTTCATAAGAATAGAAAAATTGCTGAATTGTCTTCTGCTATCATTCAAGACATTTCTAATTTCTAACTTTCATTTTATTCTTTTTTTTATTTTTCTTGTGTTCATTAAGTTATTATTATTATTATTATTATCATTATTCAGTATAATATTATTTCAAAATAATCTTTGTAGGATTTATTTTTACCACCAACAAAAGAGAAAAAAAAAAAAGAAAAACATAATGAACGTTTTCTCAACTTCGCTATGATGTTTATTTTTCTGGTACGCTTCTAAATAATTGTATATCTTACTTACTAAGGAAGTAATATTTGTGGAATTAAACTTAAATTCGAATAAGTGGTGACAAATAATCTGAATAGTTTTGTTAATAATAGATAGACAAGACAAAAAAAAAAAATGGTTGCTGGAGAGAAACGAGCTAACGATCAGTTAATAGAAGAAGATGATGATGACTATTCATTTGAGGATTTTGATCAGCCACCTAGAAAAATCAAAATACAAGACAAAGGGCCAGAGAAAATTAAAAATATATTCAATTTCAGAAAGCAGGCGGAACAGAATGATTATGATGACGACGACGACAATGAGGAGGAGGAGGAAGCTGAAGAGAAAGAGAAGGGGGATAATACTACAGCGAAAAGGTCTAAAAGACCAGGCAGAAGTGGGAATACAGAGAAACAAGTACATAATGCTAAAGTTATAAGAGATACACAGCTGCATCAAGAAGGAAGATTGAGCACGGTTGAACAGCAGGGGAGCGTAGACGATGTTGTTGCAAATGCATACAATAAACAAACTCATTTTGCACAAAAACAATCCAGAGGTGCATCTGATATTTACCGATTAAGATTATTTAATAATTTAGTGAAAAGAATGTTGATTCTTAAATATGGCAAAAGTCTGAAAACCGTCTTGGAATTAGCTTGTGGTAAAGGAGGAGATTTACAAAAATGGTCAGAATGCAGAATTAGTAACTATGTTGGGATTGATATATCTAAAGATGCCATTAGGGAAGCTGTCCACAGATACCGATCCATGAATGCGTTTGATGCTGTTTTCAAGGTATCAGATGCGTTTGGGTTGGATATTGACGAGGCATTGCCTGAGTATTATGACAAAAAGTTTGACATTGTGTCATGTCAATTTGCGCTACATTATGCGTTTGAAAATGAAAGGAAAGCAAGAATCACCTTGTCTAACATCTCAAAGAAGCTAAATGTGGGAGGTTATTTTATCGGAACGCTACCGTCGTCCAATTATATCAAGTATCATCTTAGCAAGTTTCCTAAGGGTTGCAAAGGGTTTGGAAACTCTATTTTTTCGCTCAAGTTTGAGGACGTTCCACCAAGAGACGGGAAGTTTGCATCGCCTTACGGTAATAAGTACTACTTCTATTTGAAAGACGCGATCGATTATATTCCGGAGTTTTTTGTGGACTTTGATGACCTAAGACAGTTGGCAGACGAGTACGGGTTGGAAATATCTCTGCAGGAAGAAATCTTCAAATTCTACGGAGACGAGATCCAAAATTTATATGAGAGCATCTCCACCAAGATTATCAAGAGCTTGACGCGTAAATCTGACGGAAAAGTCGGCCTTGAAGGCGAGGAGAAGTCGGCGGCCATGATTTATCTTGTGTTTGCTTTCAAAAAGGTTGCTTAAAAAAAAACGTTGGAATAGTACAGCCAGGGATGACGAACGAACAATTTAGTTGAATATTATGTTATGTTATATTGTATTATCGAACAATTTAGTTGAATATTATATCATTTCATGTCGAACCTTTGTGTATGAATGCTAAAAAGAAAGGTATTTTGTAGCGAATCAAGAACAAAGCATTTTTGTAAAGCATTTTGTAAAGTATTTTGTAAAGCATTTTGTAAAGCATTTTGTAAAGCATTTTTGTAAAGCATCTTGTAAAGCATCATTCTGCTCGCGAGCCGGTCTCTGAAATCGCTCAAGTATGGCACTTCTTTTCTTTCTTTTTTGAAAATTCATTCATTCATCCACTTTGGTAGCCTTTCAAAGGCTTGGATGGGTATTGTGGTTGTGGCCAATCAAACACGACCCAGGGTTTAGCTTCCAAAACGGCAGGATAATGTGCGGGTGTACAATGGATAATAGGTTAAATGGTGTTGTAATTGAAGGATGTCCGGGTGTGGGATGACTACTCGGCTCAAATGACAGTGGATATTCGGTACTTTACTGTTTGTTTGCGGAAACGCTATATCAAGACAGAAACAGAATGTCGTTCCTTCTGATTCTCAGCTGATATGTGTGGTGTTACGAATAACGAGTTACATGTTAGCTAAGTCTGGCTAAGTCTGGGAGAGAGAGAATTTGCAGCATTTTTTGTAAAAAAAATGGAATATAAAATATAATACAAAATGCAATACAAAATGCAATATAAAATGTAATATAAAATGGAATACAAAATGGAATACAAAATGGAATACAAAATGTAGTACTAACTCCTTTTCCTCGTATACATTATTATTCTTTTATTATTCATCTTTTAGTATTCATTATCTAGTCAAGGATCCTTATTAAATAAATATCTATCAAAAGAGCTTTTATATTTTGATACACTCACCGTATTGTCCCGTACTTACCCGTATTTTCTCTCTCGCATAAAAGGAAATCCTTCAAGTGATTTTTCCCGATTACTCTTGAATTACAACTAACGCAATTCTACGAAATGTCTCGTGTTCGCAGCCGCGACGGCTGCTTGTTGTACCGGACAGACGGACAGACAGACAGACAGACACACACAAACACACACACAAACACACCGGCTATACGAGAGTTCAGCAGAAGATGGTGACGTGGAGCAACCGCGCAGCTGAGTCGGTTGCAAAAGAAGAAAAGCGCGGGTGTCTGTCTGTCTCATTTCGCAGTGTTTGTTTTGCTCTGTTTTTCTGATGTTTTTTTTTTTCTGATGTTTTTTTTTTCTGATGTATTTTTCTGATGCTTTTTTCTCCGTTTACGCACAAATTCGGTTTCTCGTTATATTTCTTTATTGTGAAATGTAAATTCCGCTCTCTGAGATTCTGCGCTCTCTGCGGAGGTCCCGTGCACGTAACCATAATGGCTACACGTTTTAATAGGAACGCAACAGCGCACGCAACCGCAAGCGAACCGACAAGGAACCGACAAAAAATAACTAAGTAAACAAATAACAACCTAAACGAAGCGCACCGCAAAATAATCTGCGAAATGAAATGAAAAGAAAAAAGGGAAAAAAAAAGGAAATAAAATAAAAAGAGAAAAAAAAAAAAAGAGAAAAGAAAAAAGAAAAGGCAAGAATTGCCCCCAAAAAAAGAATTACCCGCAAAATGCTGCGAGAAGAAGGAATCGTTGGTCACAGTGCAACAAAAATAAGAAAAGAAAATAAAAAAAGGAAGAGCGACTAAAAAGAAACGCCAAAGAGTCCGCAGAAAAATTTTTCTTCGTCACTAACTAGCATATTTGTCGTCGTGATAATCTCCCACACACAAAACTTAGTTAGAAAACTTAGTTGGAAAACTTACAAACTTACCAATCCAAGGCCTACTCTATTAGTGTAAATTTCTTTCTTTTTTCTTTTTCTTTTTTTCTGATTTTTCTTTTTTTCTGATTTTTTTCTTTTTCTGATTTTTTTTTTGTTTTCTGTTTTTTGATTTACAGGATTTTGACTTTTTATCAGTTTCCGATACCAGTTTCATTTAATTTCATTTAAGTTCATTTCATTCCATTTCCTTCCCTTCCCTTCCATTGCACCATTCACCTCTTTTTACGTTATTTTATTTCGTTTCCTCCATTTCCTCCGCCTTCACAGCCCTCTGTTTATTTTTTTCGAATCGCAAAACAGGAAACCAGCGACCCAGAAGCTTCTGTCGAGGACCAGGATTACACAAGAGACAGCGAGAAAAAAGGCGCTCCAGCATCCGTAGAGATCGTTCAACTTCCAGCAAACAGCACTCCCTTCCAGCAAACAGCACCACCACCAATGAGCAACAGACTTTCGTTCCACCAGAAGGACGGCACCAACGGCCAGTCCGCCTCGTCCAGCAGCAACACCAACGGCAACGTCGTGGGCTTGCATTACAAGATCGGCAACAGGATTGGCGAAGGCTCCTTCGGCGTCATCTTCGAGGGCGTCAACGTCATCAACAACACCCGCGTCGCTATCAAGTTCGAGTCGCGAAAGACCGACACCCCGCAGTTGAAGGACGAATACAAGACCTACAAGTTTTTGGCTGGCAGCAAGGGTGTTCCCAAAGCGTACTACTACGGCATTGAGGGCTTGCACAACGTGTTGGTCATCGACTTGCTTGGCCCCTCCTTGGAGGACTTGTTCGAGTGGTGCGGAAGAAAGTTCAGCGTCAAGACCACCGTTCAAGTCGCTGTCCAGATGATCAGTCTAATCCAGACCATCCACGAGCACGACTTGATCTACAGAGACATCAAGCCTGACAACTTCTTGATTGGCAGACCGGGCGAGCCCGACGAGAACGACGTTCATTTGGTCGATTTCGGCATGGCCAAGTTCTATGTCGACCAGCGCACCAAACAGCATATCCCGTACCGTGAAAAGAAGTCCTTGAGCGGCACCGCCAGATACATGTCGGTGAATACACACTTGGGCAGAGAACAAAGCAGAAGGGACGACTTGGAAGCGTTGGGTCACGTGTTCTTTTATTTCCTCAGAGGTCAGTTACCTTGGCAAGGCTTGAAAGCGCCAAACAATAGACAGAAATACGAAAAAATCGGCGAAAAGAAAAGAACTACTCCGGTTGATGAATTGTGTGCTGGCTTTCCAAAGCAATTTGCGCAGTATCTCGAAAGAGTAAGAAGCTTGGGTTTCAAGGAAGATCCTGACTATGACGGTTACAGAAACTTGTTGCTCAGCGCATTGACCAACATCGGAGACTCCGCCGATGGTAATTATGATTGGATGTTGTTAAACGACGGCAAGGGCTGGGATTACTCCATTAATAAAAAGCCAAACTTGCACGGCTATGGCAATCCGAACCCGCCAGATGAAAAGCGTCGTCAAAGAAAGAGTCGCCACCAGCAACTACAACTGCAGCAACAACAGCATCAGCTGCTGCAACAACAACTGCTGCAACACATCCAACTGCTGCAACAACAATTGCAACAGCAGCAACAGTTGCAACAGCAGCAGCAACAGCAACAACAGCAATTGCAACAACAGCAATTACAACAGCAACAACAACAGCAGCAATACTACAAGAATAATGGACAGATGTACAACGACCAGGGAAAACTGCAACAGCAAGAACAACAACAACAACAACCAAATAGAATAGAAAAGACATACAACAACACACAACTTCAAAATGACGACTCAGAGGAAAAAACCGGTTTTTTTGCTATGTTACGTTGCTGTATGTAAACCAACTGTGTGTTAACCAACTGTGTGGGGGAGAGGTTCCTTTTTCTTTATTAATTCAGCAAAAAAACAATTTGAAAACTAAAAAAACGAAAAAAAAAAAAGAAAAGCAAAGAAAAGAATTACATACACTCACTATCTAGTCACTTTTTTTTTCTTTTTATATTTATCCTATCTATTTATTTTTACATTGGTCTATATATTTACTTTTATATTTAACTACTCCACTATAATTTTATACAACCTTTTTAGTTCCAGAGAAAAAACGCTATATTTGATCTGAAGATCCTTCTCTCTCATTTGTTGAAAAGGTATCGACTCAAGAATTCCAAATAGGGAAACAGCGAAACCGCATTGATTCTAATTTATATCACGTGATGCATTAAGTGCGCTCGCTCGTAACCACATCATGTGATTTTTCTGAAAAAAAAATAATTTCCCCCAATTGTCTTGTGAGCTTTTTTTTTTTTTCTAGGAAAAAAATTTTTTTATGGCTCCTTTTTCTGGGAAGTTAGAACGAGACCAAAAGAAACCGTAAAAAAAAAAGTATAATTTTTGCGAGAGTACAGATATTGGGGAAAGTTGTTAGTTTAAGATTTAATCTAATACATCAAAATAACTAATAAAACTTGCCTCATTTTTGGAATATTTTTATTGATTTTTATTGATTTCGACCAATAATAGCTGCTAGAATCGGGAGAAAATTATCATATTATTAGTTTGATATTGTTGTAGACAAAGAACCAAATTGCTACAAAATACCCCGGAGAAAGATTTGCAGAACCAACCAGCTTGATCTAAATGTTAACATTTGCAATTTGTCAAAGATACATCTGTGATACAAATTAACCAGCCCAGAATCTGTGTTTGATTGAAAGAACCAGGTCTATATAACAGAAGAAAAGGATAAAATTAACATTTTTTTTGCCATATTCTCGAAACCCATCTGCCGGATTGCACCTGTTGTTGTCCCTTCATCTTATTAATACCCACCACAACACTTGTATTTTAGTTTTAAATTCCCATATTTGATACCAAGTTGTCCTGCTCCTCCAGTTTAATTGATCCATATTTGTACTATATTTTCAATAATTATAGTATTCTCCAAAAGAAAAAAGAGGAGCAACTATATTATATTCATAGACAGAACAAAATAAAAAAAAGGAAAGATAAACATAGAACAAAAAGTCAATACGAACACCCTCAATAGATTGTATTATAGTGTATCATAGAGGTTTGATTTTAACGATAGAAAAACTAACTTTTCAGCATTAGAAAAAATATACTTATATATATTTTTTACTCCTAGACAAAAGATAAAACGACAAATAATAAAGAAAAAAACCCAGTTTAAATCAAAGATGTTTGATCCAAATGAACCCTTATTCCAGGAAAATATTAGCTTTTCCATGACAAATCCTAATAGTTCCAACAGCAACAATGCTGTTAACAACCAATTTGCCAAGAATCTTAATGAAAACAGAACTCAGAACTCGTTGTCATTCATGCCTTCAAATGAGTCCCTAAGATTATTTGATAATGGCTCGAACACGTCGTCTTCAGCCGGTTCCTTGAGAAATACAATTCTGCAAGACAGTTTGTATGATACCACTTTGAGCTCTTTTGAAAATTTAAGTTTGTCGCTAAGTGCCAACAGTAATAATAATAATAACAGCAGAAATAACAATAATAAGAACAATAACAGTAGCAACAACAATAATGATATTTTATTACCTAATAGTGGGACGCCCATTTCAGCTTCTCCTGCTAACTCTTTAAGCTTAGCTGATATTGGATCATCAACATTTCGAAAACATTCTCATCTAAGACAGCATTCTCATCAAATTCCACTGATTTCTACTAGTTCTTTCATTGAGGAAAATTTGAACAAGCACCATCATCATCACAGTCAAAGTTTGAGTGCTAATACTGGAATTCCACTTCATAGAAAACAACTGACATTTTTTCAAGTAGATGACCCTTATAATCCAGCCACATTAAATAGCAATAAGAATGTAATTGCTCATAATAGCAATAATAATAATAATAATAATGGCAATAATAATGGTAACAATAATGCCAGTAATTTCCCTGCAATTGCTAATAGTATGATGATTCTCATGAACAATGAGAGTAACTTTTACTCTAATAACAATAGCCGCCATAGTCGAAACGGTTCTATTAGCAATATTACTGCCAACAATGATTTGTATAATTCTCCTTATAACACTAGCAGCAACAATAATTTCAATAAGTCCAACAATAATAATCAATTTGATATAATTAAAAACGAAGTCAACAATAAAAAGAAAAGATTCAATGAGAAAGAACTTTACTCTAAATACAAAGACTATAATTTTGTTATGTTGGAACCTATCATTTATGAATTATCGATTGATCAAAACGGTTGTAGATTTTTACAAAGAAAGTTGGATAACGATAAAATAACAGATAACGACATAGTTTCCATCTATAATCAAGTGAAACCTAAATTTTATAAATTGGTCATCAATTCTTTTGGAAATTACTTTATTCAAAAAGTTTGGAAATTTTTCAACGTGGATCAAAGGTTGAATTTATTAACGATTTGTGGTTCTAATTTATCAGAAATTGCTGTTAATCAGCACGGTACTAGGGTGTTACAAAAAATGATTGAATTGATAAGTACCCCCGACGAGATTCAGATTATTATCAACGGATTGTTAAATAATGTGATTATGTTGATCAAGGATTTGAATGGAAATCATGTTATTCAAAAATGTTTAACTGTATTTGACCTGCAATTCATAATTGATTCGATTTGTACAAATATTGTAACAGTAGCTACACACAGACATGGATGTTGTGTGCTACAGAAAACGTTAGATAATTGTACAGAAAAGCAGTTCATGGAATTAAGTTTGATAATCTTAGATAACTGTTTGATTTTATCTCAGGATCCATTTGGTAATTATGTTATCCAATATTTGATACCTAAGAATTATAAAAAGTTGAATCCTAATTTTGCCGAAATTGTTGGTGGGAAACTTGCAAATCATCTATCTGAATTATCTATTCAAAAATTCTCATCTAACGTTGTTGAAAAATGTTTAAATTACATTAATAATAATAAAGTATTAAGGAACCAATTGGTCAAAGAAATTTTAACTTTCAACAACTTGGAAGTAGTACTAAAAGATTCCTACGGGAATTATGTTGTACAAACAGCTTTAGAATTAGCCAATTTAGATCCAACTTTGAAAAAATTGGCTATCGAAAAGATTACAAATTTGACTCCACTCATTTCTACTACACCTTATGAAAAAAAGATTCAGCAAAGATTGAATGAATTATTAAGCTAATCATAAGAAAAAAAAAGCAGCAATCTGTGTAGCTCTTATACCCACTATTTTTATTATCAAATCATAAATATACATTTCTCCATAAATTCACTTCTTTAGTTACCATAATGATTTGTAAGATTAAATGGATTTGCAGGAGATAACTAATTGTAAACCCACAAGCACCTGCAACAGAATATAGTGGATATCATATTGGCGCCTTTGCAATTGCAACTGATAGTTTTAACAGCTTTCTTCGTAGAGCTTATGGTATCCAAAAATATCATTTCATGGTATGTAAGATGTCACAATTCCACGTCCACGAATCAAGTACCACAACAACAAATATAAAAATACATAATTTACATTAAACTAGTAGAAATTGAGAAAAATGATAAAATATGTTATATTAGTCTTTTTTGATTCTATTTTGTACTGTAAACAGTCACGTGACGCAAATATACGAAAGCTTTTATTAGCGCAAATATGAAGACAGTTTATTTGCACGTGAGTTATATGCTTTTTTTTTTTTTTTTTTTGAAGGGAACCAACATCCTTTGAGACATACAACTTTAAAGATTCAACTGGATATTTATATATATATGTTGAAATATATTATTATAAATATACATATCTATAGACTTTTGATATAATTTCAGTCATTTATTTGTTAAAATTTTCAAAAGTAATTATGGCTAAAATTATAGGAAAACTGAATACTAAAGATAAGCTCATCGAGGAGAAAAGTAAGGTAGATAACGAGTCCAATGATGATGACAGTGAAGACGAAGACTATAATCCAGAAGAAGAGAAGAAATCAGCAGAAGCCAAAAATGGCCAGCAGAATATCATAGAAGATGTAGATAGTAGTGATGATGAAGAAGAAAATAAAGTATTGATGCAGAAATATCTGGCTATTGAAAGTGGCGAAGGTGGGTTAATCAAGACTCGTTCGCAAAGGATGAAAGAAGTTCAAGTCGAAAATTTTCAGAAAGTGATCAATGCGAAACCTACAGTAGATGTTGACCTGCTTTGGCAACAAATGAATTGGACAGGCGCCAATAAAAATAAGATAACAGAGATAGTTAGCTCTTACGAAGACGCCAATGTTGATACTGCTTCACAGGAGAGTAATGATGAAGAAGAAAAAGATACTATTGAGATTAAAAGAAGTTATCATTATGCTGGTGAAACTATTGTTGAAAACAAAACAGTGCCTAGATATTCGGCAGAAGCAAAGGCGTATTTGAATTCGTTGAAACTTAGAGAAGATAAGGTAAAGAAGCAGAATATAAGCAACAAAATACAATTGGCTACTGGGAAAGTAAGTAAGCCACTTGATGATAGCATAACTATGCCTAAAATTTTGATCAGAAGAAGGAAAAAAAAGGTTAGTATCGTGGATAATATTCTCAAAGGAAAGGGGCTAGTGAAGATCAATACGTTAGAGAAGTCGCGTTTGGATTGGGCAAATTATGTGGATAAGAACCAATTGAGTGATGAGTTGAAGAAACATAACAAGGATGGTTACTTAACAAAGGTGGATTTTTTGAATAAAGTGGAGCACAATGTGTATAATAAGAATAAATGAATTTTATGTATTTTTAGTATATTTTTTTTTGAAAATAAGCTTGTAGAAGTTTACTAAATTAGCGATTGTGATGTTGACATAAATAATTAGTCTGAGATTCAAAAATCTGATCTACTTTGTTTGATATGAATATTTTTTGTTAGTTTATTACGATATTGACTTGTATTTGAGAAAATAAAAAACTTGCAGAAATGAAATAAAAATGCACTAATATTTATACAGAAATCTATTTGTTTATATACGGAATTTACATATCATTGCAAAAATTCAAACACTTTTTGTCAAATGCTCACTGATGATTCTTTTATCCTCGTTTATAAGAAAGCTTTGTAGTTTAGTTATGGTACCGCTTGATTTAATGATCTGGATAGTAATATCATCGCTTTCTGTGCTGTTCTCTTCTTTTATGCCAAGTTTATTAATCATCATAATTGCAAAACAGATCATTTTATACTCCTCAAAATTCATTTTAAGTATCCCTAGGGAAGTCTTATTAGAGAAATACCTGAGAGTCAAAGACCCGCTTATTCGTCCCATTGCAGCATCACCGAAATTGATATTTATCAGCTCCTTGATTTTCTTAAGAAGTATTTTGCCAGTAAGATCATTATCTGTTGGTTTATATTTAACCATTGTCACATCACTAGAATTGGGATACAAAATACGGAAGGCTATGTATCTGCTTTTCACTCTAACCATACTTATTTTATTTGAGATATGTGTTTAGGCGGTGGATCAAGCGTTGCTGAACTGTATATGTGTTCTATTTCGGGCTGATTTATACTCAACAAATTAAAAAAACGACGAATAATACATGGATTATCGATGAATTAATGAAAAATATTCAAATCTACTAATAATAACAAAGAGTTACAAAAAAAAAAACAGGCACGTGACCTGGGTTCTGGAAATCGCAAATGCTTATTTGATATTAAACTTTATGCCAACGTATTCATTACATAACTGCAATCATATCAAGAATTTAAAAACCAATGTCACATCAAAATAGAATTGAATAACGGTATGAATATACAATAAAAATGTTCAAATATACTTAATAAGCACATTTTTTATCTCATTTTTGAACAGATTCCAATTTTTTGAGGATACAAAAACAAAAAGGTCTCGAACGCAGCTCCTCTTAGCTACGGAACTGCGAATCTTGGTGTTCATTCCATAGAGGGAAAAGATAAGCATGTATATAGCAGCAGCAACAATTTCTTGCTTGCAACCTTCACGGGGCCTGAACTCTGTTTTTTTGCAATACTTGTCGTAGACCTCATTAATTTTCTCTTGTAATCGGCATGCTCTGCTGTCTTGTGCCGTCATTAAAGGAGCACCAGACGAATGCTGCGAGCTTTCTCTGACACCCGCGGCTATCGCATCCTGCTGCTCGACCTTCAAGGTGAGTTCCTTGATCTGGTTAGTGAGTCTTTCAATTTCCTCACTCTGGGAAATAATTTTCCTGTTCAACTCGTATTTTGGGTCGCTGGCAACTTCAGCGTCGGCGATCTTTGTCATGATGGAGTTTTGCTGAAGGAATACAGTGGTATTTCTTGTGAGAGAAGAAACGCAGAAGATCTGGCTGGAAAGGGATAAGCAAAATAAGAAAAATAGAAAATCAGCAATGTTACAACCAGACGGCGATAGATCGTGGAAACAACTAAAAAACCCACACAGTATTTATAAAGTGTTTTAAATAATCTTCACGTACTCTACTTAATATTCTGTCGTAATTTGATGTATTATGGAATAAATCTCCTCTTCTTTTTTAGAACCTACAAGATGAAAGCCTTAGAAGAGAAGCTTAGAAGAGATAAGCAACCTATATAATCGCCAGCCCTTATACGCCATTTACCCCCTAAATTACCTATTATTATTAGTATTCTGTTTTTTATCTTTTTTTTTTAAGAATATTTCATGCAAGCTTGAGAACTGACAGCAAAAAAAAACGACATAATAATTTATTAATGGAAATCTGGTCCCCTTAAAAAACTATTTTAAAACGTTCTTTAAAAAGCACGTGACTATCACGTGATAATGTGTAGCGGCGGGTGCTTTCCAAAAAAAAAACTCAGATGTCTAATGGAGGGTTGGCCGAGCGGTCTAAGGCGACAGACTTAAGATCTGTTGGGAATACTCCCGCGCGAGTTCGAATCTCGCATCCTTCATTGTTTTTTGTTTTTTTTTCTTTATTTTTCTGTGTTTTTCTTTTTTATTCTTTTTTATTCTTTTTTTTTCTTTATCTCCTTAGTAATAAATGGATGGCCAATTTTCATTTTTGATTTCTAATCATTCAGTTCACGATAAATAACTAGAATAAATATCCCATTATATTATTCACTTCAACATACCTATTACAACCATTAAAACTATCATTTCTTTACTGTTAAAACACCACATTAATTTTTAAAACAAACAATAAAAAAAAATAGAAAAACTAGCAAAACTTTTCAACAGAATGACTGCTGATGGAATACTTGACATTGGCGAAAATTGCCACTACTGTCGGAACGTCGATTTTCTACCGTTTGAATGTGCGGATTGTGGATATCAGTTTTGCTCTGAGCACAGATATGAACATGAATGTGAACAGACCGGAAGCAGGCCAGAGGATCTCCAAGCGGGTGAGCGGAGCATTGACAAAGGTAATGGCAAGCCAAAACCATCGAAGATCGACCTATTGTTCCAGGAAGCGAAGCAGCCCAAGTCATACGAGCTTGACAAATTGAGGCGTGAAAGATACAACCAGACAAAGAATGACAAGTTGGTCAAATTGAAAAATGGGAAGTCAGATACTTTAGGTAACTTGAAAAGCCTTGTCAGTTCACAGGCCAACTTATTCAAGATGGCTTTTGGATCCTCACCAAACGCTGCTAAAAAAGCGTCGCTAAAGAAGCCTGTCAACAAGAAGACATCTAACATTGTGAACTTGTCTAGAATACGAAATGACAAAGAGTTGAAGGGGGATCCCAAAATTCAGCCTGCAGATAGAATATATGTATGGGTATATGTAATACCAAACGATAAGACGTCGGTGAATGACGATTTACCGCCATCTTCATCTCATCAGCTGCCAAAAACGCCATTCGAAAAGAAAGCCGTGTTTGTATCTAAAAACTGGCCCGTAGGCAAAGCCGTTGATACCATAGCAACTCTTTTTAAGGTAAAAAATGAAAATGGCAAATCTTCAGAGTTTAGGTATAGATTGAACTTATTCAAAAGTGTTGATAATAGCAGTGCGGTTGAATCTCTCTTTGAATTCAACAATGACGTAACGGCATTTTTAAAGCCTAGTGCAAGAATTTCCAAGGAGATCCAAAACGGCGATACCTTACATTTGATTCGCGGTGCAGACGTATCTCATCTTTTGTAAATTGATTATCATATTCTTTTTTGGAATTATGGTATGTTGAAAATTAAATATACTTATAATTTTTCAGTTATGATTACTAATATTTTCTATTTGGGATCTATCCGAATATTATGGGCACGGGGTTATCTTGCACATCTTGAAAAGAAAAAGTTCCGAAAACAAATCGGAAGAGCACCCCTACAAAAAAGAAACGTAAAACAAAGAGAAAAAAAAAACGGAAATTAATAAAACGCGAGTTTATAAACTAATTATTGTTTTTAAATTTTTTTTTATAAATCTTAAATAGTTTTCAGTTTTTTTCTTTTATCAACTCTAAGGATCGTTTAAATAATATTCTCACTTACTTCTTCGAAAATGTTTGGATTTGGTAGAAAAAAGGTAGTGGTTGAAAAAGAACAACCACCGAAAGACTACATCAAAAGAGATATCCCTTTTGATGAACCTAGTAAACAATGTAAAACACCTCCTGAAAAAGAATTAAGTAAGGAACAAAGATCAAAATACTATGAAGTCTTGAAGTATTTTCTTGAAAATAAAGAAATCAACGATTATGAATATGTGAAAAATGCACCAAACGGTAAAATGACACAATCCCCTATCACAGAATTAGAGAAATCTTGGTTAACTAGAGAATGTCTCCTCAGATACCTAAGAGCTACCAAATGGGTGGTTAAAGATGCTATCTCAAGGATCAAAAACACGATGTCATGGAGAAGAGAATTCGGAATCAGTAAATTTGAAATGGAAAACCCGGTTAATAGTGAATCTATCAAATTTGAAAATGAAACAGGCAAGGAAGTGATTTTCGGCTATGATTTGCATTCAAGGCCTTGTTTGTACTTGAAACCCGGAAGACAAAACACGCCGACTTCTCATACTCAAGTGGAACTAATGTTTTTTTTGTTGGAAAGAACAATTGATTATATGCCTCCAGGACAGGACTCATTAGCATTATTGATCGATTTCAAGTCCAGTAAGGTCGCAAACAAAAACGCTTCTAAAATCCCACCTTTAACTACGGGTAAAGAAGTATTACACATTTTGCAGAATCATTACCCAGAAAGATTAGGTAGAGCGTATTTGACAAATATCCCATTATTAGCTTGGACTTTTTTGAAATTGATTCATCCTTTTATTGATCCTATGACAAGGGAAAAGTTGATTTTTGACGAACCATTCACTAAATATATGCCACTAGAACAGTTGGATAAAGAGTATGGCGGTGACATCGATTTCACTTATAATCATGATGTCTATTGGGATGAAATGAATAAAATTGCAATTAAAAAGAAGACTCACTACATGGAACGCTTCAATAAATTTGGAAAATATATCGGTTTATCTGAATTTGATTTAAGAGGTGGTTCTGACGATTTAGCTTACCCGCCTTTACTGTTAGAAAGAGTACAAAAGTTCTTATCTGGTGAAGAGGATGATGAAGAAGAAATTAAAAAGGACACAGAAACTCTCAACAAGATTACTGAGGAACAAGATGCCATCAAGGAGGAACAAGATGATGAAGATGATGACGAAGAATTTTCAGATGCTCACGAATGAGAAGTGTATGCATAAATACTGCAAAATGTAGATTAAAAAAAAAGAAGCAATCAGCTCCAATATTTATCAAACTCTCTGTTCATTCAATAAATATTTTAAAGGCAATTGTGCTTGTCAATATTATCAAATGTTAAAAAATGTATTTTTTTTTGCACATTTTTCTTATCCAAGATCACGTGATTGGTTTTAGCAGATTTCATTTTTCCCTTTTTTTAGACAAAAAAGAAATAACCACTTTTCTATTGAGACAAAACTAATCATAACGAATCATTTTTTAATTTAAACTTTAAGCATATATATATAAATTTAATCAGAAACTGAATAAGGTTACTCTAGAATCAGTTTATTAATATTTATTAAAAGAAGACAATATTGGCAGGAAATAGCAAGTTGTATAATCACACAAGATGATATCCAACCAACAGCGGATCTTGCTGGAGCATCAGGTGTCTCGAGAATCGCAAGATGATGATAAGCAACAGCGAGCAGAGGGATCAGATGGCTTACAGAATAATCGTGAAACTACACTTCAGCGGCAAGCTGTGCAGAATATAAAACAGCTACCGCTGCTACTGGAATGCGAAATGCTGGCGGTGTGTCCACAAAGAGATAGTACTAATTGGCGTGTCAAAAAATTGACAGATATTTGTTTGAACAAATGTATAAATAATTACCAAGGAATCACTGCCCTTGGAAGTTCACATAAATGTTATTTTCGCTTAGTGGAACCTATCTTAATAAGGATGGGGTCTCAACAGCTTCGGACCTTAGAACAAAACTCATACGCCGAATTGAAGCATGACACAGTGCAACTATGGAAATGTTTGATTCAAAAAGATTTTCCTAAATATAAATTTGAGAATGCAGATATAATTCTAAACTATGGTGAGGTGTATTACAATTTAGAAAATGAATTGAATTCTAGAAGAAATAAAGCTCTAGAAAACTTAAAGAAACGTTATGAGAAGCACCAGCTGTTGAAAGAATCGAAATCTGCAATAGCACTTAATGAATCTGCTTCAATTAAGTTGATAAATCTCACAGTGCTAAAGAAGCGAAAAAGAAAATTGTTTACGTTGGAGAATGAATTCAAGTCACCAACAATGAAGAAGCTCCATAAAGATGTTCAAAGAGAACAAGTAAATGTACCGTCTATAAACCATACAAGTTTCCCCATGTATGGGAGAAAGAATAATGTTTATCCGTCGGAAGTATTTCAATCTTCCTTATACAATAGCCGGCCGACTTTATTGAATAAAATTAAACATGACACAACAAAACTTAAACGCAGCAGGTACATTACATCAAATACAAATGGTGGTTCTAATACGCGTAATTCTATCTCCAAATTCAACAAGGATTTAAACAGTAAATACTTAAAGAAATCTTCGTTGTTTGATGCTCCTTCATCAAGCAACTCTGTCAAAAAAACTTTACCAGAAGCTGGCCCTATTAACAATCCAATTCCTCGAAGTCAGAGCCCTCATTCTTTATCGACAAATTCAACTATGGAGACTGATAAACGTAGTCAGCAAAGCAAATTAAAGAAGTCACCTATCAAGATCTCGTCGACATCTCTTTTCATGCCAAGAAGAAGTAAACACGCAGGCGTCATCGCGAATTCTAACTCGGCTAATTCTGGAACTTCTTCTACAACCATGAGCAAAATTAGTAATAATAGTAAAAGTAATGACGAGATGGTTTTTTATGACCCACTACTTATTGCTAAATCCAAGAACAATATGGGAGGTAATGGCAGTAACGATGCAAATATAGGTAGAAATACTACAATCGGCAATCATCAAGGAATGCCATCTTCCTACAAAAATGGTAAACATAAGTTAATTAAAAGCTCTTTGTTTAAATAACATTCCTGAAACAGTATTTATTTATATATATATATATATATTTTTAGTTGAAAATATTTGCGCAAACCAATGTATTATTAATTTTATTGCTATTTGTAATCTAGAATGTCAATTCATGTTGAAATATCAAAGAATTAACTGCCGGGTAATTTACTTACCGATAAGTTCACTAAATTAGTTTAATTTCATCTCATCAAAATATGAAATGCACAAAAAAATTTTTTTCGACGTCCTGTTAAGAGAAAATAGCAGCAAAAAAAAAAAAAAAAAAAAAAAAAGCGTAAGAAAACCAGAAGACATTAATTAAATTAGACATGCAACTGATATTAATAGAACCATTATTATTGAAATTAAAAATTAGTCATTTTGATTATAGATAAAGCAATTCGTTATTGGTTAGAAAATGTCTACTGAACCTGATTACACAATTAACAACACCGATGTTCTTACTAAGTACAAGACCGCTGGTGAAATCTCCTCAAAAGTTTTGGAAATTTTGAAAGGACTTTTAATTCCAGGTGCCACAATTTATGATTTATGTAAATATGGTGATGAATTACTTTTAGAAGAAACCAGCAAGATTTATAACTCTAAGAAGTCCAAAGTTGAATCCAAGGGCGTTGGTTTCCCAACCAGTATTTCTCCAAACAATATTGCTGAATACTTATCTCCAGCTACCGCTGATGACAAAGATGCCAATATCACTTTGAAGAAAGGAGATGTTGTTAAAATTCAATTGGGTGCCCAAATTGATGGTTACGGTTCTGCTTTGGCTGGTACCTACATTGTCGGTTTGAAAAAAGATGAAAAAATTACTGGTAAAGCTGCTGATGTTATTGCCGCTGCTTATTATGCTACTGAAGCCTCTTTAAGATTATTAAACCCAGAACACAAGAACTATGATATTACCAAAGTCGTTTCCAAGATTGCTTCTGCTTACGAAACCACTCCATTAGAAGGTATGTTATCCTACAGCCAAGAAAGAAACGTAGTGTTAGGTGACAAAGAAATTATTATTAACCCATCCGATTCTCAAAAATCTCAAGTTGCTTCCTTAAACTTCAATGTTGGTGAAGTTTATGGTTTGGATATCTTAATCAGTTCTTCCAAGGATGGTAAGGCCAAGAGAGGTGAAATCAAGACCACCATTTATAAATTGACCGGTAGCAACTACTCTTTGAAATTGAAATCTTCTCACCAAGCTTTGGCTGAAGTCAAAAAACAATCCGCCAGCTTTCCTACTACTACCCGTAACTTTATTGATCCAAAGAAGGGTAGAATGGGTTTACAAGAATGTGTTTCCCATAACCTTATGGTTGCTTACGATGTGGTTGCTGAAAAGGAAAACGAAGTCATTGCTCAATTTTTCACCACTGCAGCCATCACCAAAAATGGTGTTGTGAAGTTTGGTTCTGCCGACTTTGACATTTCTCAAGTTGAATCTTCTCACAAGATTGAAGATGAAGAAATTTTGTCTTTGTTGAAAACACCATTGAAGAAAGCTAAGAAATCAAAGAAGGCTGCCAAATAGGTTTGTCAAACAGGCAATTAGTTAATTCATACACATATATACATTACACATGAGGTAAAGAAGATATCATCTTTATAGAATAATCTTTGAGAAAAAGAAAGTTGTAAACCAATATTGAACAGTACATGTTTATTTGTATCATACCTATGCGCGTGCTTTTTAATAATTATACCAATCATGCGTAATATCGTATTGTTTTTTTTTTAAAATCATATATCAGAAGGATATATGAAATCTTCTGGCTTAGCTTAGTGAATTTTACTTCATAAAGCATTACAATATTAACGTGGACGCATTTATTTTTCAACATGTCAGCCCTTATTAGGAAAGTTCCTTCCTTTTTTTATAAGATCATTTTTTTCCCTTCAACATATACCATACAAAAAGGAAAAAAAAAACGTTTTGTGGTGCTACAATTTACTTTTAGTAATCAACGTGACAAACCCAAGAATATTGTTACAAAAAAGAATTGTTTAGCAATAATTAAAAACACTTATTAAAGAGCACATAAAAGAACACACCTATCCTATAAAATGTAATTCAGATTCTTTTCTTTATTCTTCTCTCGGCTTTTTATGCATTACAATAGTTTATGTCATTAAAATCTACCATTTCTTAGGAATACCAATCAAAAATTCGACAACTATGTTGGGTAAAAGTTTAAGTACTAGCAGTTATAAAACCGCAAAGACGAGTCTTACTTTCAATAACGAGGAAAGTTCATTATTTGGTACAGATAGAAGTTATGCTTACACTAGCTTGACCAATTATTTTAACTCATATGACAGTATACTATCCATTCTTTTCACAGAAATAAACCATAACTTCGAGGAGATAATTAATGATAAAGCTAAACATACTTCTATTGAAGGTGAAAAAAGACTTGATCCGCTTATCTATGGAAGTGAAGACTCTGATGATTTACACTCTTATGACGATGAAGAATTTACTTCCGAGTCTTTAATATCTTATAGTTCTGATATCCAGAAAATAAACAGACATACCACTTGCCAATTCTACAAAGTAGTCGGGAGTAAAGAGAATAATTTAATGAATATTCACTCAAAGCAAAGCCAAAGAACTAAATCGTTTTTTCAGGAAGCAGAGGTTTTCCAAAATTCGGATAAACCAGCTGAACATTCTAACGATAATAATAGTCAAAAAAAAAAAAGATTTTTTTTGGACCATCTTTTGGGAAAGGAAAAGGAAAAAGCAATTGAGAAGTTTATGAATAATTCTTTGTCTTCTTCAGAAAACAATTGTAAGATGAAGTCTTCTTATTTAGCGAATAACAAATCAAGTTCTATCAAGCACAAAGGAATTTCAGCAATTTCCTCTGACAAGAACACGTTCAAATATTATGGAATTAAACCTATGGGTCCAATGAAATCAAATTGCGAAGAATCTTGTTTTGTTGAAAAGAAGATGGAATTGGCATTTTCAAATTTAGATAAGGTACTAAAAAATTATCCATTCTTTGATGAAGTTTCTAATGCTATTTTAAAAGTAAGCATAAAGTATGTACGTACAATACAAAATTATTCAACTAGGTTTATAAGTCCTCTTTGTGCTGAATTTTATGTTGCTGCTTGCAGAATTGTTAAAAAATATACTGCAAAAAAGCTTGATGCATTATTATTAGCTGAAAGAAGATTTGAATGGGTTAAGGATTATATCAGTGGAGTTAATGAATTTCAAGTGTATCTTGCTTTAAGATGTGGTGATATTCCTCATATAAACTACTATTACCAATTTTTAAACAAAATCAAAAGTAGTCTTTATTCATTATATCCCAGCATTTTAGATAGTAAGAGTAACAGTAACAACACTCCTGAACTTCAAAATGCTATTTCCAAACAATTTTTCGGATACCCAAATCCAATCAACTACGAGAGCAATACAGAACATAAAGTATTATATAAAAGAAAAACTATCAAAGATATATGCATGACGCAGAAATTCAGGCTCTTGAAGCATTTATCGGAAAAATAGTAACTATTGCCAACTATATACCCAATTCTACAAGGTAGACTTTATGTTTCATTGTAACTACTATTTTAAAATTTTTAAATGATATATTAATAAATAAATGGTATAAGTTAAATTAAAGATGGTTCGTATACTTTTTTTCTTTTCGTTCTTTCAATAGTAGAATGAAAAACAAACAATAAAAAAAGACCAAATGTTCAAATGCTGGGTTTTCAAAATAATAATTGCTGAGCTAATATTTAATTATATTACAGATGCGATGGATAATTAGTCAGTTATTCAATTTTCTTAGACGACATTTTTCAAAACATTATTACCAGATATGACACCAGCGTGCTTACTTTCAATGAACTTGAGTAATTCGACGACTTGTTCTCTCAAACCATCTGCAGGGAATTGCTTCATTCTATCTAAGTCTTGTTCTCTACCTAAGGTAGCTTCAACTTCCAATTTCAAACGTTCTTGTTCTTTAGTGAAAACAACAGAAAAGATCTCAATGATTGAAGAAGTATATTGGTCAACCAAAGCAAAATTGTTTTGGTATAATTGAATAATTAAATTGAAAATTGGAGTGTACTCTTCATAAGCAGTTTTCAATGGTAAGTGAGAAATCAAAACAGGTAAAATTTGTTCAACTGGAACAGATTCTGGAGATTTTAAAAACATACGAGCAACGCAACCACAAGCATTAGCGTAAGATCTGTCAATCATATCCTTAGTATCTTCATCATCAATGTTTTCTGTTTCAGCTTTGGTCAATAATTTGGATAATGAGGATAAAATAGTTGGGTATGTACTAATGATTGGAGTAGCGGAGCTGAAAATAATAATACCAATACCGTACGCAGCATTGCTCTTAACATCAAGATAAGAATCATTAGTTAAAACTTCCACGAAAACAGATAGTAATTCTTCAGCGTTTTCGTTGTTAGAGCCTAAAGCGCTACAGATTTCAGCTAAGCCACCGATAACAATACTTCTCTTGTTCTTAGAAGCGGATTGCATGTTCTTTAAAATAACATCCTTAAAAGATGCAAAAATTCTATTGAAATCATTACCTAAAGCAATAGACAAAGCAATGAGAACATCTAAGGAAGAGTCAAATAATAAGACATCTGCTTCACTGGCGTCTAATTCTTCCTCTTTTTCTTCATCTAATTCAGTAGCTTGACATGGGTGCTCATTCTTCAATAATTTCATTAATTCAACACATAATTTTTCTAAAGAAGACGAATCCCCATTATCCATAATAATAATTGGACCAATTTCTCTTAAAGCATCATTCAAGTTGATCAAAAGAGGATGAACAAAAGAAATATCATATTCACTGACCAAAGAGGTGAGAGTGATATCCCTTGCGACTTTAATAATATTTAACAATTCAGGAGCAACATAGCTAGAAGAAACTGCGCCAACTGGAAATTTATTAGAAGAATCATTTAAAGCAGCAACAATCTTCCAAATAGTATCGATAGCAATAGCACCAATGCTGAAAGATTCTTCAATTTGGTCGGTTAAGACTTTGAGGACTTCATTAATATAATGCACGAAATCAGATTTGGTAGCAGTGGCTAGTTCACCAAGAGCAACACATGCAATTTCTTTTTCCATGGTGATACCAGTGTGGATACCAAAGTTGTCATCGATATCATCAGCATCGAAATCTTGGTCTTCATCAAAATCATTGATAATATTAAATTCACTTTGTTCCAAACATTTAATGATGGCTGGGATTAACTTAGATAAAAATGGACTGAATTCATGACCGTAAACCTTGGCCATGTTACTAATGAAAGTAAATCCGGCTTCTCTCAATCTTGGAGAATCAGAATCGATACAGATATAGGCAGAGTTGATCAATGGTTCAGCAAACTTAGCAAAAGGAGCAGCACCAACAGCTCTTGCCATCGTAGAAATATTTTCAAAAGTAGAAGCTTTTAATTCGATATCATCTTCAGTTAAACCAGAGTTATCAACAGACATTTGAATCAATGGTTCCAATAATTTCAAACTGTCATCAAAAAATGGAATGAAAGCTCTACCGGAAGCAAAAGCAGTAGATCCAATAGCCGAAACAATAGCAGATTTTAAAACAGATGTGTTGGCCTTTTGTAACATTTGAATCAACTTGTTCATCAATGGTTCTAAGTATTCAGCAATTGCATCGTGGTCAATATATTCAATGATACCATCTAAAGAATAGGTAGCATACTTGAAGATAACAGCGTAAGAAGAGTTGTCAATAATTTCCATTAAAATTGGTAATAAAATTTTGTGGTAGTTGGCTAAAGTGTTTTGTAATTCAGTAGTCAATTCGGTAATAGATTTCAAGGAAGCTACTTGGACAACCGGCTCGTTGCTCTTTAAACCATGAATCAAAAAGTTAATTAATTTTGGTAAATAAGAGGTCAAGAAATCTGGAGCACCAGCAGCAATTGTTCCAATACTTAATAAAGCGGCTCTGCTCTTGTATTTATCATTTGATTCAATTAATTGAGGAATTTGATTGAAGAGAGGAACAATGACTTGGGATGGTGGCAATTCAGTAGATAGATTGGATAATAATCTTAAACCCAAAGCAGAAGTAGTACTTTCTTCATTTTCGTTTTCTTCGTACGTTTCATCTAACTCTTCTTCATCATCAATTTCTTCAGCAGCAAGTCTTAAACCAGTCAAGGTTAATTCAGGACCTAACTTCTTGGCAATAATCTTTGATTTTCTAAGGATCACCAATCTAATCAAAGCTTGAATAGACATCTTTCTGTATTCTTCATCGATAGAGGAAAGAGAAATATCAGAAAAAAGCTTCACCAACAGGAGGAACTTTTCACCAAGAAATTTCATATCTAAGTAAATGAAATCATTGAAAGCATTAAAAACTTCTTTAGCACTATCAAAATCATCTTTAGAGATAACTGTTTGTAAAACATTGATCATTGGGTCAATCAAAGATTGGAACTGGTTGGCGATGGCATCGTTGTTCTCAACCAGCGCATCAACATAGCCGGCAATAGTGACTAAGGCCAACAAGGAATAAACTTGCACATCAATAGAACTTTGATCGGCCAAAGTTTTGACAAAAAGTGCCAAAAAGTCATTGATATGGTCAGCAAAAGCTTCTGGATAGGTTTCCCAAAGACAGTAAAGGGTGTAGATAGAAATTTCTTTAACACGAGTATCAGAACTTTCAGCGTTAGAAACCAATACGGATAAAAGCTCAGGCCATTCTTTGGCATCTAACTCAGAAACAGTGGAGATGACTCTAGCAGAGTTGTGAGCAACTCTTTTATTTTGTTCGTTTAAAGTGGATTGTAAAAGGGAAGATCTAATATTGTGTTGAGTAGCTTCGTCTAAACTTTCGTAGTGACGGATAACTAATTTTTTGGCTTCAATAGCGGCTAATTGTCTAATCAGCTCTTCTGGATGAGATTGCAAAATTTGAATCATGGCTGGCAAACTCTTGGCATCTGGATAGAATTCCTTAGATAACTTATTAGTAGCTTGCTTAACTACAGCTGTATCTGGAAGAGTAATCTGTTTCAAAGTGGCTTCTAAAGAAGTCACAAATGCAGTGTCGCTCATTTTGTTTTGTTTTATTTTTGTTATAATCAGAGATATAGAAGACAATCACTATCCTTTAAAAGTTTAACCAAAAACAATATCTAGAAATAAATTGAAATAAATCAACGGCTGTTCATTGAAAATGACTGTATTCTGCAAAATACGGATTTCATCAGTTTTAAAATTATTTATTTATTTTTTTCTCTTTGTTTCTGCATGTAAAAAAAAAATTTTTTTTTTATTCACCGAATAAAATACATTTTTTTTTTTTTTTTGCGATGAGATCAGCCGGGTAATGCATGTTTTTCTTGTTATCAAGCTTTAGAAGTGGTTGACTGTTAGCCGAAGCAGATTGCAAATAGTAAATCAGTAGCAACAAAAGGTTTTTCTTTGACATTTAGTATTTTCAAGTTATTTTATGGCACAAATAAACGGTTAATATTAAGCTATATTAATTATTTCCAGCTGTAGCGTGTAAGTGGAAACATTAAGAGCTAGCAAACACAATAGAGAAACAGACAAGCGTATACACTGCTCATCGTACTGTTGCAACTTTTAGATACAAAAAAAAATATCTGACAAAGGGTTGTTCAACCTTTCAAATTGCTATGTTATCTTGTTGAGAGATGCGCAGACAAGTATCAGTAAGTGCAATATTCGTAATCTTTCTAATCGGGAAACGCATGATGAAAAACTATCTGAATGAGAACATTTTGGAACGGTGTTCAAAACCTTTTTCTCTTTTTAGGAACAAAAAAAAAATTTCTACTGTAAATATCGATAGTTACACTGGTTATTTTTTCTCTCTTTCATTCTTTGATATCTACATGGGGCTCTATAAGGATTGGTGAATTGATAATATACTATTCATAAAAAAGTACTGACAGGTAGTTTGGTAATAAAGCAATTGAGTTAAAAGAATAACATAAAGAGAAGCAGAATAAGAGAAGCAGAATACAGAAAAAAATGGTGGATGAAGAAAATATAAATATGTTTGGAGGTGATATAGATGATAAGAATTTCAAGTTCATCTGTTTAGGAGGAGGTAACGAGGTTGGTCGACTGTGCCACATCATTGAATACCATGGAAAGGTGATAATGTTGGATGCCGGGGTCCACCCGGCTTATTCTGGAATGAACGCGTTGCCCTTCTATGATGAGTATGATTTAAGCAAAGTTGATATATTGCTTATAAGTCATTTTCACCTTGATCATGCTGCGTCCTTGCCGTATGTGATGCAACACACCAACTTCAAAGGCAGGGTCTTCATGACACATCCAACAAAGGCTATTTTCAGATGGCTTTTAAACGATTTTATCAAAGTGACGTCTATCGGAGAATCGTCGACGTTGTACACGGAAGAGGATCTTCAGAATACGTTTGATAAGATTGAAACAATAGATTACCATTCTACAATGGAAGTGGATGGCGTGAAATTTACTGCTTATCATGCTGGTCATGTCTTGGGTGCAGCCATGTTTTTTATTGAAATTATGAGTTTGAAGATTTTGTTTACTGGGGACTACTCCAGAGAAAAGGATCGTCATCTAAATATTGCTGAAGTGCCACCTCAGCGTCCTGACATTTTAATTTGTGAAAGTACTTTCGGGACTGCTACCCACGAAAAACGTGAGGAGAAGGAAATTAGATTGACAAACATCATTCATAAAACGGTATTGAATGGTGGTAATGTATTATTGCCTGTCTTCGCTCTTGGTAGAGCACAGGAGTTATTGCTATTATTGGATGAATATTGGTCAAATAATGAAGATTTAGAACCAATCCAAATTTATTATGCGTCTTCCATGGCCAAGAAATGTATGACTGTTTACAAGACTTACATTAATATGATGAACGAGTCAATTAGAAAGAAATTCAGATCAGAAAATTCAAACCCCTTCAAATTTAAATTTATCAGTTATATTAAAAGTTTAGATAGAATAGATTACTTTCGCCCTTGCGTTGTTGTCGCTTCTCCTGGTATGTTACAAAATGGTTTATCCAGAGAATTGTTAGAGAGATGGGCACCAGATAGTAGAAACTCGTTGGTTTTAACCGGTTATTCTGTGGAAGGTACCATGGCTAAATCCATTTTGACAGAGCCTTTAGAAATTCCTTCTGTCAATAATCCAGATCTTACAATTCCTAGAAGATTAAATGTCAACGAAATATCATTTGCTGCACATGTGGATTACGAACAAAATTCAAAGTTTATAGACTTGGTGAAACCGAAGCATATCATTTTGGTTCACGGCGAGCATTACCCAATGGGTAGATTAAAGTCTGCATTATTACTGAAATACTCGAAATTTAGAAATACAAAAAATGAGATCAAAGTGTTTACTCCAAGAAATGGGTACACGCTAAATATAGAGATTCAAGCTATTAAAAATGTTAAGGCATTGGGTAGCTTAGCTACTAAGATTTTGAATAGTGAATCCATAAATTTGGCTGATAAGAAAAATACGTTGCTCAATGGAGTATTGGTATCTAATAGCTTTGAGTTTAGTTTGATGAAGGTTGATGATTTAAGAGAATTAACCAACGTGACTACCACTATTTTGAAGGAGTCACAAGTGATAAAGATGAACTGTGGCAAGGATTTAATTTATTGGCATTTGCAACAAATGTTTGGTTACGTGGATGTTGTGCATGATGATGAAGATGAATTTGAATTAAAAGTCATGAACGATGTCGTTGTAACATTAGAGCAGAAAAATATATGCACAGTTCTGTGGAATAGTGGCTTAATTAACGATACAGTGGCTGATTCTATTATTGGTATCTTGCTTTCCATTGATAATTCCCCGGCATCAGTTAAGATGACTTCCAAGAGCTGCGGAGGTCATGACCACGAACACAATAATGATGAAAAGATACATGAAATTAAAGAGGAAGATGTGCAAATGGAGGATCACATTAAGCATGAAGATACAAATCCAGGATTGAATTCATTCGCAGCGCAACATGCAGATTCTTCAATAATGACTAGAATTCACAGAATTATCAGTTTGTTGAAAATTCAATTCGGCGATTCTTTTAAAGGCACTGAAAAATCAGGAACAATCACTATTGGCAATACCGTTGCAACCATTGATTTCATTGATTTGCAAATAAATTGTGGCTCAAATATTTTGAAAAATAGACTTGAACAAATTGTGAATAGAGCTTGCGAGCTTGCGGCTCCGTTAGCGCAAGATGTTAACTAGATATTTAGAACTTGATGTATATTATATATCTATGTATAGTATATGTTAATAGAAGAGAATTTCTTGAACCATAAAATGCTTTCTTTATTTTCACCGAATATATTTTCGTAAAATAATACTGAAAGTTGTAATATCAAACTCTGATGTTAGGAGGCAGTTATGTATTGAGTCAATACTATTGACGCATGCAAACCCAGAATTTTGATGTACGTAAATGTGTATTTTTTAATTGCGCTTTCATTTAGTACGTAAATACTGAGAAATAATTTGTCAAAGATTAAATAGTGGAAACATTATTGATAACTGATTCACATATGTATAAACATAAATAAAGATTGTAACTCTTGTTTTAGTGACTTGTATGTTATCAGATCTTCGCTCGGAAGTTTGTCTTTTTCCGATTATTCATACACTTATCATTACTTAACATTGAACATCCAAAATGCCGCGGCAGCTAAACGAAGAATTAATTAGAGGTTACCAGAAGATTATGGTGTCATGTGGGTTAGTGCTAGAGGAATTGGCAGGGGATCCATTGAATAATATTATTTTACCTGGTACTAGACAGAGCAATAGGGGATATCATCTGAATAAGGTTAATAAGTCGGGAAGCTATGGTCTTGTAAATAAGAATCGATCAAAGGTGCTCCCAGTCCCACCAATCGTTTCATTGGATACTAGTATTAATCAATTCCAGAATGTCTTGGATTTGATGTTCATAGAGTTAGAAGATTCTGTTGACTTTTTGAGGGCGGAGGAGAGAAGATTGGAGGATGCAAGTACCGTAAAAGAAGTGATACCAAACGAGAAACTTGATAAAACAGTAAATGAAAATATAAAAGCAGAAGAAAATTCATCGGACGAGCCAAACGACGATCTGAACAAAATGGATGTGTACAAAGCAGAAGAGATGGTTGAAGTTACTGGTAGCCAAATTTCCGGCTCAAATCCGAATCAGGAGCTGGTATCGATTAAAGAATCCCCAGGCATTAAGAATGAAGACGATGCTAGAGGGAATTTATTAGAGTCAGAAACAGTGGCACCATCAATACCTACGGATAGTGATAGTAATCAGACAGATAAAACTACAATAGCCAATGAGTTGAAGCCGACTCAGTTTGTAAATAGTGAGGAGAACAGCAGTCGGGGAATTGAAGACAAGAATGCACATGAACAAGCAAATACAAAAACTTTGGGAAAGAAAGATCCTAACGAAAAGCAAAGCGATACATCTACTAAAGAAAATGAAAAAGTAACAGAAAAAGAAATTACAGCTGATCTACTTCCTTTCCAGGATGATAGTAAAACTAAAATCGGGAACACTGCTGATGAAAGCACCAATAATACCAATTCTGACGGTACAAATAATAATATGCCTACGGCTGATGACAAAAACAATATGACGTATGATTTGAATAATTTGAGTTCGACGTCTATGAATTTCGATGATTTAAATTTTGAGTTTCCTGATGACCAAGGTATAGCCAATGCTAACGGAAATAATGAAACAGGAGAAGATATTAATAATTTATTGGATATGTTACAGGGAATTATTCAAGAAAAACCTGATAACTGAAGAGCTCGCTCTATAGGGGTTGACGTCTATATTTAAAAGCTATTTGTTTTCTTTGCCAACATCTCATACTTATTTTATTCGTCCAGTATTACTATTTTATTAAACGAAAGAATAACAATATAGACTTCTTCTTTTAATATCGTATTCAAATATATATATGTATATATATATATACCATAGATGCAAAAATAGAATATCTTCGCAATGCATTTCACAGCACAAAAAAAAATGAAAATTTTTTAACCAGATTTGAAGTTAATTGGGAATCTTACTTAACGATTCACATGATAGATACAAATAAAAGCTCTAGGGGTTAACCTAAAACAGTTAGAATAATGAATATAGACGGAATAGAAATACAGATTGCAACTAAGGTTGTTCCAGGTCAGCCAATAGTTCCGGAGTTAGATCAAGAACAAAATCAAGAAAACAAAATCAAGGTAGTCAAGAAATTTACAGCTGATACAGGGTGCAGACTAGCTGAGATAAATGGCATTAAAGTTATCGCTTCTACAATTATAGGACAAGTATTGGTTAAAGAAATTAAAGAAGAAAAACAAAATAATGGTATCATAGTGAAAACGTATAGTATTTCTGTCACAAACAGTACGCACAATGACAATAAGATAAAACTACCTAGAGAAGGAGACATCATTTTAGCTAAAGTAATGAAGATTTCCACAAGGCAAGCAAATCTTGAAATACTATGCATTGAAAATCAAGGCAGCATAGGTAATTTCTTACAACTGTTCAACGATTCGCCACAGGTTTTGGCACACACAGTCTCCTCGAGTAATCTTTTTTTGAATTCTTTCACGCATGAATTGAATGAAAATTTTAAGGGTATTATCAGAATTCAGGATATAAGATTAACCGAAAGAGATAAAATAAATATGTTGGAATGCTTCTATCCTGGTGATATTGTTAGAGCAAAGGTAATTAACATGGGTGATGGTTCAAATTATTATTTAAGTACTGCTTGTAACGAATTAGGAGTTGTTTTGAGCAAAGATGATTCTGGTAATTACATGTATCCATTAGATTATGAAACAATGGTTCTGAACGTCACTGGTGAAATTTCAAAGAGAAAGGTTGCCAAACCATTTTAATATAGAGTTTTAAGCACAGTTGTATATCAATTTATATATATATTTATATTTATCATTCACTAAATAATAATTTTTAATGAACTCAACTAATATAGCTTCAAATCCCCAGTAACTCTGTCAATAACCGATGCTGGAGCAGGACCAATACCCAATACAGTAGCAGAACCACTGGCTATCTGTGTTCTTCCGGCATCGTGAATTATACAGCAATTCAAATTTAAACTTAATGCTTTAGCAAATAACAAATCCATTTGATCTGAATCATCTAATTTTAATGTGATCTTTGCTTGACCTGAAGCTTCCCATTTCTGTAAAAGTCTAGGATTTTTCACTAATAAGTTCTTGTAAAGTTTAATAGCAGCATGACTACATTGAGCTGCAACTTTCCCTTTTGTCATTTTTAAATCCTGTCTAATCAAAAGCAGCATTTTAACTTCGCCAGGAATATCGTTCAACAATGTTGTGTCTATTTGAAAGTCTTCATCTTCAGATTCATAGTCTTCATCTGAATCAAAGTATTCGTCTTCTGGATCAACCTCTTTTATCTCTCTGCATTCATCTTTTTCCTTGAAGTAATTTTTCTGTTTGTTTTTTGGATGCTTAGTCTGTTCCTTTTTTTGATATTTTTGCTCGCATGTGAGATATTTACCAATAAAAATACCTGTAATCAATGGTATTAAACTAATGCAAATACTATAACTGTCAAACTTTAGTGGCATTTTCGGAGTCTTGTATTTTTTTATTATTATCACTAGTTAAATTTCAAACTCTTGCAAATCTTCACAGTAATATATTGTCAGTTAGTAAAAACAGCCCTAGCTGAAAAAAAAAATTATAAAAAAAAAAAAATTAGATAATTAAGCAAAATCATGATTTTCCAACATGCCAATTTTCTTGAACGCTAAAGTTTCTAATTCTTTGGCTTATGAATAACTCTATATTTAGATGTTTTCTACATAAATATATGTACTTCAGAAATATCTTAATTAAAAAAAAAAAAAAAAAGTTTCACTGATTATCCATGAAGGAACAATTAACATCAAGAATAGTGGTTGGTTACATGTCACACTTATGCGTATAATAATCATATCTATATATCGCTCCCTCTGTAAAAGTACGGCAGAAGCATAATGTGCATAAAAACTAGTCTCAGTATTTGAGTAAATTTTCAGTGGTAGTAACTTCAGTACTTGAAGGTCGCCTGTTAGTGGGAGAATGCTCTCTTTAGTAGTATTTGTTTTCTGATTAGCAACAGAACTATCAAGACTATTAAACTTCACTTCCAGTGTTCCAATTTCTAAAACAATTAAAAAAAAGAAATTGCAGCTAATAGAGCTATTTTCTCTAATAGAGCTATTTTCTATTGTTTTTAAACAAAGGTGACAGCTTCAATATCATAAGAGATCAAAATATTCATCAGAAGCGCTGTTTTCGAAGACAGATGATCCTACTTATATAACCAATAACTGAATCACACGCTCAATAGCAAAATTAACCGCGAACTTTTCAGTTTTAGGCAGAATGAGTTGAATGGGCAATAGTTTAAAAGACAAAGTTCTTCGTTGTTTTTGGTAAAAAAACTGGTATATTCCAAAGCATCTGAAGATAATAATAAATGTTTCCAATCTCCATAAAATAACGATCAAATCCTAAAAGTATGATCATTTATATGAGAACGAATAGCACTTTTTATAAATTATCAAAGTTTTTGATTCGTTCAGCCAATTCCAGGAAGACGTATTTATATTTATTATTATACTTGGTAACTTTTACAAATGTGTACAATTTTGAAAAACAGTATCAAATTGTAAATTATCCCCTGATTGTGATTTTGATTATTTCATTTCGATAATTAATAATAAAAAAAAATCATACTTTCAATTCTATTCTACTAAATGTGATCGTTTTTGGACACATTGATCTGTAACTATTAGCACTTGCTAATAGCTTCTAGGAATTACTTTACCTGCTCTCCTTTTCTCACTTTTATCTACTTGTTCGGAATAAAGTGCTATAAATATATGGCCAAAACTTCTGATCGGTGATGTCTATACTATGCAACTACTAATAGCGGTTCAAATCAATATTTTTTTCGATGCTTTCTTGTTTTTCCCTTTAGACTTGACTTTACTTTTGTTGACATAGTTATTCCAATTTTGAACTCTGGAATCTCTCTGAGCTTCCCAACTTTGTTTGGACTGTGCCTTTAGTTTAGCTAGCTGGTTCAACTGCTGCTTTCTTTGGAATTCCTCGTTTTCTTTCCTCAATTTATTTTTGATCTCTATCCGATTTATGAACTCTTCTTCTATCAAAATGTCCTTTATCTTTGCCTTCCATTTGGTACCAAAGTCCACACTTTGTTCATTGATATTTTCTTCTTTCAAGATTAGCTTTCTAGCCGCAGCATAGATATCATCAACTCTTTCTTTTTCTTTTTCATTATCATTTAGCACGGCTTCAGCCTTTTTCAAGATGTCAAAGCTGAGATCTGCATTCACGTTGGCACATTTGTCAGGATGTATAAGTAAAGATTTTTTTCTGAACTGCTTGGTGACGTCGCTGCTCGAGCAGCCCGGAAGTAGTTCGAGTATTGAGTACGGATCTAGCTTGAAGCAATTCAATATCCTGTTCACTTCTGTATCCTGCTTTAGCTGTAATTCGTTTTTCGCAAGTGTTTTATCAATGTCCAGGGACTGCATTATGCTTGATAGTTGTGTTGTGTTCCAGAATTGGAGTATGTACTGCTGATGTATGTTTCTTGACCTGATCTTGCGATATGTCTACAGATTGCCCCAAATTCCAAAGATGCAATAAAGGAATAGCCAAAAGATACCAGATCAATGTAGACCGACTAATTGCAACAAAGAAAATAGATAATATTGGACTGCCAGCGGAATAATATGCGTCACGCGAGACATGCATTTGTCTGCATACACGCGAGTGTAACTGCATACAATAAACATATATATATATATCTGCTGTGTTATATTGAAATCCGAAATGTCGGCACAAAATTTCCATATGAGATACCTTTCCGGACAGGTTAAATCTAGCTTGCAAACGCCCTTCATATATGGTTTCGGTTGAGCTCTTCAATGTAGCAGGTAACTCAATTGTTTTGTGGATTAACGGTTTAGCTGTTTTAAGGTTTAACGGTTTAACGGTTTGACAGTTGAACAATTTAACAGTTGAACGGCTTTACAATTAGATATCTTCTACATGCACTACTGGATTTGTATACATTATGTTCTAATCCCACTACGATAGTTATTGCTGGTTTTATCTGAAGTCTGTATTGCGTGCCCTGGACTTATAGATTTTTCTATTTCCGTTAAAAAATGCCCATTATTCCGGATCGTCCCGACCGGCTATTATAAGGCAGTCCAGTGCGGCTCCTTACGGATTCTAAATTACGATTGTGCGCCCTGCTCTGCAAGTATCCCGGCCGGTACGGCAAAAAAAAAAAAGAAAACACAAAATAAAAATCAAAAAAAAAAACTAAACTCATCGCTTCCAGAATGCAACAAAAAAAATTTTCTTCTTTTTTTGATTTTTTTGTATGTTGTGTGATACAGAAGATAAAAGAAAAATTAATTGGCCGCGAACGCTAACAAAAAAAAAATTGGGGTTGGGAGACCAGCCAAAAAAACCTATCAAAAGTAAATGAAACATTGAGGAAAAGGAGTTGGATATTTGAAATGATTTTACGTCTGTCACCTATACAGTACAGAAACCAGAGCAGTTGTAAAAGAAGTTACATTTTACGATTTTCTATTTGAACCTACCCCCATTCTTTATTCTACCCTATCTTATTCTAGTCAGCATTTGGATTTGCAATCAGCCAAGTTTAAAAATTGTTGAAAAGAATCCCAGTTTCGGTGCAAAAAGACCACAAGAGCAAATCAAAACCGCAGAAACACACGAAGACAGAGCCGCCGCCGCAATCTTCTGACTTGAAAATATATCACATAACATAGTGCAGCAGCAATGGGTCAGTTTCTCTCATCTCCTGTAACTAAGAAAGAATCCACGTCTGGTGGAGACGACTTTTTGAAGTTCGGCTTGTCATCCATGCAAGGCTGGAGGGTGTCGATGGAAGACTCGCACTGCCACATCTTGGACTTGAACAGCATAATCAACTACAGGGACAGGGACGCAGACGACATGAAGGCGCAAAAGTTGTTTGACGAGCAAATCTCGTTCTTTGGTGTCTTTGATGGCCATGGCGGCTCAAGGGTGGCCGCGTTTGCGGGCTTGAACTTGCCAAACATCTTGAAGGACCAGTCAAAGTTGTTGGCCCAAAAGGAATATGGAAACGCCTTGCAAAACGCGTTCTTGAACTGTGACGAGGCCATATTAGATGACGTGAATATGAAAGACGATAACAGTGGATGTGCTGCCACCACCATCCTTTTCACAAAAAGCCAATTAGTATGCGCCAACTCTGGTGACAGTAGAATCGTCTTGAGTATCAACGGTAATGCAAAGGCCATGTCATACGATCACAAGCCAAACAACGAAGGCGAAAAGGCAAGAATCGTTGCTGCCGGCGGCTTTGTCGACGTTGGCAGAGTCAATGGTAATTTGGCCTTGAGTAGATGTATCGGTGATTTTGATTTCAAAAAAAGTGCCGACTTACCAGCTGAAGAACAAATCGTGACTGCTTTTCCAGAAATTATTGAACACGATTTAAACTACGAAAATGACGAATTTGTCATTTTGGCTTGCGATGGTATCTGGGACTGCTTGACCTCTCAAGAGTGTGTTAACTTAGTAAGATATGGTATCTCTCAAGACTTGACATTAGAAGAAATTTCAGAACATATCATTGACGTATGTGTTGCACCAAATTCGATGGGTACAGGTATCGGTTGTGACAATATGTCCATCTGTATTGTAGCTTTATTGAATGGTAAGTCTTTGACACAATGGTTTGCTGAAATCAATAAGAAAATTGAAAACGAAAAGAAAGGACTAGGAAATGGTGATAATGAATATTTACAATCATTCAACGAAGTTAGAAAAACTATCTATAAAAATTTATTGGATGAAGAAGATGAACAAGATGAGCATAACATTATGTCAACAAATGAAAACGAATCTACCGGTAATGAAATTTCTAAATCTTTAACGGACTTATTAAATTCTAGTGCTGCTACTCTTCATGATGGTACATACTATATTGATCCTTCCAATTCAAGCGCCTTGCTCCAAACTTTGGGTCTTTTTAAAGATTCTAGTTCTGTCGAAGAAGAAGAAGAAGCAAATGTTGAAGAAGAAGAAGAAGAAGAGAAGGATGTTGCAAGCGAAAAGAAAGAAAAATTAGATGAAAGTGCTGAAGAAAGTAAGAAAAGTGAATCTGCTGAAAAATAGATTGGTTACACTTTGGAAAAACTGAACTCTCAGTTATCAAAAAAAATATTGGCTTTTAAGTTTTGGTTTTGTTTCTCATTGTTTCATATGGATTTTTGATTAATAAACTAATTAACTTCTCATTTTTATCTTTTCTCTAATATTATTATTTATCTATTAATTATGTTTTTAAAAAACATCATTTTTATATCATTTAGTATTTTTATCATTATTATTATATTTATTTATCTTTTTGTATATGATTTATTATTACTTTTATTTCCCTCGTCATATTTGTACTTTAAAACCGTGTTTAATCTCATAATGAGAAAAAAAATTGAAAAAAGATTACATACTATGTTATATCTATAAAAGCATCTATTGTTTATATGTATTCTATATAATTAACTGCATTTCGCTGGTTATTTTTCAACATTATTATCATCATCAATATTGAACAATTCTAAACTATTTTTATAGCAATTATCTACGAGAACTTCAGGTTCAACATTTTGCAATTTACTCATGACTTCAGCAACAAGACCAATCATGACAGGCTCATTTCTTGATTTCACTAAAGGAGGAGCATAAACTCCTAAATCTTTTCTTGAGTCAATACCATAGTTCTTGAAATATTGATCCAGCTTAACATTTGGAAAAGGTAGTAAGTCGTGAAGCCTTTTCAGCTTATTAGCTTTCTTGCTCTTTTTTTCGCTACTACTTTCTTCAACACAATCTTTATGGTCGAAAACATACTTTTGGTTATCAAGATTAGGATAGAAAATATTAGGAAACTTAGACAAGAACTGGTAAGAATAATGCGATTTTCTAATCTCACACCAAGGAGAATCAGTTTCGATCAATAACTTTTCAACAGGAATATGTTTTACAACTTCACAATTCTCTTCGGTTCTTAGTGAGCATCCATTCACACTTATGTAAAATCCTAATTTCAATAACTTTTGTAAATCCTCTTTAGAACCAGTAAACGAGTGAACCACACCAGGTGGTAACTTAACACCATTGAGACCATTCACATACGGTTCAATAATCTTTATGAAATCATCGCAAGCCGCTCTCATATGTAGAAATAAAGGTAGCTGAATCTCCAAGGCAATGTCCAACTGCTTCTTGAAATATTCTATTTGTAATTCTTTGGATGAATAATGAAGTCTGTCATAATCAAGACCTATTTCGCCAAATGACTTCACCACGCCCATTTTAGCACCTTCAATAGCTATCTGTTTCAACTTCAGTAACCTGCTCACAGAATCGGCACCGTATTCGTGTCCCTCAGCGATAAATTCGGTAACAGAACAAGGATGTACACCAACAGTGCAATAAAGATACTCGGGATATTTGTTACATAATTCGATGCATTGTATACTTTCGGCAATCGAAGAACCCGTAACCAACATTTTCTTCACATTGAACATTTGGCTTCTACTTATGACTTCATCGATATCTGAGGGATGTACAGCAGTACGTCCATTGTACGACCCTTTAAACATCTTGTCGGTGAGGTTCACACCGATATCAAAATACTTGGGGACAAATGATTTAGTAACATTCATTTCCGTTATTATTTCGCTCGCTGTTCCAATCGTTGGATATCGATATATCGAGAAATATAGTGAATATTGACACAAGCTGACATTCAAAAGTTGACTCAAAAAGAAAAAGAAAAAGAAAAAGAAAAAGAAAAAGAAACAACAGTCTATCTCGAAGAGACAGAGAAAAAAAATCAAAAGGATCAATGTGAGTGAAAAAAAAAAAGAAAGTTTAGCCACAAGTGACAGAAAAAAAAAACGACCTCGGTGAGGATTGAACTCACGCTCTTGCGATTAACAGTCGCACGCCTTAACCAGCTTGGCCACGAAGTCACTTTTACGAGTGCAATTTTAGCGGCTATCCAGCTATCGCTTTTTTCTCAAAGAAAAAAAAACTTATAGGCGGATGATGGAAAAAAAAAAGCAAAAGTTGTGACGAAACAGAAATGAATGTAACCTTGAAAAAACATATTACTCAGGGATTGTCAATTCACTATAAAAATTGGAATTTCCTATTAACTTGTGCTGCTAGGACTTCAAAGTTGTCTTCAATGCTAATTGGATTCATCGGCGTACTGCACAATCATCTTAGGTGGGCCTCGACTGGTGATGCCTTTGGAGACGAAAGTGGTTAGTTCAGGAGTATACCGCAAGGTTATGTACAATGAATGAATTGATATATTAGTTGACTTGGCATAGTGTGTCGTCAAGATTGTAGATATGTCATCTGTTATACTTGTAACATGCGTGCATTAGGTATTTCAAGGAGGCTGCCGTAGTTGTTTTCATTTTTTTTTCTCTCAAATGATTATTTTTAATTTCAAATTACTGAAACAATTATCGAACATATTACCCACCATTGCTTCTGGTTTAGCAGTACACATATATGCCTATTATAATATAAGTGTGTGTCAAGATATAATAGCTATATCCTAAGATAATAAAAACATAATATGATAATACATATAACATATAAGATGCATGAA